>CM068387.1:34868653-35371724 GCA_034770075.1 Aralia elata | reverse complement strand
ATCCGATGTCAAAGCCATTACTCCGGGGGAACATATGGTGTCTATGAGAAATTGGACTGCATTGGGTCCGGGTAGTTGGCCCCGCTGTTGGTTGAATCACATGTGCTAGCCGCACATTACAATAAATCGGTAGTGTAAATGCATATGGAATTGGACTTGCTGAATGGAGTGTTCTAAGGCGGGCGGGAACCATGCGCCTATGCTCACGCTCCCTCTTCCTGCTCTTCCCACAGTCTCGCTTGCTCGTATCTGGTTGCATTTCGGCCCTCATCGCCTGAATTGGTCACGACGAAGCGTCCCGCATACTCAGCAATAAAGTAGGTCGCTAGACGCCTCGGTTGTGCTCCGTGCCTTGGTGGTGGGGTTCCGACACCTTGCCTCGGGCTCGTGAGGCTGAACTCCGGTTTTTAAAAACCCAGCTCCATGTGGCTCCGAGTGCGCCCCATTCCAGAACCTTGTAAAGGCCAATAGCTAGGCTTGTCAATGGGTGTGAAGTGGTTGCTGAAGTTACTCGTGGGCATTGCACTTTAACTTTGGCCCTCTTGCTACAACCCGCAGATTAGGGTGGAATGGGTGCGGCAATCCGCCTTGAAGACCTTCCCATATAACAAACTGAAGAATTGATGTTCCGAATCAACTCCGACCCACACTAATGCTCCGCCCAGTCATCCAAACAAAACAGGATAAAGGAGCCCGCATTGGACTTACTTGAGTTTGCGGGTGTGGTCGGGCCATAGCTTTGCATTGATGAAGTATAACCATGCTTTTCCCATATTTGATTAAGTCGCCTTGGCAAAAATGCACCGGCTCTCTCCCCTTATCTGTAGCCCTAACGAGCACCGGGTTTGCATAATGTTGTAATGATTACATTCCAGTCGGGCTTGTCTGGCCCCATATTTAGTAAGGTCATCCTCACCATGGCTTTTTAGGTAGGTTTTAGTATTCTTCAATATGCTCCTTTTTTATTTTTATTATTCCCCAAATGAAACTTTCTTGCCCCTAACCGGTTATACAACATTATTTTTTAGCTTCTAAGGCTTTAGCGTAGGAATTCCTCTCCACAAGAGGAATACACGCAGGCTCGGGGCTGAGAGCGGCAAAAGTTTCCCAAATTCTTTCCCTAATTATTTCTGCCAAAAAAAACCCCAGTTGTTTGTTGCGTCAGGAAGAATACCGCCGTTCCGGGAATCAAAGATTTTGTGACCTTGGTGGATTTGGTTAACGTTCGGAGGGGCTTACGCACTGACAAACCTTTTCTTATACATATTGCCCTGGATGAGGAAGGGTAACCACTTTGCCGTTTGGTAGCCATCAAGATCAGAGATGCCCAAGCATAAAACACTCAAAATACCCACGAAATTCCCCACTCAGGCAATTTCTGTCGAACAGTTGGGTGTGCTCTCCTTAAAATCACATGTGTAAGTGCAATGAGAGGACTAGGCCAAACCCTCCACATAGGCCTTGCCATTGGGAGCTAGATATGTACTGCTAATCAAAATCACCAAAACTCAGCACCTAAGCAAGAAAAAATTGGAAAATTTATAGCCCCTTATTACCTTATCTTGGATGACACTTTGTGAAAAAAAAACAAAGAAAATTCTTCCAAATCCTTCAAAATGTTGTGTCAAATCCAAGATGGAAAGGTTTAGAGATAGAATGATGGAGTGGGTTACCGCAATTTGGGTGACCAATATGTTGCAATGGGGCACAAAATGGAAGTTTTGGGTAAGTTTAAGGCAAGTTGGCTATGGGAGTGGGAGGAGAGGAGATCTTAAGAATGGTTAGTGACAAATGAAAAAGGAGCCAATAGTGGTGATTTAAGGAACAAAGCCCAGCTTCCCAGCGTTTGCGGCCGCACGGCCTGCTGTGCGGCTCCCACGCGCGTCTGGTGCCGGCCCCAGCGCGCGCACGCAGGCTCCCGCCTGCTGCGCCCCGCCTGCTGTCCAGAGCGTTGCGCCTGGGTGCGGCGCCAGCGCACCGAGCCCGGCGCCTGGTGCGCCCTACACGCTGGCGCCTACCTGGTGCTGCTGGCGTCCAATCGGCGTTTTCGCTGACACGCATCGCCTCAATTGCCTAAAATTTGGGATACAAATACCTACATGTAGCAACAATAATTAACTACATTAGAAACTATTAACATTAAAAAATTCATCCTTTTGAAATTTATTTTTTTTTTTTTAAAGTTTATTTGGACTTAAACTTTAAAATGAAACATTGGGTTGCCTCCCAATTAGCGCTTGAGTTAAAGTCATCAGCCTGGACTATAAACCCCTTCTTATCGGTATCAACGAGATTAATTGAGGTCTTTTGGCGCCTGTTTCAATGTCGCCACCACAATAGTGCTTAATTCTTTTCCCCCCCGTTCACCTTGAACAATTGGTTTGGTCTTCTCATCCCGCAGTTTCATCGCCCCATGCGGAGGAAAACATGGTTGTTATAGAATGGCCCTGACCCTATCGTGATTTGAGTTTACCGGGATAATAACAGTCTTCAACCGGAGAATTGTAAAGTAGGAAGGGTTGTCCAACCCTCAAACTTTCCGATTCGTTTATCTTTCTTGTTGTGCCACCTCTTGGACTCTCTCCTTATAGAGCTATGCATTTTCATAGGACTGGTGACGGAACTCATCCATCCTCATTGAGTTGTAAGGAGGCGTTTCTCTCCCGCAGGACATTCAAATCAAGGTTTAGCTTACCGGAATGGCACAATATGCACTATGTTCAAGTATTCCACCGGCAAGTGACATGCCTTTCCCATACACAAGCTGGATATGGTGACATCCGAATAGGAGGTTTTTGTATTGCTCCGTGAACCTTATAACGCCCATCAAGGCGTCATCAAGCTTCAAAAGACCAGGCCTTTCTATTCGGGTTTACAACCTTCTCCCAAAATCCTTTTCACCTCTCTATTGGATACCTTCCACCTGACCACTTGTTTTGGGTATGATCAGGGCCGTGGCAATTTTATGGGTTACCCCATATTTTATTTAGCAAGAAGAGGCATTAAAGGTTTTTAGTTACAATATAGTGCGACCCTTCATCACCTATTTATTGCCACGCGGGAGTTCCGAATCTTGTGAAAAACATATTTTTTCAAAGAACTTTAGCACAACCTTGGCATCATTGGTGGGTGTCGCTGCTGCCTTCAAAACCCATTTTGACTCGTAATCTAACTGCCTCAATGATATACAAATTGTTGAACGAAGAGGGAAACGGGCCCATAAAGTCGATACCCCAAAACGTACAAATATCTAAACCTCTAAGATTGTGGTTTTTAGGGGCATCTCTTGACGCCTGGAAATGTTCCCTACTCCTTTTTGACATTCTGATCGCATTTCAGCACTAAACACATGGGCGTCCTTGATACAGCCGTTGGCCAATAAAAACCAGACTGAAGCACCTTTCGCCGCTGCTGTCACATAGATTTTATCTACCGCCGCACATAGGTGTTCCACTTTAATAGCTGAGGCCACATGAACACTTGTTGCAACACAATACTATCATTCTCAGAATTGAGGTACGCACTTCCGTATCAGTTGGTAGCACATTGCTTAAACAAAAAAAGGTTCAGTCCACAAAAATAGTGCTTCACATCGTGCTGGAACTTCACTTTTTTGTTGATTAGCTCAGCTCGGGTGGTAGGTCATGGCTTCCCCACCACATTAATTGACATAGGTCAGCATACCATGGCACCTCATGTGTGATGGCGAAAAGATTGCTCGTCCGGAAAAAATTCATTAAATTCATGACATCATCTCCCACCTCACAGTCTGCATTTTCCAACCCTAGACAAGTGATCCGCCCACTTGATTCTCGGTTCCATTTCCTTATCTCTTATCTCTAAAGATCGAACTACTTTGGGAAGCAATAAAAACCCATCGAATCAAGACGCGGCTTTAGAGTCCTTCTTTGCTATTAAGTTCTCTTAATTGGCAGACTTGGTCCCGTGTACACGAATTGACCTTGGGTGCCAATGAGGATAGGCCACGAAAATTTGTCAAAGGCATAACACGATAGCAAGCAATTCCTTCTCCGTTTGTTGTGTAATTAAGTTGAGCTCCAGTTAGTGTCTTGCTAGCATAATAAATTACATGAAAGACCTGTGTATTTGCGATGGCCCAATACAGCACCAATTGCAAAGTTCGCTAGCGTCGCACATCAATTCAAACGGAAAGATTTCCAAAATCCTGGTGCCATGATAATATGGGGTTTTTAGCACTTAACAAGCTTCTTCCCTTAAGTAACTCAAAAGACCTCCTAAACAAGCATGATCGGAAGACCAAAAGGAGTGATCTATCTCAAGGAGGCCTACCACAGCGGTTTTGCAAATTGTCCGAGAAATCCTTGATAAACCGCCTAGAAAATCCATTCTTGTCCAAGGAAACTACGGATTCCCTTGACGTTGAGTTGGTGGAGGAAGCTTCTACAATTGTCTCGATCTTAGGCCTTATCAAAACCTCCTGCCCCTTTGAAGATACTCTGTGCCCCAAATATAATCCCTTCTTGCACCTATGAAGTGGGCATTTCCTACCCAATTAAGCACCAAATGTTGTCTCAACCACATCGGTTTCAGCACTTTCACAAGGTTTTCTAGGCATAAGTCGAATGGAATCTCAAAAAACCGAGAAAATCGTCCCATGTGAAAACACTCCAAATTCCTTTGCTCAACCATATCAGAAGAATATAGCAATCATACATATTTGGAAGCGGGTGGAGGGATGCGTGGCTTATAACCCAAACGACATTCTTCTGAAAGAAAATGTCCCATATGGGCAATGTGGTTGAACGTCGTTTTCTCATTATATTCGGGGGCAATGGCAATATGGTTTGTAGCCCGATTTTCCAGCTAAGAGACAATAGAATTCATGTCCCGCCAACCTGTCTACCATTTTGATCAATGAATGGGAGCGGGAAATGATCTTTGCATGTAGTATTGTTCAACCTTCCTGTGTAGGTCCAATGCACACTCCTCCATCCTGTGACTGTTTCTAGGTTGGTTTCAACTCATTATTTTCATTATGACACCACTGTCATGCCTCCCTTCTTTGGAACAAATTGCACTGGACTGACCCATGGACTAGTCTGAAAATGGTGCATAGATGAATGTTTTTTTCATTTTTCCTGAGGCATCGAGTAATTTGGATGATATTCCTTCTTGACCCACCATCCTTCATGACCAGGGTTCAATCTACTGCTGATGGGGGGCTCAACCACGGGTTTGCCTCATCTTCCAATATGATTTGTGCATACAAAAAGCAGGGCTAATTCCTTTGTATGTCGGCAAATGGACCAACCTTGGGTTTTGGTTTTGTAAATCCGCCGTAGCACTGCTTAGACAATTTATTTTCCTGCACATCATACAAGTGATAGCCGACACAATTAACAGGCCAAATGTAACTAGCATTACCCCAAATACGTCATACCTCAACGTGGGATTGGGCAATGGATTTAGCTCCAGAGTAGGTGGCTCCTCCTATGATGGATTTTTGCAATGGTACTAAGAGCTGCTTGGTCTAATCTAATGGGTTTAAATAGTTTGCTTAAACTTGATAAAATGTGGGGGAACATTCCTGACATATTTACGCATCTCTTGTTTAGGAAACAGAGGTTCACTCTCAAAGTTGATTTCTCCCCTAGCAATTCTTCAAAAAGGGTCAACTTCATATGTTTGCTTTGAAAAACCTCTTCCCATCGCCTCGTCAATCAAGGTCTATCCTGAAACTTTCATTCCTGCACATTAGGAAATTTCATTGCTTTAAAAACGTTTTAAAAAGTTTCTAGTTGGTCTTGGGACACGCTTTATGTCTAGACTCTCCTTTTTGCACATCAATCAAGGTTCTGCCTTATGTGGCTAAGAATGGTAGCCCAAGGAGTTTGGGTATCGTCCCTGTCTTCTACAAAATCAATGGACAATGAAAATCTGCTGGAAAAATAAACTTTGTCCACCTTGACAAGCACATCTTCCACTATGCCTCTCTGGGTATGTGGAGGGAGACCATATCCGCAAGTTGCAATGTAACATTTTTAGGTTTTGCCTCACTTAATCCCAGCTGTTGATAAATTGAGAGTGGGGCATTAGATTGATGCTTGCCCCCCCAAATCACATAGGGCCTTGCCAAAGAATTGGTTTACCCAATTTGTGCAAGGTAATCGATGGAAAACTCCCGGGATCTTTCAACTTTTGGTGTTGTAACTTTCTCCTTTGTAACACAGCTCTACATTCTTCGGTTAGTGCCACCGTTTCTCAAACTCCTCAAGCCTTCCTCTTTCTTTGACAAGATTTCTTTCATAAAAATTCAAATAACTGGGGCATATTGTTTCCAATTGCCTCACGGAAAATGGGATAGTTTTGTGTAATTTTCTTGAAAACCTCCAAGAACTTAGAGTATTGCTTATCCAACTTTTAATTTCTGGTGACGTTGTGGAAATGGGCATGGGTGGATATATAGGCCTTGCTTGCTCCCCGCTGGTTTTGGCACTGGCTCCTTTTCCTTTTCTGTCTTCTTTTCTCTTTTTTTCGTTCATTCTCCCCATTCACATCCTTCAACCACCGCATCAGCTGGAACCTCATTCACAAACTTCCAGGTAGCTCCTTCCCACTTCTCAAAAGTCACCGCCTTGCAATGCTCCTTACCCATCTCTTCTTTTCGGATTAACTTCAGTTAGTGTCATTAGGTAAGGCACCAGTGGGGACGGATATTCATGGCGCTAGCTATCTGCCCAAGTTGAAGCCTCTAGATTCCGAGTATCGATAGCGCTATGTTGTGCAACCAATTGAGCAAATAACTCGTCCCCACTAGGCTTTTTACTCCTGTTGTGGATGGAGGTGGGTTTTTGAGGCTTGTTGGGACGTTATGTGATTGGGGAATTGTTGTGTAGGGTTGGTTGGTGTTGATTGAGTTTGATTTTGGAATCCTGGAAGGATATTGATCCCTGGAGCTGAATATTTGGGTTTGGGTATTATTGTTGTTGCTCCATGAGAAATTTGGGTGATTTTCCTCCATCCAGGAATTGTTGTGATTTGAGATGGGGGTTTATTTTGCTGTTCCCCTCCTCCTATTGTAAATTACCAACAAACTGTTACCGGATTCTGCATTGTTGGGACATTGCTCGGTAGGGTGATTTTCAAACTAACATAACTCACAGGTTGCCAGAAATGCTATGCACAGATTGAGTTCCTAAATTTTTCAATTCTTTTGGTGAGCGCGGGCTAGCTTGTGCTGTAATTGAAGTGTGAGATGATCCACCTCAAAAATTTTTTCCTGCTGCCTTGTGTGGCACTTTTCCTCTACCGAAAGGCCAATTGCATAAATATTTGCATCCATGGTTTCCAATAGTTTTTGAAGGCTTCCGCAAAAATTCTTCCCCATTAAACTACCACCTGCAGCTTGGTCGACACTTGATCGAGTGGCATTGGTCTAAACCCATTATAGAAAATCTCAACTTGCAACCATTGAGGCAAAAACCTATGGTGTGGAACAATCTCCTAATTAGATCCTTAGAACCTTTCCCAAGCCTCATACAAGGGACTCGGAATCATATTGAACAAACGAAGTGATGTCATTCCTCAATCTTGCAGTTTTGCCTGGCCCGGGTGGTTTGGGAAGAAACTTTGCCAAAAAAATTTCTGGGCTAAGTCATCCCATTTGGTAATCGAGCCCGAAGGTAGCGACATGGCAACCAACTCTTTGCCTGATCACGGTGTGTGATAAGGAAATAGTCGGAGTCTAATTTGCATCATCAGTCTCTTGTGTGTACTTGAATGTGTCACAAATTTCCAGAAAACTCACCAAGAGATGAGCCATTTGGGCTTCGTCATTGGGCAACCCACCAAACATTGCCAAACATGTTGTTGAAACCATTTGGATGGTTCCAGGCTTAATTTCAAAGTGATTGGCCTCAATGGCGGGCCTGGGAAATTGCTTATAGAGTTGAAAATCTGTGACAAGACGGCTATGGCGTTTACTCCCTCAAGGTATTAGTGCCTCCTCCCCTCAACCATGGTAAATTTTGATTGGGTATACCCCGAACTGTTTCTCTACGTTAGTCAGTCGAATATTTCTCTCGATCTCGGGATCGTAAGGTATTTAACTCAAGATCTCGTGTGAGCGTGGCATACAAATCACAGGAATACCTACAAAACGAAAAAAATGATGTAAAATGAATATAACAAGTTCTATATTAAGAGGGACCAAGTCGATATTAAATTTGATATTGATATATTTACATTTAGAAAACAATTCCCCGACAACGGCGCCAAAAAACTTGGTTGGTCCGATTTAGCTATCGATAATCCCACACGTGCAAGTATACACGGTCCACAAGTAAATATATGTTAAGAATATGAGTCGAACCCACAGGGACTTGTTGACAAATAATGAACCAAGTGTCAATTGTATATCGATTGATCTAATTATAACTGATAAAGGTTTGATATGTTTGTTGATTGGTTGAGTTCACAAGTCGATAGTAAGTAGAAGTATTAAGTAAAATGCGGAGGTTAAAATATCAAGATAGGATTGGAGTCTTCTAGATATACAATTTCCCCCAACAAGTCATTTGAATCTCCTAACTACTCTCTTTTCAATCAATTATAGCATAACAAATTGACAAACCGAGAAATCAATACTACATAAGAGCCTCTGTCGATGGTCAATTCACGAATCTTCCTAAGCGGTGCATAGGTATATGTCTATACTACTTACACCTATAAAGGAGACTAATTTCAGGAATGATGATTTATAGACACGTGTCCACCAAATCTAATCATTCCTCCCTTTCATTAACAAGCTTTCACACGCGGAAGTCCATTAAGACTAGATTTCTCAATAGGGTTGCATGCTTGGGTGGTAATTAGGTTATATATCTATCCCAACTACCTTATCAAGATACCTTATTATTGCAGATAATTAACTAAAGCACACATGTCCACTTAATCCAATTAATAACCCACAACAAATCTATACTTTCGCATGTTTTCATAACTAGGTCTTAACCTATAATTGGTTTCGTCAAGTGCTTATGGGTTCCCTCGGTAATTACGGGCCAAAGCAATGGGAATCTAGAAGCAAAGGTTTATGACAATCAATACACAAATGCATAACTAAAATTCAATAGAGAGGAGATTCTTCGATTCACATTAAGTGGGTTGGGGTTCCATTGCAATCTTAGAAATGAGTAAGGTTAGTTACCTGATAGGCTACACTAAACATCATTTTCAATTTTGATACATTGTCAAATTCGAATTACAAAGGAGATGGAAATCTACAAATGAAAACCACTTTTTGAAGCTATTCAAGTGGTGTTCCCTTGGTTAGCTATTGGTGTTCTAGCTCTTCCATCCCTTGGTCCTTGCAAATTATTCTTTGACTGAGTTCCTTGGCTTTTGGGGCTTGATTCAGCTTGATTTGCAGCTATTGGAGCACTGTTTGGTTGATGTATTTTGTAGCCTCCCTCCCTGCTAGATATCTGATATGAGGCTTGGGAAGAAAAGGAATATATATAGTCTTCATCAAGAAACACCTAGCCAAAATCGGACAAAATGCATAGCCTCAGATCGCACTTGAAGGTGTGTCAGATTCGCACTCAGGCAACGGCGGGGGCGTCGTGCGCCCGCACGCCCAGGCGTGCGCCCCGTGCCCATGCGCCTGCATGCCGCCCGCTCGCCCTCTAGTGCGCTGCCGAGGCTGTCCGGTGGGTTGGCTGCCGATGGCCTGGCCCGTGTGCCCGCAAGACCACAGGCGCGCGCCCGCGCCCAAGCGCCTGGATACTGCTTGCCTATGCCGCCCGCCATGCGCTGCCGAGAGTTTGCCGAGGCTGGCTGCCGACTATGGCCTGCCCGTGCGCCCGCCACGCCCAGGCGCGTGCCCGGCGCCCATAAGCACCTGGATGCCTGCCGAGTCATGTCGAGCCATGCCGCCCTGCTGGCATTGACAGCTGCGCGCGCCGCCCAACGCCTGAGGCTGCCGAAGCGCCCAGCCGCACGCCCGTGCCCGCGGCGTTGGTCGACGCCGCACGCCGTGGCCACGCACTCCCGACTGCCTGTTTTTTTAGCTAGTCCCAACATCAAAATGGTAACAAATTATGCCTCGAGGCATCGCCAAACATAAATTTCTTCACCGTTGTCATTATTCGGGCACGGGACATCCATAGCACGGGCATGCCATGTGGCTAGCACTGTGCCTTGGCGACGCCGACGCCGTGCACGTGCACATCAGCAACGCTACCCGTGCACGCTCCAACTTACCAAATTATTGTCAAATTAAAGGCACCAGGCGCTCGCCAATCACCTACTAATCCAGTCATATTACCATTTTTGTTTTTTGTTTTACCGTAGGTTTTTTTTTTGATTTCGTGTTGTGGTTGTTGTTTTTTTTATATCTTTTTTTTTTTTTTTTTTTTTTTTTTTTTTTCTATTTGTGAGTTTCTGTTTTATTTTTTTTTTTTTTTTTTTTTTTTTTTTTATATTTTTTTTTTTATTTATTTTATTTCTTATTTTATTTTTTTTTTTTTTATTTTTTTTTTTTTTTTTTTTTTTTTTTTTTTTTATTTTTTTTTTTATTTTTTTATTTTTTATTTTTTTTTTTTTTTTTTTTTTTATTTTTTTTTTTTTTTTTTTACTTTTTTTTTTTTTTTTAATCTTTTTTTGTTTTTTTTTTTTATGGTTTTTTTTTTTTTTTTTTTTAATTTTTTTTTTTTTTTTTTATAATTTTTTTTTTTTTTTTTTTTTTTTTTTAAATTTTTTTTTTTTTTATTTTACTTTTTTTTTTTTTTTTTTTTTTTAATTTTCTTTTATTTTTATTTTTTTAATTTTTTATTTTTTTTTTTTTTTTTTTTTCTAATTTTTTTTTTTTTTTTTTTTTTTTTTTTTTTTTTTTTTTTTTTTTTTTTTGTTATTTTTTTTTTTATATTAAGGGCACCGAACGTCCTAGGGCTACGGACAATGAGTCAAATCCAAACATACGATCCGAGCCGGTCTTTATTTTCAATTTCCTACAAAACCATAATAAAAATGCATCAAAGCCAACATAAAACATGTAAAAAGTAACTAAAAAACTTAATTTATGTAAAAATAAGATTAAAAATACATAAATACAAACTATATAAAAATACCTATAAGACTTGCAAATAATCAAGGCGAAAGAGTACCCAAATTGTGGTGTGTATAAAACACACTCTATCATATAACTAACAATGGATGGAAAGAGAAAGGCTGAATTTGTTAAGCCTAAAAGGATGATGGTCGTTAAATCCGGTAGAAAATTGTTGGGACATTTATCGCTTATTTAGCTTTCTGTCTTATTTACTTTTCATGCATTGCTATAGTTATGTTTTGTTTATCTGTCAAAGGAACTCATTGTAACATGAAACGGTTTTATATATAAGGAGTTATTTATGCTTCATTGTCAGGTGTCCTTGGATTTCTAATAATCCTAGTCTTATTTGATCGATTTTCCAAATTTGAAAAGATGATTTATGACTTTGATATAGAAACTGGGACTTTGACTTTATGGGAATTGAATACGAAGAGATGGATGATGACATGGTTGCCTTGGAGGAAATCAAAGGGTGGGTCGAAGACAAGCTTTAAAACTAAACCTCTGAGCAAACCATTTACCATCAATATGAGGAACCTTTGGACAAACTCCAAAAGAACTACAAATAGGAACCGATCTTACTCCAGACCAAAAAGCCGAAAAAATGGACCAAAACTCTTAGCCTTTTATATAAAGAAGTTTTTGGAAAGTAGTATGCAACACAAGCCAATCATATTTGATATGATTGTAGCATATACTTTGTAATCTTTATTCGTTTTATTAAAGGGCATTTTCATTTATCTTACATGATGCTGTGTTATTTAAAATGTGATAAACCTATAGTTTTAAGCAATTGCTTTAGAAATCAGTGATGGTGGTCATGCTAATTGAGATTCTAAATTCTAGCATAGTCACAAACTAAAATCGTTCCTAATTGTTGGATTACTAAAAAAGGGGATTTAGTTAATTCGGATATGGATTAGTACATACGTGTGCTTTGCTCTTTAGGAAGAGGGATGATTGATCTCAATTAATCATTTGTGTGGAGACACTTTCTAAAGCAAGTATGTATGGTGGGCTTATTGGAGAATAAGTTCACTGAACCGTGGCTCGCTAAGGCATACCTAATGGTGTTTTTACTCGGCTGTACAATAGGAATTCCTCTAGTGATAGTAGTACAAGTGATCCTTGGACTTGAGATCATCATAGTAATCTTGTGTTATGATTGGAGTTAGGATTCATTGTGCAATCTATGGATTAGGGTCTTCGGGAGCCCTTTTTCTAGATTTTAGCTTTCATTTCGATGTATCATTTGTTGTGGTTTCGAATTATAGGAGCCTAGGAATGGAGTTGGGGTCCTCGAATTGGGCCTTTGACATAATTCCCATGATGGACATAGTTTCAATTATAATAGTTGCTATCCAATCATTGTAGATGTAAATTTAGGCCTTAAAACGGTATCGAGAGTTCCATCCCACGAAAATCGGATTTAAGGCCCCATAATAGTGAAGATCATTATTGCGGGTGTTCGGGACTATTGAGATGGCTTACACGCCTACGAGCAGTCCCGGCCCCATTTCGATATTCGATTTTACCGTTTATCACCAAAAAAATGATTTTTAAACAAAACGATAAAGATCTTTTAAAACCAATTCGATCCGGGTTATTAGAACAACCTTAAGCTAAAATTGAAAGTAATGAAGAATCTCGATTCCTATTTGACGAAGGGTTTAAAAACCATGTTTTTCCAAAACGTCACCCTAAAAAGGTTTTTATCAAAATCAAAACTAAAACAAACCTTTTCTTCAAATCAAATCCTTCGCGCATAGGTTCAAAGAGGCTCGAAATTGCTTTCAAAATAACGCACTTCTCGTGATTTCGATTCAAGGCTAGGTGGCGATATCCTAGATTTTTTCCCAAGTCACACACATACACACACTCTTAGGAAAGTATTAAAAAAGCGATAACCGTGTTTTCATGGAAGTCGAGGGGTTCCTAACACCTTCCCCTCGCTTAAGCAAGCCCCCAAACTCTATAAATCTCGGTTTCAATACCAATTTTACAAAGTCACATTTAGGGCCATATTTTTTTTCAAATCTAAAAATCCAGATGAGTTGATACATCCATTAAAATTTTTACCAATTGACAGCTCTGTCTAATTGGCCCTGTATTAAAATTAACCTTTCAAAACCCCGGCGACATTTATGTCGACTTTTTCCTAAAAAATCACCCCTTAAATGAAATAATAATCGAAATCTTTAAAAGGGTAGAAACGTGAAATAGGAAAAATTCTCGACGTCGACAGAGGACGACTTTGCTGGGGACTTTAGAGGGCTTAAGCCGCATTTAATCTTGATGTTTTCCTTCTTATTTGTATGTTATTTGAATGTATGTTGTAATGAATTCCTTGTATTATTAAATGCTTTATTTAAAGTGCTTCGCACAATGTCATCATATGCATATGGTAAAGCGCGATGAATGTATGTGAATGTATGTTGTGTGATTCCTCTACCAGGAGGCGAACCCGTCGGATGTTGATAACTGGACTCAAGGGGGAGTTCCCCCGCAAGGCTCAAGAAAGGCACCACTCAGATCCGCTATAATTGAAAGATCGGATTCATTCCCATCGAGTAGGTTGCGAAGAGCTGGGGACCTTCATGTCGAAAAGCCTACTAAAGTAACTCTAGGGTAGGCTAGCCTCAGATAAACCCAACGTTATGAGAAGTTTCTTCATGCCTTGTTACTCCTTATATTATTCGTCTTATATTAATCATCCTGCATCTTTCCATCATGTCATAATAATCCTGTCATAATGAGACCGCTAACCCTGTTTTGTAGGAAAATATTAAAAAACCCTCAAAATATACATAATACATTGGCATGCATCCATATTTATCAGTTCTCAAAACTAAACTATGTCCTGTTGTATATGCAGATTTGTCCTCGAACTCGACTTCACGCTCGAAAGGTCAGAACACCGCCAGTAAAAATGCCTGAGAATACTACACCAGATCATGTTCCTAATTCTCAGGAAGAATTCGAAAGCTTCAAAAATCAAGTCGCCGAGATGGCTAATCTGTTGAAGGAATAATGTAAGATGAACCAAGACCCGAAATCAGCTACTCAACCTGAATCTTCGACACAGGGAGGAATTCAAATCCCAATCAAGAAAAACGACGTACAAGTTCCCACCCCGATATTCCAATTTGGCGGCAGGACCACCAAGGGTACTGCAAGCGAAGGCCGGACATGAAAGGAGTTGGGACAAAGAAATCGGGAAAATCAAAAAGAGAATAAAACTAATGGAGGAAACCATACGATCCATGAAAGGAGTTGGGACCTATAGTAGTGTTAACTACTCTGATCTGTGTATATTCCGAGGAGCCAAATACCTTGATAAATTTCAAGTGCCTGAATTTGAGAAGTATAATGGGTTAGGAGATCCCTATACATATTTGAAAGTATACATAGGGGAGCTCGGATCCTATGCTGAAAGCGAAAGTATGATAATGCAACTTTTTTAAAAGAGCTTGACCGGATAGGTTGGGACATGGTATGCTAGATTGGATAATTCATGATCCATAATTGGGAAGAATTAGCCCATGCTTTCTTGACTCAGTATAGCTTTCAGTCCTAGATGGCTCCTGATCGTTATCAAATGACCAAAGTACGGAAGCAACCCAATGAGTCATTCCGTGATTATGCCTAGAGATGGAGAAGAATGAAATGGTGATGACCTTTATAGCTATTCAAGAAGCACCATATTATGAAAAGGGTATTAACGGGTATAAACAAGCCATTCTCAAAGATGATAAAACATGGCAAGATAGCAGAGATGGGCTTGAAAGTAGGCAAAATCAAAGACCTTACAGCCTTGGAAGTAGTAGTTGAGCACCTCCAAGCCGAAAATTATGGTAATGATGCCGGAAGAAATCAATAAAAGGAGGAAGAAGATGTGTCCCTCGTTTTACTAGGGCAATCTAGGGGACTCAACAATAGTCCTCCTATCTGGATGAAGGGAAACAATCTGTCACAACAACAATAGGCCACATTTAACCAAAGCCAGGATAGACAAAGTAAATTTAAAAAAACGAAAAATCGGGAATTCACTCCTCTAAGCGATTCCCTCGAGAACATATTAGCATTATTAATCGACCAGAAGAAAATTACTGAATTGGCTCCACCTCTGGATCCAAAGAGCAAAAGATACGATCTAAGCAAGAGATGTGCTTACCACTCAAGGTCTCCGGGACACGATAATCAAGACTATTGGTCCTTAAAGTATAAAATCTAAAATCTGATCAAAAGTGGCAATATTATGGTTAAGCAACTTGACCAGCCAAATGTCAGTCCCCTGCCATAACACGATACAGAGGGAGTAAATATGATCGGGTCAGGAGAATTGAAGAATACCCCCAAAGGGGTGGGACAAATATTTTAGGATGGGAATGTCAAAAAGAAAGTAGGATAGTAAGACAAGAATTGTAGGTGATCAGGTATCAAGTAAATCAGTAAGCAGAGCTGGTAATATACCAACATCAGGTTACAAGGCAACTTTTCACTCAACTATCAAAAAGCCAAAAGAAAGAAGAGGTTAACCAGAATTCAAGCCTATATCTCTCCAAGATGATCCCGTTGACTAAAGAAGATTGTAATGTCCAGGAATTTTAAACATTATATCGAATTTATTTTAATAAATAAAATTCAATTATTATATATTTTTACGAATTTAATTGATCCATGTAATAATTATTATTTAATTATATAACTATATTGTTCAATAATTTTCTTTACCTTAAAAGGGGACTCACTAATAGTTTGAGTAAATTGATAATTTAACCCCAACATTTGATTGACGAGAAAATTGAAGAGAATCTAGATAAGTAATTTCATCTTTTCCAATTATCAAATCTAAATAAGTTGCCATAAGTAATTATTGTTGAAATAAATTTTATAACTAATTAATTAGATTAAATTAGTTAATTAATATCATAATGTTATTCTAATTAGGTCAAATTTCTTTTTAAGATAACCCAATATCAAGTGGGCTGAAACCATTTTCCTTCTTAAAATTTCCTTTTTGGGACGCCTTATTATTTAATTCAGTTGGCCCAACCCTATTGGGTTGAGCCCATTCATTATTTTTCTACCAGTCGGGTTGAGTCATGGGACACGGGTCGGATCCCTTCCTAACTGAATGTGGGCAATTGGTAACTTATTTGGGGACACGGCTATGGGAGTTGAGGTTCAGTCGAACAAAGAAAAGGGAGGAAAACCTATCAGCCCTAGCCGAACCTAGCGACCCATAAATTCCTAATCAATCAGACAGGCGAGCAAGAGACGGGAGGAAAAGGGGCCGTCAAACCTTGCGCCGACGATTATGAGTGGACCGGCAGGACTGGCGTCGGCGTGAGGGCGAAAAGGACCAACGGCTACCAAGGAACGACCGAGCAACCATCGATTGAACCAACGGTCCCAGAAATTCGGCGATTGGACCAGTGAGGGGTGCGATGCTCGAGAAGTTGCCGGCGAGTTCAGTCGGCTGATGGGGATCAATTGACAACTCATCCCCTCTCCTTACCGTCGGTCATTGACCAGTCATCTAGGGTATTGCCCAAATAATTAGGGTAAAATTCTCTTTATAAATTGGGTCCAAATCCTAGCCAAGCTACCGAGTTCTGTGAGTTTCCAATTTAGAAAAAAAAATTATTAGGGTTTGAAATTCTTAGAGGGGGAAGCCACTGTAAATGTCCAGTTGGGTCGTGTATTGCGGAAGAAGAAGGAAGACAGCAACGCGCTCAAACCCAAGGTATCAAAAGGGGTCAATTGACTGTGATAGTTTGTTTGAATTTAGGTTATACACTGTATATTATTTCAGTTGCCTTGGTGTGAAACTCAGACGTGTATTATATTTTTTTTGGTTTAAAGACCTGGTATTGTGTTGGTTCATTCAATTGAGAAACTGGTATTGGATTACTTTTGTTTGTGGTTTGGTTTTAATTTGGGGAAATCTGTACTGGGTTGTTTAATTTTCAGTTTGTGTTGGCCTGTGTTAAACATTGTGCTGGGTTTGTATTGCTTGGGTTTAAACCTCCGTCTATTGAAGGACTCCAATGTTTTGGTGAATTGGTTTTGCACTGCAATTAGGACAGTGTCGTGCTGCAAGATGCACACTGTATGTTTGTTAAAACGCTTGAACGAACTGCTTTCATTTCTTTTGGGCATCAACTGTTTGGTCGACAGTATGAGTTATAAGAGTCAAACCTTGAGTTTTGTATTATGCTTGGCTAGACTCAATATAACATATGAACTGTGCGATAATTGTTGCCTAGAGTACTAAATAATGATTTTGGGTTTGGATTGAAAATAATTAAACAGGAATAAAGTGATAAAATAATAATTATTTATTAGTTATCACTAAAACTAAGAGGTATTTAATTACTGTTAAAATGAACAAGTATGAATGTTAATAAGTAATTATTTATTACTTATCATAATAAATAAAGATAATAAATATTTAACTATTATTTGATGAATATTAAATAATAATTAAGTATAAGTAAAGTTAATAAATAATTATTTATTATTTACCAATAAATAATAAATAAAGGTAATAAATATTAAATTATTATTTAATATTAAATAATAATTAAGTATAAGTAAAGTTAATAAATAATTATTTGTTAATTATTAATAAATAATAAATAAAGGTAATAACTATTAAATTATTATTTAATTTTAAATAATAATTAAGTATAAGTAAAGTTAATAAATAATTATTTATTATTTATTAATAAATAATAAATAAAGGTAATAAATATTAAATTATTATTTACTCTTAAATAATAATTAAGTATGAGTAAAGTTATAAATAATTAATTATTATTTATCAATAAATAATAAATAAAGATAACGAAGGTTTGCTTAATTTACAAAAAAAAATAATAATAAAGTATGAGTATTATTATAAGTAAAGATAGTAATACCTACTGATTATTTAATTAATAATTAACTGTGTGTGGATTAATTCATTAAGTATTCAATTAATGTTAAAAAAGGAACAAGGTTAATAATTACTCAACTACCCCTATGGTATATAGCAATTAAGCGCCATAAAATTAAATAAGTGATCAGCTATTATTTAGTTTCTACTAAACCATGATAAATTTATTATTTATTTTATAAATAATAAATAAGGATTATTAACCCATAATTAGAGGCAGATAAGGGTAATAAATCTGAGTAATCGAAGAATAGTAATCCTGATTAGCTACCATCATTTTAATAGCTAAAGATTATTAATTAATTTCTGTTTAGCTAATGTTAAATAGTAATTAAATGTAGATGGTGAATTTTACTTGCTAAGTAAATGGTATAGTGAGGGGTGCCAATATACAACTATTAATTGATAAATCGACTTACCCAATGATAGGTCACTCAAGATCAATTAATTAAAGCTAAGTTTATCTGTAGCTGAGCAAACAGGCAAGTTCCCTAACTTCATTCTTTCAGTATATTGAATGAAAGTTCTTCCTTACTCAACTTTTATATTGAGCACTATTTCTAAACCTTATGCATTATTTTTAATTCGTGCAAAAGGTATATATTATTGCAAGTTATTCTTTAAGCTTGAATCTTATCTCCAAGCCTGCTTTAAGTGGTCTAATTACTGTTAAAATTATTCCACATCTTTGTATTTATTAACATTCGCACTTGTGCATTTGAACTTGTATAATTATCTTAAGTTCTGAAATTCACGAACTATTCATGATTAAGTCTGAACCCTTGTCTCGGTCAGACACGTATATAAGAATTTATAAAAGCTATCCGAACCAATCAATGGTAAGGATTCTTAGACTGAATGAACACCCCTTTTATTATAGGGGAGTACCCTAGGTACCGTATATAAGGTACCAATAGCAGAGTTAAATGTTATGCATATACATAGCGTATGCGAGGCTGATCCCCTTAAGTACTTATTCTGTAGCCAGTAACCAGAGGGTGAACCAGCTATTGACTCCTTTGGAAGTTATTGTTCAAAGTCTACTTGACTATCAATTGTTCTAAAAGCATTTATTGTCCTTGCTTCTGATAATTGTTCAATTCTCTTTCTATATTCCATTCATCATGATATATCCTTATTGTTGTACTTTAAACTTGCTGAGCAAACTCGTTGCTCATTCTTGCTATATCATGACTTTATTACAGCTAAACCCGAGACGTCAGGGAAGAACAAAGGAAAAGAAAAGATGAAGTGATAGACTTCATGAAGCAGATTTTAAACTTACGTATAGTTAATTTCTGTTAATGTAATTAAAACCCTAACCTTTTATTTAGGGTATGGATTTGTATAAGTGTTAAGGTTTTTGTATTCTGGGACTAATAACACCATTGTAATGAACAACGTATGTTTATTATATTCCACATTTTAGTTATCATATGTTGTTAGAGGTGAATGTTTGTATTGGATCGTGATGACCGGATCCGGGTATCTGGAGACCCGAATTTGGGGGCGTCACAAAGATCAAAGTAGGCTGAAAGGCCAGGAAAAGTGGAATAATAAAATTACTAGAAGATCTCGTCAGTAGAAAAATCGCTCAAAGGAATGCGAATTCTCAAAGAAGAAAGATCAAACAACATCCACAAGAGACCAAAAATTCACCTCTCTGAACAAATCTAAGGAAGAAGTGCTACATCTTCTGATAAGCGAAGGAAAGATTACAAAGTTACTGTAACGATCGAGAATTCGTACTTAGCCTTGTAACTAGGGTTTTGAATATTATTGAACAAAATAAAATTTTATGAATATTATTCTGTGTTATGTGCTTAAAGGTCATATTATGACCTAAGATTGTGTTTACGTGTAAGAATTTACGAATTAGGATTTTGTAGATGAAAATAATTTTTTTTTGAAAAAAGACGTAAAAATATTATTCACGTTAAAAACGCTTTTACATTTTTTTTATCTTTTGAATGACGTCATAGCGTTTATATGGCGTCACGAGACGAAATATCTAATAAAATTCATAAACGAAAAATGCGATTTTTTGGCTTGTCAAACGAATTATGAAAGTCAACCGAAACTCGATTTAATTGTCAAATCTTTGGGCTTTATTTCTGGAAGCCTAATAGAAAACGTTAGGAGGCCCAAGTACGAATTAATCAAGGTCCAAACTAAATCGTATTGGAGGCCCAAATGTTAGCCCAAACTAAGCCCAAAATAATTAAAAGTTAAAGGGGGTCAACATGTTAGTTTATTAAAGAAAAAACGGAGCAAAAGCCATGTGGGGGGCACCCCAAGGGGTGAAATCCAGTCACCCCAAGCTTCTTAAGGAAGCTTGTGAAAGTAGTATGTATACAAGCCAATCATATTTGATATGATGTAGCATATACTTTGTAATCTTATTCATTTATTAATAAAAGAATTGATTTTCTTAAAAGGCATTTTACATTATCTACATGGTGCTGTTATATATTAAATGTGATAAACCCATAGTTTTGAGCAATGCTTTTAGAATCATGATGGTGATCATGCTAATGAGATCTAAATTCTAGATATCTCACAAACTAAAATTGTTCCTAATCGTTGGATTACTAAAAAGGGGATTAGTGAATCCGGATAGATTAGTACATACGTTGCTTGCTCTTAGGAAGAGGATGATTGATCTCATAATCATTTGTGTGGAGACACTAAAGCAAGTATGTAGGTGCTTATTAGAAAATAAGTTCACTGAACGTGGCTCGCTAAGGAATACCTAATGGAGTTTTACTCGCCTGTCAATAGGAATTCCTCTAGTGATAGTAGTACAAGTGATCCTTGGACTTGAGATCATCATAGTATCTTGTGTATGATGAGTTATACTTTGACATGTCCCTTAAGACCTTTGGGGTATATCAAAGGGTATGATTGGGTATAATAAGTTGTATATGGAGATAGGTGAATGATCAACAAAGAATCTACCACGTCTAGTAAAAGATGTGAATGTCCTATGTGATTCGATAAATGACAACTCAGTAGTCCTTGGCCAAGGTAGAATGAAATTAGAAAGGAGTTTCTAATTTGCATTAATTAGAGTTGTGCATTTGGGAATCGAAATACATATAATTAAATAAAATAAGACTTGACAGTAAATCCATGTCTTATATTTAATTGGGACATTGTATGTTAGAAGGATTGAATTGTACGGTAACTATTTACTCAAAGGTTCTTTTGTGATTGATGTTGAAATCTATATTATCTGGAAAGTCGTTGATCGCTAAGGGGGCTTACCCTTATTGTAGAATAAATATTATTTATTTAAACGAATTAAATAGTTTAATTTATTTATTTAAATAAGATTAGAATTGTTTTAATTGATTTATTCACAATCGGTTTAATATGGAGAACCTAAAGGGTCACACCGCAAAAGGAAAATATTTATTTAAGAAGTAAATGGCATAATTGTAATAATAAGTTAAGTGTATTTAATTTAGTCTATGGAGATAGAATAAATTAAATAGCTTAATATTTATTATTTAATATTTTGAAAATATTAAATATAAATTAATAAGAGGAGTCTTATTATTATTATTACTATTACTATTATTTAATTCCTAATAGGGATTGAGAATTAATTAATATAAGTACTCTCCCATGAATTCCTAATTATATTAGGAGCATAATTAATTAAAGGAGTTTAATTATAATAGAAACCCTAATCCTAAATAGTTTAGGAAAGGGTTATTCCTACATCTATAAATAAGAGGTGTCTTATCATAGATTAGGTTACACACTCTTGCAGTAGATTGTGGAGAGTACTTACAATTTCTATAGAGATAGAAACTAGGGTTTTGCCAAACACCCAACTTCTTGAATACTTGTTCTTCCTTGGTGGATCACCTCTAGAGGCCAAACACTTGGGTGGCTAACGTTGATCAAAGGAAGGAATCACACCATAGCATTCGAGGAGAACACGAAGGACTAGGAGTTGAACTTGTACCCGAGGAAGCTTTGTTCTACGAGGGTATAATTCTTATTCTCTTTCTCTTTCGTTTATATCGTTAATTGAGCACATTGATCGATCAAGGTGATGGTTTATATAAATTTTAAAATCCGTTTTATCGCGCTTCCGCTCTATTTATGTAATTTGATTGCATGCTCGCGTTATATACAAACCTAACAACTTGGGCATTACTTAGCCTAGTGGAGAAGTTTGGCAAGCTTCTCCAAGAAGCTAACTAATCCATTAATGCATTTTGCCCTAAAATTCTTCAAAAATTATTTAACTCGACCATGGTTAGCCTAGGGTTGGTTAATGGGGGGATAGTTTGTAAGATGATGAAAGTTGAGGGTGTTGACCATGTAAGACCCTAAGCTAGGTGACCAACTAGTAAGCATGAACAAAGTTGGCCTAAAGACCAAACTACCCCAACTCTTGCTTTTCCTATAAATACCAAGCTTACTCTTCATTCCTCTCTACCAATTCACAAGCTAAGAAAGGAAAGTATACACATATTAAGACAGAAGTGAGGTTTTAAGATATTTAAGAAAGAAAAGGAAGGAAAAAGCTAGCAAGTTAATCATCTTCGCCAAGTTCATCAAGAGGTAAAAACCCTAAAATCACTTTTAAGCTTTGTATTTGTTTATATGAATTGCTTTGTTGGTGGTTATTAGTTTAATGATGATCATGAAGGATTTGGATGAATAAGGATGAGGTTATTAGTCGACTAAATCACGGTAATATGCATGATAAGTGAAAACATAATCAAAATAACAAACTAAACTAAGAAAGCATGAAAATCGGATTAATTGTTGTTCATTGGACTAGTTTAAGTCATTGTTCGTATGTTAGTTTTTAAAATCCGAGAAGAAAGAAATATACATGTGTAAGTTATGTAAATGTTTCATTTGGAACGGGATAAAAATATGCTATAACGAAGTTATGGCAAAAATTTTAGTAAAAGACATCAATGGATGAAAACCTAGCTTGGTATGACTTTCTTGCCGAGTTTACGGGAAATTTATCACTTCCGAAAAATTATGGTTTTCTAGGAGTTTTGTAGTTTATGAGAAAAGTGAGCCATGGGCTCAAGAACGAACTCATTCCGACTTCGGATGATTAAGTTACGAAGAATTTAGTAAATCGACATTTAAAACATCACGCAGTGAAAAAACTCACTCTCGAGGGACTTTTAAGCCAAATTTCCATTTGATTAAAGAATCTGAAAAATTATTCTACTGGGGGGAAGTTGTAGATAATGTTATAAGCTAGAAAAGGGCTTAGGAACGGACTCATTCGGGATGAGCGAGTTATGAGATCGTGAAGTAGGCGCGAGAAAATTGCAAGCAA
Source organism: Aralia elata (assembly GCA_034770075.1). Classification (NCBI taxonomy): domain Eukaryota; kingdom Viridiplantae; phylum Streptophyta; class Magnoliopsida; order Apiales; family Araliaceae; genus Aralia; species Aralia elata. Next base: position 35,348,360 of record CM068387.1, on the reverse strand, counting down.
AAAGCTAGAAAAACCCAGATTTCGGGTCGGCGCCGCAGCGCTGCCTATAGGATAAAAGTGGGTGCTGCAGCGCCGCACTTGTCGGAAGTCAAGATTTTGGTCGACGCCTCAGCGTCGAATATAGTGTAAAACCGGGCGGCGGGTTGGGTCAAGGCCCAGTAACGAGATGCTATATGTACGTTCGTGGGGTGTTAGCGTAGGGTAGTCGAGCGTTCGAACGTTTGAGCTTTGCAACTCCAAAACAAGCGATTAAAATAAAAAGAAAAGAAAGAAGAAAGAAGGAAATGTTTTCAAACATGAAATGAGTTAACGTAAACCAATATTTGGCGTCAATTATGTGGCTAATTAGTATGTGAATGTGAACTTAATTGTGTAGGTCATTTAAAGGGCAATTAGCATAAACTTATAGAAGAACGCTTAAGGCAAGTCTTCTTAAACTTTTCGCAATTTTTCTCAAATCATTTGATTATCTTCTTATGAATGATATGTGATATTTTTAAGCTCAAAATTCCACAATGTTATATGATTGTGTGAATTCCATACTTATGCAAATCTTTGTATCAGTATTCAAGTTAAGCTATGACATAAACTATTAAAGTTTTGAAATTCAATTATCCATGAACTATTTAAGAAGTATGTAAATGCCATTTGTTTCAGCTAGACAAATGTTGAAATATTTTATCGATTTGATATTAAATCTTTGAAATGTTATTAATGTTAAGTAGAGCTTTCTAAACTAATTGTTTTAGTGCGGATTCAAAGGTAAGTCTGAGAATGAACAAACCCTATTATTGGGAAAGTTTTTCGTTGGACATCCTAATAGACCCAAGAGGCGATCGAATCAAACACAAAAGTCATTTAAAGTAGTGTTGATCAACATAGGGTACTGATAGGCTGATCCCCTAGACGTGCTCGTAAGCAATGCCGGTTTACAGTTGAAAGTACTATAAACCTTTTTAAGAATGAAAAGTAAAGTTCTGGTCTTATGACCACTCAACATGAATGTTTAGTATGTCCGTTTCAAAAATATTTTTAAAACGAAAGTAAGATATGATTCCTGTTTATTTAAAATGTTTCACAACTATTGTTTAGTTGATGAATAAAGATAGCATGATTCTTGATTTTGTGGTTATTAAACTGTTATACTTGTTGGGCATTAAAATGTTCATCCTTGCTTTAAATTAAATAATTTTCAGCTAAGCCAGAACTGATTGAAAGATCCGTTAAGGACAAGGGAAAGAAAAAGATGAATGAAGAGAAGACCCTTATAATAACATAGTAATATTATATTAGATGTATTATTATTATTATTATTATGTTTTTGATCATGTAATGGTAATAAAACCTAGGTATTGAACAGATATGATGTAATAATATAGTAATTACATTCGTGTCATTAAGATTATATAGATAGATGTGTGTGATGGAATAGTACTGTGTAACACCATATATAGGGTTTCAAGGTACCCACATTTGGGGGCGTTACAGTTGCCGCCTCCCACAGATCCCATGACAAAGAGATATGATCCTACCAAGATATGTCTCTACCATTCTAACTCACCTAGACATGCGATCGAGGAATGTTGGGATCTGCAACATAAAGTCCAAAATCTCATTGAAAATGGAGAGCTGAAGATAGAAATCCCCACGATCAAGGAAGGCAAAAAAGAAATGAAAAGCTTAAGATTTCCACTTGAGACAGACAGTTTAAAGGAAATGGTAGCTATGATCACCAATCTTGATGAAACACAAGGTGGACCGATCATAATTCAGGGTTTGGCAAAGGAAATAGGAAAGTCCCATAAGAAAATTCCCCTGCTACTGTCAAACATCCTGTTGCCCGAAGTTAGCAACCAAATTCTCGATTTGATCCTCCTGGATGATGATGAGGAAATACTGATCCCTTCCAATGAAGAAAAAGCCAATATGAAAAGTTTCTTATAAGAAATACAACAAGATTTTGAGAAAAATTTCAAAGTCAAAACATCTCGGGCCCTGGAAGAAGACGGGGAAAAAGACCAAAGAAAGAGGAGTGAAGGTGTTGAGGAAGCCAACCCATCGAAGAATCAAGAGCTCATCCCTTTTATCGAAGGGTCCAGTTTGAGCATCCCCGAGTGGTGTGCCGAATCAGGATGTGATCAATCTATGGTGGTGATTGAAGACATTCCCAACAAGGATGTAACCTCCATTGCCAGCAACGAAGGCAACATGACCACCGATAACTAGACTATCGAGCCTCAACTAACCAGGGTAAATTCAGAAGATATGGTTGTGAGTCCCAGGAGATGTTGGGACGTTTCCATTTGCTTAGCTTTATGTCTTGTTTTATTTTCCATGCATTATTATGTTATGCTTTGTTTATTCATCAAAAAAAAAATTCATTATGTTCTTTTGAGGCGTGAACTACGTAAGACTTGATCTCCTTTCATAGGAGTACGTTGGCAGCCAATAATGGCGCGGTCTAATCATTACAAAACTCCCAAAACCCCTTCAACAATTCAACAATCATAAAATACGTGTAACGAATGTGTTAATTGTGTTGTGATTCTGAGGATAGAATTCTTTTAAGGAGAGAAGGATGTAACGAATGTGATTTTTGTAAATAATTAAAAATATTTATTGAATAAAATAAATATTTTAGTTGGGATATTTATTAAATGAAATAAATATTTGATGGAAATTATTATGGAATAATTTATTTAAGTATGATAATATTAATTAAATTATGTTAAATGATTTTCTAATCGGTGCGTATTTTTTATAACTCCAATGAAATGGTAATGTTCTAATTTAATTAAATAACTAAATTAGAGGATTAATAATTTATTAAATAAATTTATAATTATGTTAGTAAGGATTAATTTGATTTGTTAATAAATTAAGTTTATTAATAAACCTAATGTAATTTAATATGAAATTATAAGATTAATTTAGTGGGTGTGACAAATGTATCATATAATAAGAAGATTATTAAAATAAATTAGAAAAGGGGCTTAGGTTGGTTTTGCCAAACATGGCCTAGTGACTCTTTCTATTCCATAACAGCTAAAACTCGTTTGTTTGTATAACTGATAGCCAAATTAAAATATACGTAATGTGTTTGTCAGTTTAGTTTCATAAGACTGAGAGAAATAGAGAGGATGAGAGAAATAAAGAGAAGAAATTCTCTGTAAGTTGAGAGCCAAAGTTTGAAAATCAAAGAAAGAAGAAGAAGGATGATCGAGCCATTCTAATCATCTACACTAAGTCTAAAGAAGAATTAAAGGTAATAATCTAGTTCTAAGTTCTTAGTTCATATTTCTCAAAATTACTTCTCTATAATTGGTTTTGATGGCTAATTTGTTAAGTGAATTATTTTGTATGTTATCAAGTGTGTATAATCTGTTATATAACATCTATAAATGATTTTTGGGTAATCCAATTCATGAAAACATGTGTTAGAAGAGGAAATTTGAGTTTTGTTGTAATATATATATATTTTGGTCTATTTTGAGACTAAAATTGGCTAGAAATTCATGTTGTAATATGTAAATTGATGATGGATGTTGTTAATACTTTGGGAAACGAAAACAATGCAAGTTGAATGAATCAAATTGGTTGAAAAACGAATTCGTGGTATTTGATTTCGTTAAATATGAAAAATAGAGCATGAACTTTGATTTTTGAGTCTCTAAATTGGTTGTTAAAGTTGTTTATGTTGTTTGAATCACTGTATACATGTTGGGTTTTGATTTTACAAAGTTTATAATATCTGGGGTTGTTTAAATTGTTGTTTGGGGTGAAGAAATTAGGTGTTTTGGGGATGATCTGTGCTGTGTCGCGAACTGCAGAATCAAAGTCTGCATCGCAGCGCCGCTGGGCAGGCTTATCTAGGTGCCGCAGCACCGGTCCCCGGTATGATAATAGCGCCACAGTGCCTGCAGCGCCGATCCTTAGTATAAAAGCAGCGCAACAGCACCAATATGCAGTTTGGCCCAGAAATGAGCATTTAAGTGTATGATTCTAGGAAAGTTTATATAAGCTTAATGAATAATTGTGATGAAATGTAAAACATGTTATTAGACTTAATAACACGTTGTAATCATACAGATGATGATTATAAGTTATAAATTAATAAGTTATGAAAGACTTTAACTCTATGTTTGTGAGGATTGATGATGATTGTTTAGATGTTATGTTATGTGTTAACAAAGATCTGTGTTATGTGAATAGTTAGGATAATCAAATCTTAAGTTTAAGAGTATAGTTTTGACTAAGGTGGGAATTAAACCAATAAACATAGTTGTAATATAATAAATTGGTATTGTGATCCTAATAGTATGTGCAGGGTATTTGGAGAATGTGAGTTGTAATTAGCTAACGCACGAGGCAACTTTCCTAACCTTTGCTACTTTATTATTCAGCGAGGTTTCTTAATTTGATTCAATGCCTATGTTCTTAAATAAGCTTTCTAATTCTTCCGAAAGCATTACTTCGGTAAACGATGTTTATTCAATTATGAATCATTGTGACTCTATCACTTATTGAATCATGATTTGCTTATGTACCATTATACGAGATTATACTGTTATCAAACTCTTAAATCCCTTTTTGATTCGATTAGTCCATAGTTGATGAGCATTCTAAAGATCTAAAATTCTTTTAAAGTTAATCCAAACCAATTTGTCTTTAGTGTCGATCTTAATGTTAAAGCTGAGATGAACAACCCTAGAATATGGGATTATATTACGCAATAACATTAAAATATTTGTGCATAATACATTGTACGAAGGGCTGATCCCCCGGAGTACGAGATGGATGGTCCATATAGTCTAAGACTGTTAAAGGTTACGGTAGAAATACTTGTTAACCTAGGACATTGTCCGTGGTCTTGTGACTCTCAGTTATACTTTTGACCCTTATTTCTATTATTGATTCAAAAGCCGAATTTTCCTTTGAGCTTACAGTTCTTGTGTATCCTTAACTGTTTTCAGAGAAAGTTATGTTGTTCAGTTAAAACTTATCCATTGATGATTCATATATTGTTATTGTTTATTACTATCCTAGTGAGCAATTGCTTTGCTCACTCTTGCATAAAAACATTGCAGCTAAGGTTGAAAAGTCTGAGGAGCCATCTACTAGTAAGGGTAAAGGCAAGATGCACAAGTAGAGGATGATTAGTTTATTTTCCATTCAGGAAGTTTATTTTATAATCAGACGAAATTATGAATTTGTTTTGTTTTCCGCTGACGATATAATAATTAAAGGTTAGATGAGCTGGGATGTCCTATTAATTATGTAACCCTTTAATGAGAGTATTGTTTATTAAGTTTATTATTGTTATTATCCTTTATTGTAGGTAGTTAGATATGAATGTGATGGACAGTGAGTACCAAATCTGTGGGATTGAAGTACCCGGATTTGGGGGTGTCACAAGTTGGTATCAGAGCTTTAGGTTATGAACCTTAGGTGGGGAAACCTTAGGCTATAACCATATAGGAGATCGAAAACATAGTGGTGGTAAAACTCTTATCGAGTTCTAAGGAATGAATTGAAGATAAATAATTAAATGATTTATGTGCTTACTTGTTAATAACTTATGTGCACGCGAGTAGTAATTAAAACTTAAAATATTTTGATGTCAGGATGACTGATATAGAAGGATCTAGCCAGGCTAGGGAGGAGGAGCCCCGAGATATTCATACAGTCTGGGAGCAGTTAGTGCCAGGGGAGCCATCCCCATTGGTTACTGTTGTAGGTCCTGCGTATACGCTTGAGTTTGATCCGGAATCTGAGGAGGAAGAGATGGAAGAGGAAGAGGATCCTGAAGAGATACCATTTAATTCTATTAGAGTTGAGATGTTTGATGAAGTGTATGATCGTAACATAGAGTTATAGGATAGGGTTGAGGAGTTAGAAGGGCAAGCCGTATAGCACCATGCCACGCTAGAAAAAAAAGATGTAGCGATTGAAGATCTCACTGAACGAACTGCGGAGCTTGAGCAGAAGTTAGTTCAGTCAGAGTATCAAAGAGGACAGTTATTGGCTGAGATTAGGAACGTGCAGAATGACTTGAGAGAGGAGTCAGCTAAGCGGGCGAGAGCTGAAGACGCTGGATGAAGGCTTCTCAACGTGTAGATCATGTTCAAGGCGAGGTTCGGTCAAAGAAGGCCAAAATTGATGAGATGGAGTATGTTTTTCACATGGCGCTTAATAGAGCTCAGGATCGAGTCTTTTATTATCCAGTGCAAGTCGAGGATTTCCCGTGGTACAAAATGGATCACAGGACGATGATTCGTATCATGGAGCAAGAGCGCAATGAAGCTGTGCGACGTGGAATGTCCTTATAGGTTGCTAGAGGAGTAACAAAATAATATGTGAATAACTATAAGAGTTAATAAGATGTAAATCTCAAATGTTGATATAATAATGGGATATGATGATGTAATCCTGGAATTTTATTATTTTGGGATAGATGATGTAAATAATAACTATGCTAACTATGTTATGTTGCAAAGCAGAAATGAATAAATATTAAAGTTTCTTGGTTATGTTACGTGTTATTCTAAAATGTTTAAGATAAGCTTAAATGTTTTAGTACATGAATGAATAATGATCTAATAACGCGAATTTTCAAACAGTAAGATGCTGCCAAGAAGAAGACAGCCACGTCAACAAATCCCCGAGAGGTCTACGAACAATAACGAAGCTGATGCTAACCCAGTGTAGCAGTTGGTAAATCTACTAACAGGAGTGTTTACAAAACAACCTCAGGCACAGGCCACGACTTTTAAGGACTTCAAGTCTGTTGGACCCCAGAATTTCTAGGGTCTATGAATCTGGTTGAAGCTCAAACTTGGATTATGGAGATAGAGAAGGTGTTCGATGTCACCAGGGTTAACAAAGATCAAAAGACTACTTTCGCGACTTTCATGCTATAGGCAGAAGCTAGTTATTGGTGGCAGGCGAATAAGTGCTGAGGTAGTCAGGGGATAATTCCTTAGGAGAGGTTTCAAGAGATGTTATTCGAGATGTATTTTCCGCCGAGTTCGTAAAACCAGATGGAGGTTCAATTTCTGGAGTTAAAGCAAGGAACGATGATGGTGCTCGAGTATGCCACCAAGTTTAATGAATTGGTAAGGTTTGCGCCATATCAAGTTAACACTGACGAGAGGAAGGCGAGGAGGTTCGAGCAGGGACTGAAGTCCTAGCTGTATAGTCGAGTCTCAATGTTTTAACTTAATTCATTTGCAGCAGTATTGGAAAAGGCAATTATCGCAGAAGGAGGAAGCGATGCTCTAACTAAATACAACTAAGAGAAGAAGAAGAAGAAGAGTGAGAGTGATAATAAGGCAGCAAATAGTCATAGTGGTAATAGTTAGAAAAGGAAATGGAATGATAGTAGTATTACTGCTGGGAATCAGCAGGGGAATCAGAAGAAGAGAATAGAGGCTTGTAGCAACTATGGGAAGAATCATGTGGGAGTGTACATGAAAGGAAAAAGGGTATGTTACAACTATGGTCAAGAGGGCCATATAGCGACAAACTGCCTTAGCCCGAAGAGGGGAGCATGTTTCACTTGCTGGTTGAAGGATCACCTTGCTCGCGATTGTCCCAAGAAAGCAGTAGGTGAAGCTAGTGGAGGTAAAGGTAATAACAGCATCAGTGGCAAGCTGACTATCACCGGACCAGCGCCATCAAATCGACTAACTGCTCAAACATTCAACATGACGGTGCAGGATACTGTGCAGTCAAAGGATGTGGTGTTAGGTATCATTTCGATCAATGATATAAATGCTTACGTATTATTTGATCCAGGTGCTACTTGTTTATTTATATCCGACAAATTTGCTAGAAAATTAGAATTGCTTCAAGAAGAGTTAGGTTACCCTCTGAACATAGAAATTACGAATAGGGAAGTGATTCTTTTTAAGTTTGTACACAAAAATTGCCATGTTGATATTAAGGGTCATGTGATATCGGTGGATTTGATTCCAATTCGACTTGGGGAATATGATGTGATCCTAGGAATGGATTGGTTGTTTAACCATGGGGAAATAATTAATTGTCAGAAAAAGTGTGTAAACCTTATGACTTTGAAGAAGTCAAATGTAGTATTTTATAGCAGCAAGTTGCCTAGATAAGCGAGTTGTCTGACGATGATGCAGGCCAAGAGGTTGTTGAGACAAGGATGGGTAGGATATTTAGCCTACATAGTCAATACTTGGAAGGTGGGTGTAAAGCTGGTGGAGATACCGATTGTTAGACACTTTGTAGATGTGTTTCCAGACGATTTGCCAGGACTTCTGCCTGATCGAAAAATTAAATTTGTGATCGATTTAGCACCAGGGACTACCCCTATATTGAAAGCCCCGTACCGTATGGTTCCATTAGAGATGAAGGAGTTGATGGTTCAACTGAAGGAATTATTGGATAAGAAGTATATTCAGCCGAGCGTATCACCGTGGGAAGCGCCAATGTTATTTGTCAAGAAGAAGGATGGATCAATGCGGCTCTATATCAATTATAGAGAGTTAAATAAGGTCACTATTAAGAATAGATATCCGTTGCCAAGAATTGATAATTTGTTCGATCAGTTGAAAGGAGCTAAGTATTTCTCAAAAATATACTTGAGAAATGGATATCATCAGTTGAAAGTGAGGAAGGAAGATATACCGAAGACAACATTCAGAACTCGATATGTTCATTACGAGTTTTTGATAATGTTATTTGGTTTAACTAATGCACCTGCAATGTTTATGGACTTAATGAATAGGGTGTTTAAGCCATTTTTGGACAAGTTTATGGTGGTATTCATCGATGACATATTAGTATATTCTAAAACCCAAGAAGAGCATGTAGAACACTTGAGGGTGACATTGGAGGCATTAAGAAGAGAGAAGTTGTATGCGAAGTTTTTAAAATACAAATTTTGGTTGGAGCATGTATAATTTCTTGGACATGTGATTGACAATGATGAAATTTTGGTAGATCCATCAAAGGTAGAATATGTGATAAATTAGGATCAGTCGAATACACCGTCAGAACTAAGGAGTTTCTTAGGATTGCCAGGATATTATAGACGATTTATTCAAGATTTCTCCAAGATAGCCACTCCGTTGACTAACTTGACAAAGAAAGCAGTTAAGTTCGTTTGGACAGAGAAATGCGAAGAAAGTTTTCAAGAATTGAAGAAGAGGTTAAGTATGGCCTGTGTTATCTTTGCCAGATAATACAAGGAATTTTGTGGTGTATAGCGACGCATTGCACAAGGGACTAGGCTGTGTGCTTATGCAAAATGGCAAGGCCATTGCGTATGCATCGCGACAGTTTAAGGATTATGAAAAAGGATATTCGAACCATGATTTGGAATTAGCTGCGGTAGTATTTGCTTTGGAGATTTGGAGGCACTATCTTTATGGGGAGAAATGTGAGATATACACGGACCATAAAAGTCTGAAGTATATTTTCACATAGAAGGATTTAAATATGCGTCAGAGGTGATGGTTGGAGTTGATCAAGGACTATGATTGCGAAATTCTGTACCATCCTGGAAAGGCAAATGTGGTTGCCGATGCCTTAAGTAGAAAAGACCGGGAGAAACTATTGATGTTAACTACTCAAGAGGAGCTCATAGACGATATGGAAAAATTAGAGCTAGAAATGAAGTGTTCACAGGAGTTGAAAGAGAAGCTATTTCAGATGGTAGTTCGTCCAACTTTATTAGACAAAATGAAAGAATCACAACTCCACGATGAGGAGTGTGAGAAAGTAAGAAAGAGAATGTCTGAAGGGGAGGAGGTTAAATTCAAAATCGATACCGAAGGGTTGTTGAGATTTGAAGGCAGAATCTAGGTTCCGCCGGTACAAGAAGTCAGAGATAAAATTTTGAGCGAGGCTCATAACTCGAGATATTCAATTCTGTGACACCCCCAAATCTGGGTACTTGATAACCCATATCCGGTGTAACACGGTACTAATTCATACATCATTTAGACAAAATAAAATATATGACTTTATTACATCAAAGTACTTATCCCAAGTACGCAGACCTTTAAAACATTAATTAGATCATAATATTGTAGTGTCATTACAAACATTCGTTTATCGCAAGTATTTATACTTCAACTATTCTGCAAGCTTTCCCTTGACTTTATCCTTTCCTAAACCACCTACTCGGTTCTACTTATCTGAAAGCATTTATAATAAAATAAGAATGAGCATTTAATTGCTCAGCAAGTATTAGCAGTTTATTTAACTTCATAATACAAGAAGTAAATGCTTTCAATAAACATGCACTCTTACAGTGAAACAATACTGCAAAGCATTCTTGAAAATTTTCTTAACAACATAGCTTGTTTCATTTTGAAACGAAACAATGATTTCTGAATGCTGAATGGTTAACGACCATGAACATTTTCTTTTCATAAAGGTCCTTAAGGAATTTCATCCATGAACTGTCTTATACTTACGGGCAAGGAGGGTGATCAGCCCATTATACCCTGTATTGATCAATATTATCTTGTCTATAATGCTATTTGCGTTCTGCGTAACCGCCATAAGGCGAAATAAAACTTTTCCCAGATTAGGGAGGTTCTTTCTTAGACTTGAGTCTCAAACCAAGGCAATTGGTTGGACAGCTTAACAATAATATTTCAAAGATCAACATTTAAAAGCAATGAAATATTTAACATTTATCTAGCCGAATCAAATGGCTTAGATTTCCTCTTGAACAATTCTGCATATTTATGTCTTGATGCATTACATTATAGCATAATCTTATAACAAAATATCACCTTGGATATCTTATTGGGATACGCATAGGACATAAACCAAACTTACTTATGTTTTTCATAAAAGTAAAATCATATGAGATATAAGACTTTCATGAAATCAATCTTGAAATACTTACTTAATATAAACAAGTTCGAAGTACTTGCTCAAAATAAGAGTTGGAAATAACTGTTCAATGTAATTGAGATTAGGATACTTACCTTGATTGTAGTTTAACAAATCAGTTTAAAGTTTAGCTTAACTTTACTTCACGTAACCTATACAATATGCCCATGTATAGATTCATATTAGCATAACGCTCGATACACATAAATCACATATACATATTCGAGTCTAGTTATTAACTTCAAAATGAAACTTGTCTTGCATAGACCTAATTCATGCTACTAGTGACTAGGCATATTAGTTCACATATCCTAATGTATTAGCAGAGCATATTCAGTCCATAGACCACATAACAAATTCTTGCTTTTGTTTTCCATTTGAAAACCATTTCATTTCAATTTAGAAATCTCTTTGTAATTCATTTGGAATTCATAATTCACACATTCATACCTTGCTTATAAATTTGTAACATCATCCTATACATGCATAGCATATTAACGCACTGAGGTTTACATGCTATAAGATCAGATTGTCACAACAAAATTGTCTTGGAGTTTCAGCAGGTCGGCACAGCTGCGCTGCCCATTAGCCTTGAAGTGGCGCAGCTGCGCCACTTCGGTTGTATTTCAAGAAAAGGTTCTGCTTAGCAGAACCTTGCCCAAACCAAAATGGTTTCCTTCTAAACTCGATATACATTAATTATACAAGGTTTACACCCTACTACTACTGCATATACATGAAACTAACATCATACACAACCAATTTACAAGTCAATTTCTTTTTTTTAAAAATCCAATTTAAGTGAACATAAACTCATATTAACCAATTATGCAATTTAATCATATGAATTCTCATTTAGGCATACAATAGCAGATTTTATGAACTTCTACTTGACCTATATGCAAATTTTAATTGACAATCAGAGAGCAATTAACATAGATTCATTCATTCATACATACTTAAAACTCCTAACATACAAACCATACTCAATTACCTCGTTATCACTTTAATTCTTGCATTATACTCTTATTCCTTAATAATTCTTCAACAATTCTTCACCTCAACTGATTTAGGGTTTATTGCAATTTGAAATGGAGAGGAACTTGATTTGGAGAATTTACCAGAGAAGCAACCCTCTCTTTGGTTTGAATTGGTTTCAATATATAGAACATCAGAAATTGGAAGTTATGTATTAAAGGAATGAGTCATAGCCGGGTCACCTAAATTGAGACAGCTCCTACTCATTCATCTGATGACTCAATAATGCTTAAGGCCTTGTTTGGTTACTTATTCCCTCTTCCATATTTAACGCGTAACGACACCTTACGCGTAAATGTACCAAAACATTGTCGAAATAAATATTTTAAAATATATTAAAATATCATAAATATTATTTCTGTAATTATGGAATATTTTGCATAATTATTTATTAACGCTTATTTTTGCGATAATATACTTATTAAAATAATTAACATTATGCTTATTAATTATTCTAATTTCTCATATTTAATATATACAAATTATTATGCAATATTAAATTCACATAATCCCTTTTTTTACTTATAAATTGTATTTTAACAATTTATTTACATATAACAAGTAATTAAATAACTAATTAATCATTTTAACACCACATATTCATTTATCACATCGCACATAATTATCTATGCAATATAATATTATCATATTAATAAAATAAAAATGTAAATCATTTAATCTCTATTTTATTATTACTGGGAAATTCGAATTGTTACATCATTCCTCCCTTATAAAGATTCTGTCCCCGGAATCCTAAACTAAAACTACCCAAATAAATGAGGATAGTTTGTTCTCATCTTATCTTCTAGCTCCCACGTTGCCTCCTCAGCATTGTGGTTTCTCCATAACACCTTTACAGAAGGTATTATCTTACTACGGAGAACTTGTTCTTTCCTATCTAATATCTGAATAGGGACTTCTTCATACGTTAGATCTTTCTCTAACTGTATAGGCTCGTATTCTATCACATGCTTGTAGTCAGATTTATATGGTCGTAAGACCGACACGTGAAATACGTTATAAACATGTTCTAATTCTGGAGGTAATGCTATTTCATAGGCTACCTCTCATATTCGTCTTAAAATTTCAAACGGTCCTATGAACCGAGGGCTTAACTTCCCTTTCTTTCCAAATCTTATTTTCCCTTTCCACGGGGAAACTTTCAAAAACACATGCAACCCAACTTCAAAATCTTTTTTTTGTCTATGCTGATCCGCATACTTTTTTTGCCGGTCTTGAGCTGTCATTAGCCGCATACGTATCAACTTTACAATTTCTGCCATTTACTGTACCAACTCTGGTCCTAACAAATGCCTTTCCCTTACTTCTTCCCAACACAGTGGCGTTTTGCACTTCCTTCCGTACAACACTTCATATGGCGGTATGCCAATACTTGCGTGGTAACTATTGTTGTAAGCGAATTCTACCAAAGGTAGATGATCTTCCTAACTTCCTTTAAAATCCATGACACAAGTCCTTAGCATATTTTATAGGGTCTGTACCGTTCTTTCACTTTTTCCATCTGTCTGTGGATGATAGGCTATACTTAACTTCAATTGTGTTCCCATGTGCTCTTGTAAGCTTTTCCAGAAATTTGATGTGAATCGAGGGTCTCGATCCGACACAATTGAAATTGGCACTCCATGATGGGAAATGATTTCCTTCACATAGAGTTTGGTTAACTGTTTTAGGTTAAACTTGATCTTGATCGGTAAAAAGTGTGCCAATTTCGTCAAACGATCCACTATAACCCATATAGCGTCGTATCCTTTCTGTGTATTTGGAAGTCCTATCACAAAATCCATCGTGATATGCTCCCATTTCCGTTCAGGAATATCTAAAGGTTGTAATAACCCGCTTGGTCTTTGATGCTCAGCCTTAACCCTTTGGCAAGTCAAACATCTACTGACGCATTCCGTGACTTCTCTTTTCATGCTCGGCCACCAAAAATGTTGTCGCAGGTCTTGATACATCTTTGTGCTTCCTGGGTGTATCGAGTACCTCGAACTATGGGCCTCTTGCAATATATCTTCTTTTAGTTCTGGAACTAGCGGAACCCAAATTCTTCCCTCAAATCTCTATAACCCTTCATTATCGAGCTTAAACTTTACTTCCTCACCTTCGGAGACTCTCTTCCTTATTCTGTCGCACTCCTTATCTTTAAGTTGTGCCTCTTTTACTCTGTCCCTTATGGATAGACGAGTTTCTACCATATACAATTTCTTAGCTGATTTTGTTGGAAATTTCAATTCCAATTCCATACTTGCCATTGTTGTTATTAACTCATTCTGAGTTGTTAACATTAACAACTTTTCCCGACCCTTTCGGCTCAAGGCATCGGCCACCATGTTTGCTTTTCTTAGGTGATATAGAATTTCACAATCATAGTCCTTGATCAATTCTAACCACCTTCTTTGCCTCATGTTTAATTCCTTTTGTGTGAAAATATACTTAAAACTCTTGTGATCCGTGTATATCTCACATTTTTCTCCGTAGAGATAGTGCCTCTAAATTTTTAGGGCAAATACTACTGCTGTCAATTCTAAATCATGAGTAGGATATCCCTTCTCATAGTCTTTCAAATAACGTAATGCGTACGCAATGACTTTCCCGTGTTGCATAAGCACATATACGAGTCTTTTATGCAATGCGTCACTGTATACCACAAAATTTCCTGCTTCATCTAGCAAGGATAATACTTGCGCTTCACTTAACCTCTTTTTGAGTTCTTGGAAACTAGCTTCACACTTGTCTGTCCATACGAACTTCACTGTCTTCCTTGTTAGGTTAGTTAACGGGGTGGTTATCTTCAAAAAATCTTGAACAAATCTCCAATAGTAGCCCACTAACCCTAAAAAACTGCATACTTCACTCCGCGTCTTTGGTGGTTCCTAATTCATTACCGACTCCACTTTTGCAGGGTCAACAGAGAAACCATCTTTGTCAATCACGTGTCCTAGAAATTGTACTCTTTCCATCCAAAATTCACATTTAGTGAATTTTGCATAGAGTTTCTCTTTCCTTAGTGTTTCCAACACTATTCTTAAGTGTTCAACATGATCTTCCTGCGTCTTGGAATATACCAGTATATCATCAAAGAACACTACCACAAACTTGTCTAAGTACTGCTTAAACACCATGTTCATCATATCCATAAATGCGGCTGGCGCATTTGTGAAACCAAACGACATCACCAAGAACTCATAATGACCATAACGAGTCTTGAATGATGTCTTCGGAACATCTTCATCTCTGACTTTCAGCTGGTGGTATCCAGTCCTTAAGTCTATCTTTGAAAAGTACCTTGCCCCTTTCAATTGATCAAAGAGATCGTCTATCCTGGGCAATGGATACTTATTCTTATTTGTTACCTTGTTCAACTCACGATAGTCGATACAAAGTCGCATTGATTCGTCTTTCTTCTTTACAAATAGCAATGGCACTCCTCAGGGAGATGTACTTGGTCGAATGTATCTTTTGTCCAATAGTTCTTACAGTTGAACCATTAGTTCCTTGATTTCTACTGGTGCCATTCTATACGGTGCCTTAGATACTGGTGTCGTACCAAGCACTACATCAATTACAAATTCAATGTCTCTGTCTGGCGGAAGACCTAGTAGTACACCTGGAAAACATCCGTGAAATCATTTAATACTGTAATATGATTTATGTCTACTCCTTTTTGTTGGGTATCTGTCACATATGCTAGATATCCCATACAACCCTTTTGTAACAACCTCTGTGCTTGCATTATCGTTAAACAGTGAGATTGCCTCGGCGATTTGCTACAGTAGAATATTACCTTTGACTGCTTTACAGGTTTAAGGCTTATTGACTTCTTTTGGCAATTTATCACTGCCCTATGATTAAACAACCAATCCATCCCCAAAATAACGTCAAACTCACCCAGTTGAATCGAAATCAAGTCTACCGTCAACTCATGCTCTCTTATTTTGATATTACAATTCCTATAAATGTGTTCTACGGGAATTACTTCTTTGTTGGCGACTTCTATGTTCATGGGAATTTCTAAATTCGCTAAAGGTATATTTAAACACTTAGCAAATTCATGTTATATAAAAGAACAGGTTGCCCCCGAATCAAACAACACATAAGCATTTATATTGTTGATTGGGATGATACCTAAGACTACATCCTTCGAAACGACCGCATTCTGTACTGTCATATTGAAGGTTCTGGTCGTTGGCTTATTTGATAGAGGTGGACCAACTATTGGCGATTTCTCGTTGTTGTTCCACTTGTTGCCACTGCCTCCCTCATTCCCTTTCTTTGGATAGTTCCTAGCCATATGATCTGATGATCCACAGATGAAACAACTACTATTCTTCCTTAGATTTGAGCAATTAGGAGCAATATGCCTTTCTTGCCCACGCTAGTAGCATACGACCTTTTCTTTTAAACAAATCCTCGAGTGATTCTTTGCACAGCTTTTGCAGGCTTCTATTTTCTTCTTCTGTTCCCCCTGTTGACTTCTGGTATTTTCGAAGTTGTTCCACTTCCTCTTCTTACTTCCATTTCCATTACCCTGTTCCGTCTTAACATTTCCTTCGAACCTCACCTTATCCTTCCTTTCTTTATTATAAAGGCTGTGACGCCCCCAAATCCGGGTCACCTGAGCCACGGACCTGGTTCATCACAATCCAATACCAAAATGATACAATCGATAACTTATAGCGGAATAAAGGAATATTTACATTGATATAACATAAATAGACATGTCCCAAGTCTCGAAACCAATACTATTACAAAACATAACATAATACAAAAGGGTAAATATGTCTTAATACACGACGTCAATAATAAGTCTTAATACAAACGGTAATTCTAGAACAACAATTTACAACTACTCCGTAGCTTTTCCCTTCCCCTTATCTTTTCCTGAGCTCTCGCCACGTGCCGCACTAACTGAAATGTTTTTAAGGAGAGCAAGGGGTGAGCAACAATTTGCCCCGCAAGTATAATAGCAATGAATAATCACATGAATAACTTTATAGTTCACAGGAGTAAAAATTTATCTGAACCAAGGGAATAAACAACTTCTTTTTATCACCGTTATAGTGGCCACTAAGGACCGAAGGATTTCTGAAGTATCCAAGGATCTCAAAGTTTCCCGAAGAAGGGAACTATTCAATACTGAGGGTGCACCAAGGCACAGAACTCTATTCTAGAATTACTGGAAATTCATCCGATAATCCACAAAACTGGTACAATAGGTGATCAGCCTAAAATACCTGGCGTTATGCATAAGCCTTACATTTTCCATTTACACGCGTGTCGGTTTCCCGACGTTTATACAATTTCCCCTGCTGTGAGGGTTGTTCCACTCAGCTTTACATGGGAGTCCAGACCAAAACAATTTGATCGGATAATTTTACTTAACAATAATAATAGTTGGAGGACTTTAACCTCGCTTTAGTAACCAAATCAATAAGTGTCTAGCTGAAACAATTAGCCTTGACATAGCTTTTTAAACAGTCTATGGAATAAAGAACTTTAAGGTTCAACAACATGCATGATAGCACTTAAAAATATCTTGAATGAATAAAAATTCATAATCTTTGGAATCACACAATATATAACATTGCATGAAATGGGCTTTCATTGCAATACTTGAATAGAAGTATGAATACTAGCACATTAATTGCTAAATTGATAAGTAATTTGAACGGAGTCAAGAAGCTCAATAAGCTTGCTCAATAAATAATATTTGCTCGATAGATAAATGAATTCGAAACTTGCCCAATAAATGAATCGAGTAAGGAAACCTCGCACAATTAAATAGGAGTTGTATGAGTTAGGAAACTTGCCTTGTACGTGCGTTAATAACTTGACGTTAATCGTCCGTCAACAAAATATCCTACATAGTTTATTAAAATCGTCATAAATATTTGTCACAAAAGAACTAGGTTCATTACAGTCATCACATCATTAAAATACATTGATTGCCACTACGCTTACCCAGTCGGGGGTCTCGACACGGGTATAAATTAAGCACATAAAGCTTTAACAAGATATAAGCGTTTTTAATCATTTTGTACAAAAATATAAGTTTTAGACTCGTGGGAAAAATTTACTGGGTCCGACCCGATCCGGCCCGACCCGACCCGGACCAGGCGCGGAACAGCGGCATGCAGTAGCAGTTCTGCAGTTCCTGCAGAACCGCGAACTGGTAGACTCTCGCCCGCTTCAGCTCCTATATCTCCCTCTATACTCGATCAATTCGGTCCGTTACGGACTCTATGGATTCCTAAGACACGAGGCTATAATATATCAAAAATTCAAGATGACCCATAAACACTAACACAGCCAAATCCTTAGCCAAAGCACAACATTGATGCTCTGTTTTTTCGCAACCATGAAATATCTCACACAAATGGCTACTGTGACTTCATTTAAGCATCATTTTAGTTCATTCAAATTGGTATATCTTCACAATTGATAGAAGTACAATATTCCAACAACAAACCATCAAAATAATCACAACATCCAGGCTTTATTGTCCTCTAATTGTCCGAAGGTCCAAACAGTCCATTAATGTCCATTATCTTCCTCCTTAAGCTTGGGTCCGAATCATTCTTTGTTTTTGTTTCACTTTGAAGGTGTTAATGGTTTATATAGCTTCTTAAGAACCTCCATGATAGATTCAACACAACCAACAACAACAAAAATTAACAAAATCCATCCCGCAAGCATGAAAGCCAAAAAAACTCATGAAAACTTCAATGGAGAAGAAATAGGTTGTAGTTTGATTACCTCTCCTTGTTAGCTTCGGGTAGGTTGAGATAACTTGTTAGGCTGCTCTTCTCCTTGCTCGTTTCTACTGAAGCCTCTCTTCCTCTTCTCCTTGCTTGCCTTCTACGTCCTTGCCGCACACACACAACACACACGCACACTTACTCTCCCTCTAACTGCAGTGAGCTTCTTGCTTAGAAAAATAACTCTCTCTCCCTCTTAAGTTGCTAACAGTTGGGTATGGCTGGAATGGAGGAGGAGAATGAGCTGAGGGGGATAAGAAGAATGCTTCGGGAGCATATAGAATGTATGGGTATGCAGGAAATGGTTTACCCGAGCCATTGGAAATGTTATTTAGGCAAAGTGTTAACAGCCCCATGAATTGTGTACTGTGCATGTTTATTCCTTTCCCCCAAATTGGCTCTCAATATACACGTGGCCTTCCCCAATTGGTTTGAGGCTTAAATGTCTCACCAATTAATTCGAATATACAGATAAATATACCCGAATATTCCCACTTTTGTACCAAATTTGGTAAATAACTCTACCCAAAATTATAATGGGTACTCCCATAAATTATTGGAACACGCAAAAATATTTATTATGGGATTTGTCCATTTATTCGGAACACCCATAATATACATTTCGGATACAGAATAAATCACGTATCAACTCCAATAAAATTTCTGACACTTGGAAAAATTATTCCTTAGCATATACGCCTCATCTAAATTAATAAAAATCGAAATAGACGAAAAAGTTTGGGTGTGAATAGTGCTTGTGAATAGTGCCTCGGGAAGCGGGTCCCACTAATAGTGATTTTATGAATTTTTGCAAAATCGATATATTCACTCTAACGACACAACAACACATAAAATTTAACATATGCACATTTTCTAGGCTGTAACACAATTCTAACCACGTAGTATAGATTAATATAAAAATAATAATAATAATAATAATAATAATAATTCATTTTATTCATACGTAACTCGGGTTACAAGGAAATCTAAAATTCCCGATCGTTACAAAGGCCCATGGCCTCACTTCCTCCTTCAGCAATTATTACCTTCTCCAGGAGTTCTCCAAATGTTTTTGCTTGGGTCACAACAACCCTATTGTAGATCCAAGGTTTCAAGCCTAGCTCAAACCTCTTAGTCTTCCTGGCTTCAGTGTCCACCTGATGTGGAGTAAACCTAGCCAACTCGTTAAATTTGGCCACATACTAAGGCACTGTCATTTCTCCCTGTTTGAGTTCCAGGAATCTCACCTCCATTCTACTTTGCATACTTTCTGGAAAGTAATTTTTGAAAAATATTTCTGTAAACTTATTCCAACTTATGATTCCTTCTCCAGCCCTAATCTTATTAGCTTCCCACCAATAATTGGCTTCTCCCTTTAGTAGGTAAGCGGTGAACGATGTCTTCTGTTCATCACTCACTCTGGCTATGTCAAATGCCTTTTCGATCTCTTTTACCCATGTTTGGGCCTTAATTAGTTTGGTGGTTCCTCTGAATTCGGGTTGTCCCACACTCTTAAAATCCTTGAAATTGGCTAAGGGTATAGCCGAAGGATTCACATTAACATTGGGATTGGGAGGGGTTCTATTTTGAAAAGCTCCCACCATAAACTCCATAAACTGCTGCATCGGGTTCACTTGATCCCTATTCTCACTTTCGTTATTAGTAGACTCTTGGTCTCTATTTTTATTCATAAAGGATCTACCCCTACCTCTTCCTCTTGGCGGCATTATCTTGTTTAATAAAATTTATTATTATTAAACATTTCTTATCTTAGACATTTCTTTAATCAATACTAAAATCTCATTCATTGCACAACATATTAATAATACTCTTATATTAACATACTTGCTACTTACAACACATCTCGCTTATAGCTTAACCAGTTATTTACATATTCATAACACTTCTTATTCCATTCTTGTTCATATCCTTTTTTTTATACAAAAGTGGGATTTACATGTCTTAGCTTCATATCAAAAGTAGGATACTACCAAAAAGAGATCCCGCTATTACAAAAGCTAGGGATTCAAATATTCACATATATTTACAACATATTTACATAACAACTTCTCAACTCAACTACCAGCTCAAGTAATCCTATGGGCAATGGCCTTAAGACGCTCATCCTCGGTGATAGCAATCACCCGAGCCCTAGAAATAAAATTCCTAAACTAGCCTATCTCGTCAGGATAAGACCAAACTTCCTTCTGCACGTGCTCCGTAGAAGTAATATAGGCACAGTTCATATCATCTGCCTTCCTCTTAATTCCATGCAATTGTTGCTTGAGATGCTGGGATTCTTCCTCTGCTTTTTCTCTTTTCAAGATCTCTTGATCCCAAACATTATTCATCTGATGCAGCTCTGTCTGTACCTCTTCAACTTTTGTTTCATAATACTGAGCTTTTTCCTTAGCTGCTTGGAGAAGAGTGCTCATCTCAACATCACGAGCCAATAGATGATGAACCAAAGCCCCATCTGCACTAGAGCCTCCATCATCTTAGGATCTGCAGGCTCAAGCTCCTCTAAAGGTTTCTCCTACTCTTCAGGATAAGGTCCCTCGTCGGGATCCTCATCAGAGTCGGAGTCAGAAAGTACTACCACTTCCTGCACTGGTAATGGTGTCGGCTGTGGCTCTAGGGGTTGTGGAACTAGCTGCTCCTCTGGCTCTATATGTACTACTGGAACTGCTTCAGTACCTGACATCTACACATAGTCAAATAACTCGATTAATACATAATACAAGTTATAAAATCGCATATCATATAACTACTTCATTTATGTTATCTTTTATATACATTTTAATCTTATTTAGATGAATTTCCTTAATTCACCCTTTTTGCAACTCTATTTAAGTTATTTACTATTCTATCTATCTAATTCCCTGAAGGTTATAACCCGAGATATCCCACCTAAGGTTTCTAACCTACACCTCTGATACCAACCTGTGACACCCCCCAAATTCGGGTACTTGATAACCCGCATCCAGTGTAACATGGTACTAATTCATACATCATTTAGACAAAATAAAATTTATGTCTTTATTAAATCAAAGTACTTATCCCAAGTACGCAGACCTTTAAAACATTCATTACTTCATAATAATGTAGTGCCATTACAAACATTCGTCTATCGCAAGTATTTATACTTCAACTATTCTGCAAACTTTCCCTTGCCTTTATCCTTTCCTTTCCCTTACCTCAAACCACTCAGATTTGGTGCTCACTATCCAACATAACAACTATCTACCCATAAACAAAAGAATTTAAATAAAGAAAATTGAATAATAAAAATTTCTCCCATTAAAGAGTCACATCACTACTCAAAATATGTCCCAGGTTTGCTAAACCTTTATTACATCTTGAATATGCGGAAATATAAATAACTGATAAGTCTTGATTACACAACCATATAAATAAAAGTTGACAAGTCTTTATCTAATAACATGTCATCATCATTTGTTCATCTTTCCTTTTCCTTTGCTAGTAGACGGCTCATCCATCCTCTCAGCTTTAGCTGCAAGGGTTTAGTATGCAAGGGTGAGCAAAACAAGTGCCCACCAAGATAACAATGAGCATTTTCAACAATAATTTATCTGAATGATAAAACTTTTCGGTGGAATAATAATCAAAAATGGAAATATTTGGAAGCTCGATAGAACAAAAATAGCACATCGAGATATACTGAGGGTCACATGACCATGAACTTTGTCCTAGGTTAACAGGTAAGTTTGCTGTAACCTTTAACAGTTTAATAAACTATAACAGGACTAATCATCTCGTACTCAAGGTGATCAGCCCGTTGTACAATGTATTGTGCACAACCATTCAGCGCTACTGCGTATTTGTTTTCCCCTAATTTAGGGTTGTTCATCTCAGCTTTGATAATCATCACCGCACCAAAGTAAGTCTGGGGTGGTTTACAATAGATTCAAATTGAACAAGTGTTTATATTAAGAATTAAGAATGTAGAATATCAGTGTCGATATACAACGTATAACTATTGTATATCCAAAGTGTTACAACAATGGTTCTAATTAACTAAGCTTCAAGTAATGATGTATAAGGAATGTTTGCCTTCATATGAAATCAACGGAAAGTACAATCACAAATTGTAAGAATGAACATCAATAAGAACTGGCGTTAAGTAAATTGAAGATTAGTAATGTTTTTAATGTAAAAGAGTTGAGAGTAAGAAACTTGCCTCGTGCGTAGTTTAAATAACTACAACTCACGTTCGTCAAAACCTCCCCTATACATACCATTGAAACCACAACAATAATTAGCTACTTTCATTACCCTTAAGACTTTAGGGTTAAAGAGATCCTAAAACTTGCCCGTCATTTTATTTATGAAGGCAAACGTATAGGTCTCGGTTCCTATATTGACGAAGGTTTAAAAACTCTTGTTTTGCCAAAACGACACCTAATGAAAATCTCATGGCTTTTGATAATTAAAATCAAACCTTTCTCATAATAATAATAAGGCTTTCTCGTATAGGACAAAAGTCATCCTAAAGCATTTTCAAAATTAAAACACGACTTTTCCCAAATGGTTTCTCCATGAAAATTCAACACAACATTCACATAGGCACACACGCACGCACATACACATTTTAGAATTAAAGGATAGGAAAAGCATCAAGATTGCGGTAACCGTGTTTCACGGAAGTCGGGGGGTGCCTAACACCTTCCCCTCACTTAAGCAAGCCCCCGAACTCTATGAATCTCGGTTTGCAGACCAATTAACTCGGAGTCACACATGAGCCAACAATTTACGAAAATAAAACTCGGATGAGTTGGTACATCCATTTAAAATATACCAACTGGCGACTCTGATCAATTGGCTCATTATAAAAAATGATCTTTCAAAACCCCGTCGACATTAGTGCCGACCTTTTCCAAAAATCATCTAATGAAAAGGCTAAAATTGGAAAGGGTAACAATCGCCAAAAGGAGCGATTCCTCCCGACGTCGACAATAAAGTTGCCTCATGTATAAAATATAAGATGTGATAATGTGAATAATTATTTTAAGACTATATGTTAAAAATAAGCTTGCATAAATAAGCATTGTGTGATATAATGATTCATGGTGAATCAATTAAATGTGCATTTTAAAAGTATGGGAGAAGGTTAAATTTTTAAAAAATTAAATATTTGATATTAATTGTCATTATAGCATTTGGGTGTATTTGAAATAATAAATTCGATGAAAAATAATGAGTTATTAGTACTCAACTAATTTATATTCTAACCCAATTTAAATATTATTTGGACTGACCCAATGTGCATAGATTATATATATTTGAATATGTGCACTAAGTAAACCTAGATAATAACATTGAGTCATTAAAAATTGAATTTGTGAGTCTTATTAGTAACCCTCATTAATAATGCTGAGGCCTAATACTAGAGCTATGTAGTTAAATTACTTGTCCCAAAATAGTAGTCCCATTAGCCTTCATTCAGCCGTATATAGGCCAATGGCCTAGCACCCACTTTGCTAAAAATCAAGAATAGAGAATGATAGCTTCAGGAATGGTGGTGAGGGAACAGTTGAACACTTTCCATCAACTCCTTCTTAACCAATGGCTTCTTCTTCCTGCTAGTTTAAATCATAGGACAAAGTCCAGTGTTTGGTCAATAGCTTGGCTATATATATATAGGAGTCCTCCTTTCTCAATTTTCAGTTGCTAGAATTTGTATCAGTTCAATATAAAGAGAATGAGTGTTGTGAAAATTAGAGAGCAATCAGAGGTTTTGGGAGCAAAAGTTAGCAATTTAGCCTCAAGAGGTAACATTACTGTTAAACATGTTCTTGATTTTAAGATTTTCAAATTCTTAGAATGTACATGAATCTCTTATTAATTAGTTTGGTAATTGATGTTTTAATATTATCTGAGTTTATATGTATGCTATGGATACAAGGTAATTGGTCTAAGTTGCATTTAGAAGGGTTAGACCCTGTGCTTTTTTTGAATTACGTTGAAGCAGAGCTCAATTCTGGTGTTGGGTCGAAGTGGCGCAGTTGCGCCACTTCTCCAGTATAAACCAGCGCAGCTGCGCCGTCTGCCAGTCTTGAAAATCAATTTTGATTTCCTTCTGATATTCCGAGCATGTTAGTTTGACTTGACTAAGTATGTAAATGGGTCTAACATATAATTTAAAGTTGCTTTGCATGTAATAAGTTGTATTAGCTTGGTTTATAATGATTTTAAAAAGAAAAAAGGGGGCAAACTAGAAGTTTTGAAAAACAAACCATGACAAACCTTGTGCCTTTTAAGTTCTGATCTTTCTAGCTTATGTATGTGGTTTAGTTATGTGTACAAATGAGGATGAAATATGATTCGTAGTCGTTTTGCATATTTAGTTCGGTTTAGTATAGATTTTGGAAGGAAAACTTATAAATTTGAAACTAAGATTGACGAAACATTGAGTTACATGTATTCTGACTTTTGAGCATGTATGATAGAACTCCTTATACCTTTAAAACATGATTAATATGTGCACCCAACCAGTTAAACATGATATAGACTATACAAGCATGTTTTTCTCAAATGACGGACTATACTAACTATGTGTAAATGAGTCAATTACATGTGAGCAGGCGTAGTAAGGATTTATTTAGCATGGTGATGTGGTTTAATGACTAATGTAGCTAGTCCTTGTTGTATAAACTCTTTTAGCCTTGTTAAATAGAAATTTTCCACTAAAACTATAACTTTTTTGACAGTAAAAAGATAGGACCAAACCTAGTCCAATACCTCTTAACATGTGCTCCTGATTTGTATCAAAATCATAGTATACTAAGAATGAATCTGTGTAAGAGGAAAACCAACTCTGGTTTGATCAGGGAGCAGCGCAGCTGCGCCACTCCCAGGTCAAAATGTAGCGCAGCTGTGCTGCACTATAGAACTGTCTGACTATTTTTAATTGTAGACTGAACCCTGTAGCATGTGTACATTAATGTCTTAAGCTGTAATACATGATTAGAATGATATCTAAAGTGTCAAGCGTATAATGGTGGTATGGAATCAAGAATTTAAAAGTTTTACAAGTTTTCTAAGCAAAGCTTCCAAAAGTAAAACAACGTTGATGTGGTAACCATATGGCCTGATTGTGTAACTAAGATAGGACTAAAAATATATGTTTAGCAACTGTGATTGCACTTGTGTATCATAGGAATGTAAGATTGTTAGATTGCATATCAAACTTGTATGACTAACGTGTGTACATATATATATATATATATATATATATACATAAATAGGATAATATAAGACTTTGCAGTGACTTTAAGCTTTAGACTTGTAAGCTACGCGAAAGGCAAGTTCCCTAACTTACACAACTTTGGATATTGTGCGAGTTTAATTGTTGTTATATGAACTACATATATGGACAAATACATCTATTGATTGTATAATCGTTTTACTGAATAACTTTTGTGTTATCAAAATTCTTAGAAGTTATTATTCATGCTCTTGAATTAAAATTACAATTATATTCTTGAACTCATGTTGTATACCTTGAGTATGCGAATCGTTCTAAAGTGTATTAAGAAAAGGTGTCTAAGCCATTTGATTCGGCTAGATCATTATCTATGAATTCGAAAAGCTATCCAAACCAATTGACTTGGCGCGGACTCTTATAATCTACTGAGATGAACAACCCTCACAGAAGGGGATAGATATATGTTGGAAAACCAACACACGCGTGAACAACATGTTTGAATGTTATGCATAACATAGGGTACTTTAGACTGATCATCTATTATACTTGTTTATATGGTGGGTTATCAGTGTAATACTGTTAATTCTAGTAGAAGTTCTTGGTCCATAGTGACTACTCAGTATTAAATATTCATTGACTTGAAATTGTTGAGACCTTTGAATCCCTTTAATAATCCTGCGGTCCAGAGTGACTCAATATTTTA
This sequence comes from Aralia elata, assembly GCA_034770075.1. Lineage (NCBI taxonomy): Eukaryota > Viridiplantae > Streptophyta > Magnoliopsida > Apiales > Araliaceae > Aralia > Aralia elata. The sequence goes on along the minus strand of CM068387.1, from coordinate 35,321,737 downwards.
GATTTGAAGGACAGAATTAGAACCATTGATGTGTACTTTGTTCACAACATCCTTATTTAAATTCCTGAGCTATTAATTGTTATTATAACCTTGATATTACGAACTTTATATATACTCATTCACGTTTATTGTTATATTACTTGCTGAGCAAATTTGTTGCTCACTCTCGCTTTCTTTAAACATTTCAGTTAAGGCAGAATACGGTGGAACCTCAGGAAAAGACAAGGACAAGGGCAAGGCTATGGCGTAGCTTTGTTCCTTCATACTAAAAGTTTATTATTATATTGTAATAAGACTTAATTGGTATTATGTATTAAGTTATGTCTTGGATTAAGTTATGTATTCGGATTAGTAATGGTTGCGAGACTTGAAACGGAAATATTTATGTTATATCAATATAAATATTCCTATTATTTTGCTATTAGCTGATATTAGTATATTGTATGAGATGGACCGTGAAGCACCAGATTCGAGGTATAGGTACCCGAATTTGGGGGCATCACATCAAGTCTGACATGGAAGCGTTGCTAATCGAAGGTCCCGATACATTCTCCAAACATCCTTGGTAGAAATCGAAGATCAAATTGTGTGTCTATCAGCTAGTATGCTGAAAGTGACAACTCAGTGGTGTTAGGTGAGAATCCAGGCTGATGTGACAGGTAAGCTGAAAAGAAGCTGACATATGTCTCAAAAAGTCAACATCAAGGATCTCAGAATATCTGAAGCATTAAATGCACCAACGGGAACCTAGTAACGGGAAAATTTTTCAGGCAGACTATAAAAGGCAGCAAGGATTCAAATAAAAAAATGGAATAATGATTAAAAAAGGCCTAAGCTCTACTAAAGTCAAAAACACACTCTACAAGTTTGAACATCTAGCTCAAGCTGCTAAGTACCTGAGAAAAAAAGCTTAATACCATCTTAGCAGCACATCTCAACATCATTCAATTAATAGTTCATTGTGGGACTTAGTGACCTATATTCCAAGACTTAGTGACTCGAAGGAACCTAAGTGGTTCAGTGGTGATTCCGAGACTTAGTGACTCAAAGGAACCTAAGTGGTTCAGTTGTAATAGATCTTAGTGAACTTAATCCTTAGTGAATTTCCTACTCATGGAGTAGAAGAGTGAAGTAGGAGTTATTCAGTCTCCGAACCACTTAAACTTTCTGTTAGGTTTGTATAACGCGAACATGCAATCAAATTACATTAATAAAGCGGAAGCGCGATAAAATCAGATTTTAAAATTTTATACAAACCATCACCATGATCTTTCTTTATGCACAATTATTAATTAAACGAAAGAGATGGAGAATAAGAATTATACCCTTGTAGAATTCTAGCTTCCTCAGGTACAAGTTCACCTCCAATTCATTCGCGTTCTCCTTGAATTCCACCGATTAAATTCCTTCCTTTGATCAATGTTAGCCACCCAAGTGTTTGGCCTCTAGAGGTGATCCACCAAGGAATAATACTTGTTCAAGAAGATGGGTGTTGGCAAAACCCTAGTTTCTATCTCTATAGAAATTGTAAGTACTCTCTACAATTCTTATGTAAGAGTGTGTAACCCTAATCTATGATAAGACTTCTCATATTTATAGATGTAGGAAAACCCTTCCCTAAACTATTTAGAATTAGGGTTTCTATTCTAATTAAACTCCTTTAATTAAATTAAACTCCTAATCCAATTAGGAATTCATGTGAGAGTACTTCTATTAATTAATTCTCAATCCCTATTAAGAATTAAATAATAGTAATAGTAATAATAATAATAAGACTCCTCTTATTAATTTATATTTAATATTTCCAAAATATTAAATAATAAATATTAAGCTATTTAATTTATTCTATCTCCATAGACTAAATTAAATACACTTAACTTATTATTACAATTATGTCATTTACTTCTTAAATAAATATTTTTTTTTGCGGTGTGACCCTTTAGGTTCTCCATATTAAACCGGTTGTGAATAAATCAATTAGAACAATTCTAATCTTATTTAAATAAATAAATTAAACTATTTAATTTATTTAAATAAATAATATTTATTCTACAATAAGGGTAAGCCCCTTAGCGATCAACGACTTTCCAGATAATATAGATTTCAACATTAATCATAAAAGAACCTTTCAGTGCATAGTTACCGTACAATTCAATCCTTCTACCATACAATGTCCCAATTAAATATAAGACATGGAATTACTGTCAAGTCTTATTTTATTTAATTATATGTATTTCGATTCTGAAATGCACAACTCTGATTAATGCAAATTAGAAACTCTTTTCTAATTTCATTCTGCTTTGGCCAAAGACTTCTGAGTCGTCATTTATCGAATCACATAGGACATTCTCTCCTTTTACTAGAAGTGGTAGATTCTTTGTTGATCATTCACCTATCTCCATGTACAACGTGTTATACCCAAATCATACCCTTTGATATACCTTAAAGGTCTTAAGGGACATGTCAAAGTATAACTCATCATACACAAGATACTATAATGATCTCAAGTCCAAGGATCACTTGTACTACTATCACTAGAGGAATTCCTATTGACAGGCAAGTAAAACTCCATTAGGTATTCCTTAGCGAGCCACGTTCAGTGAACTTATTCTCTAATAAGCACCTACATACTTGCTTTAGTGTCTCCACACAAATGATTATGAGATCAATCATTCTCTTCATAAGAGCAAGCAACGTATGTACTAATCTATCCGGATTCACTAATCCCCTTTTTAGTAATCCATCGATTAGGAACAATTTAAGTTTGTGAGCTATCTAGAATTTAGATCTCATTAGCATGATCCCCATCATGATTCTAAAAGCATTGCTCAAAACTATGGGTTTATCACATTTAATATAACAACACCATGTAGATAATATAAAATGCCTTTAATAACCGAATAAGATTACAAAGTATATGCTACATCATATCAAATATGATTGGCTTGTGTGCATACTACTTTCAATCTCCCACTTGCACTAAAGCCAATCGTCATGGTATCTAATACCCTTCTTGTCTAAGTGGCGATCATCCTGTTGTTTGGATAAAGCTTTAGTAAATGGATATGCAATGTTGTTCTCAAGAGTCCACTATCTCTATAATGACTTTTTCTCTTTCAATGATTCCACTAATCAAATGAAAGTGCCGCAACACATGTTTGAATCCAAGATGAGACTTAGGAACTATTCCTAGTTCTGTAATGAAATTTTCATCCAAACAATCAAACTTGTAGCTTCATTTACAGTTATATACTTTGTCTTTGTCACTAAACCAGCAACTCTTTGCTGTTTGGAACCTTTCTAATTCACTGCACCACCTTTCAAAGTAACGATTTACCTTAAAGTGGATTTGTTATCGTCTTGGCCAGTCTGAAAAACTTGAGTCTGTTTAGCCCTCTAGTTTTAATTCAGACCTACCATGAATCATAATCACATCTTCAGTACCGGTTAAGTACCTAAAGATGTTTATCACTGTCTTACAGTGATCATCTCCAGAATATGACTGATCAACATCAGGCCTTGTATATTCACTGCATACATGATAGTAACTCATGCGATCTCTCTTTAATTGGAGACAATTTTAGAGAGATACACTCCATGGCTCATCACCATGAGACCTCTCTTGGAGTTCGCCATGCTAAACGCCTTTAGTATCAAATGAATATACGTTCCTTGGGTCAAGCCGAACATCCTTTTAAATCTATCTATATAGATTTATATCCCCAATTTATAGGATGCTCCTCCCAAGTCATTCATGGAGGAATGTTTAGACAATGTTATCTTTACTGACTGTAGCATTGGTGTGTTATTCCTTGTCAGTAGTATATCAACATATAATACCAAGAATGTCACAGTGCTCCCACTGACCCTTCTGTACACACAAGGTTCATTCTCGTTTTTGATAAAATTAAACTCTTTTGATTGTCTCATCAAAATGAATGTTCCATCTTTGAGAAGCTTGCTTCAATCCATCAATGGATCATTGTAGCTTAAAACACGATTTGCTTCAACCTTTGAAACAAATTCCTCTGGCTGTATCATACATACATTCTCCTCAAGCCTTCATTGAGGAAGGACGTCTCCACATCCATTTTGTCAGATTTCGTAATAAGCTGCAATCACAAGCAAAATCCAAATGGACTTGAGCATTACCCGATAGTAAGGTTTTATCACAGTCAACTCCTTGACTTGAAAAACCTTTTAAACAGGTCTGGTCTTATAGGTGTCTACCTTGCCATTTGCCCCAGTCTTTCTCTTGAAGACCCATATATACCAGAGTCTATACTTGGTTCTTATACATAGAGTCCATTTCGGATTTTATGGCCATCTGCCATTTCTCTGAGTGTCTTCTACTCATAGCCTCATCGTATATAACTGGATCATCATCCTCTATGATGCGTACCTCATCATCATCCTCTATGATGAATCCATACCTCCCAGGTATCTTCGGTACTCTTCCAGATTTACGATTCGGTTGTGGTACAATAGGTCTATCTACAGGTTCCTCGGTTCGACTTAAATTGCTTTGTGGTTCTTGAACTCCTTCAAGATCTATTACCCTCCCACTAGCTCCTTCAATGATAAACACCTTTATCTAAGAAGGTAGCATGTAGGATTATAGTACCCTAAACTTCTTTAGGATATCCCACAAATCTGCACTTGTCAGATTTTGTCCTAAACTTATCTTTGAAACCTTTTCACATAAGCTGGACAACCCCTTATCTTAACATACTTAAGAGTAGGAATCCTTCCTATCCATAACCTTTATGGAGTCTTGGGCTCGAATTTTTGAGGTTACCTTATTTTGTAGATATGCAGCCGTTTCTAGGGTTTGACCCCAGATGGATACTAGAATGTCGGTAAAAATCATTATGAACTGCACCATGTCCAACAAGGTACAATTTCTCCTTTTAGATACACCAATTAATTATTACGTATCAGGAGGTGTCCATTATGAGAAAATACCATTTTGAGATGATCTAGAAACTTATTGCACAAGTATTCCTTCCTTGATCTGATCAAAGAATCTTAATACTTTGTCAATTTGTTTCACTTCTGAATTCTTTGAACATTTCAAATAATTCAGAAGTGTATTTCATCAAATACACACATTCAACTCTTTGAATGACCATTTCCTTTTTTTTATTAGTTTGTTCAATTTACAAAATTATTTCTCATGTAAGTCAAGTATACAAAGTCTATCAAGTAATCTTCCAGTTTCAAACAAAACATTATCATTATAAATAGAACAATAATTGTTCTTAAATATAATACCAGAACCTTCCTTGTCCAACAACGGAAAGAAATAATGTTTCTAAAGAGAACTGGAACATAATAACAATTTATTAACTTAATAGACTTGCCCGTAGGCATCGCTAAACTATAAGTTCCTATGGTTAATGCAGCAACCTTTGCTCCATTCCCACACATAAGATTACTTACTCTTTGTTTAGCTTTCTACTTCTGCTTAGTCTCTGCATTGGATTACATACGTGAGAACTACAGCTAGTATCCAATACCCAAGTAGAACCCTAACTTATAGAAAAATTTATTTCAATTATGAACAAACCTATATTTGTAACCGAAGCTTCACTAAGCTTCTTCTGGTTACCCTCTAGTTTTAATTCTAGTATCCAGGCTTATTGCAGTGGGAGCAAACTCCTTTGCTATCTGCATCAGTCTTGTTCTTATTGTCCTTTATTTTTGCCTTTCCTTTTACCTTCTTTGAATTGTTCTTCTTTTAAGAACATCCTTTAGCCCTCTTCTGCTTCCTAGAAGAATCATCTACTAGTAAGACTTGGTCTTTCTTGGTTGAAAAGTGACTCTTTACAGTTTTCAACATGTTTAAGCAACTCAAGTAGGCTGACATATAGCTTGTTCATGTGAAATTCACAACAATTTGTGAGAAAGAGTCCGGATGTGATTGCAAGATCAAATCTTGGATCAACTCTCCATCCATTCAAACCAGTTGTCCCAATTGTTCAATCAGATTAATCATTTTGAGGATATTTGTCTATACTGTAGTGCCATCGGTTATTCTAGATTGGAAGAGCTCCTTAGATATCTGATATCTAATAGTCCTACTTTCCTCACCCTTCAACTCCTTGAAGGTGCAAGAGTATAGTAGGAGCATCCATAGTTTCATGCTGACGCTGAAGCTCGTTACTCATGGATGCGAGCATGATGCATTGAGCCAACTATGCATCATCTTGCCACTTTCTAAAAGTAGCAATCTCTTCCTCAGAGGCATTGTCTGCAACCATTGCAGGGATAAACATATTAAGGATATAAGATAGCTTTTCAGCCTTGAGAACTATTCTCAAATTTCTTAACCAATCCGTGTAATTAGCATCTAATATGCTATGCAGTGATAATGAATTAGACATCGTAAAATTCTATAAATGAATTTGTAATTTAACAACATTTTAGCATACATTCATTTAATTAATTAACAAAATAAATTAGGTCTTTATTTTACATTGGTATCTCCCACTATTTTCATCAAACCATATTACCCTCATTATATAGTTCGGCAAATCTAATTAAAGATTTGCTAGTGAGAATAAGGATCCCATTTCAAATGTATATAGCCTTGTGTGAGACAACAAACTATATATAAATAAATAGGTAGACAACTATTGTCAATTACATCACTATGTAACTCCTTGTATTTTTCCTCTTAGATTATTTTGATCAAGTGTGACACATCCGAATCAAAATTATCTAAGTTAAGTCCAACCTAGCACTTCCATATATTCGAAAGAAAAACACTGTCCTTGTGTGACACAACAAAACAGTATCGTTCAGTCTATGTATAAGCATCAAATGTGATAAAGCAACATCTTAAATATTTAATACTTGCCTTGTGTGACGCAACAAACTCATATTAAATATTTAATACTCTATCGCTTTACCATGCTAGAAGGCGACGTTCGATATTCCAAATATCTTTGAACGCTTAGGACTTAATATAATTACTTTGAGGGGTTTGTTATTATTAGTCTCATCTTGTTAAGCGCGCATGCACATATATATATATAAAATACGCGTCATATTATTTTTACATGCGAAGCATGTTGGATAATATATAATATATATATATATATATAGTAAGCATGCACATATAGAATACTATATTCTACTCGGATTGATTATGGACTTTTATTCTAGTTTGGTTCACTAGAGCCACCAAGTGAACCAAAAGGTCAAACCTAGGGTGCAAGAATAAAATTTAAATATAACTATTACATTTAAACCCGGGCTCCATTACAAACGGGTCTTCAAGCGCTCCTTGCTCCTTTGTCTCCAATTCTTCAAAATCAATTCTAATTAGTCCTATTACAAAAACTATTTACAATAAATAGAAACCTTGATCAGCAGTCAAGGGGAAGTACATAGGAGGGAGATAGAATTTACATTAAGAAAAAATTAGAGAAGACGAGGTACGCAGACCCCATTTATAAAAACCCATACATTCAAGCATCCACTAAAATAAATCCAATCACACATTGATCAATAGTCCATAATCAATCCCTATTTATTATCATACATATCTCTATATGTATCAATAAATAACATTCATCCCATGAATAATAAAACCATTCCATATATGCATTGATATCATTTAATGGGCAATATTAGTTACTATAAAATTCAATTTCAACTCCAATTAGTTATCATGGAATCCAATTCCAACTCTAATTAGTTATCATGAAATCCAGTTTCAATTAAAATAAACTTCTTTATTTTAATCATATTCCAAATCAAAATAAACTCTTTAATTTTAATTTAATTTTTTTTTTGAATAAAAATAAACTCCTTTATTTTAATCAAAATCCAAATCAAAATAAACTCCTTTATTTTAATTAATATGGAAACCAATTTCAAGTTTAAAATAAACACCTTTATTTTTAACTTAAAATTGTTGGAAAATAAGATATGTTGAATCCTATTCCTTATCAAAATAAACATCTTTATTTTTTAAGGAAACATGGAATCCTATTCCATATGTGAATAAACTCCTTTATTCTAGGAAACATGGAATCAAAATAAAAAAATAATAATAAAATAATTTTACACAAACAATTATGCCTAATTAAATTGTTCTAAACACATATCAATGTATATACCGAATCAAAACAATTAATAATTCGCATAAAGTTTGGCTCTTGATACCACTGTTAGGTTTGTATAACGCGAACATGCAATCAAATTACATTAATAAAGCGGAAGCGCGATAAAATCAGATTTTAAAATTTTATACAAACCATCACCATGATCTTTCTTTATGCACAATTATTAATTAAACGAAAGAGATGGAGAATAAGAATTATACCCTTGTAGAATTCTAGCTTCCTCAGGTACAAGTTCACCTCCAATTCATTCGCGTTCTCCTTGAATTCCACCGATTAAATTCCTTCCTTTGATCAACGTTAGCCACCCAAGTGTTTGGCCTCTAGAGGTGATCCACCAAGGAATAATACTTGTTCAAGAAGATGGGTGTTGGCAAAACCTTAGTTTCTATCTCTATAGAAATTGTAAGTACTCTCTACAATTCTTATGTAAGAGTGTGTAACCCTAATCTATGATAAGACTTCTCTTATTTATAGATGTAGGAAAACCCTTCCCTAAACTATTTAGAATTAGGGTTTCTATTCTAATTAAACTCTTTTAATTAAATTAAACTCCTAATCCAATTAGGAATTCATGTGAGAGTACTTCTATTAATTAATTCTCAATCCCTATTAAGAATTAAATAATAGTAATAGTAATAATAATAATAAGACTCCTCTTATTAATTTATATTTAATATTTCCAAAATATTAAATAATAAATATTAAGCTATTTAATTTATTCTATCTCCATAGACTAAATTAAATACACTTAACTTATTATTACAATTATGCCATTTACTTCTTAAATAAATATTTTTCTTTTGCGGTATGACCCTTTAAGTTCTCCATATTAAACCGGTTGTGAATAAATCAATTAGAACAATTCTAATCTTATTTAAATAAATAAATTAAACTATTTAATTTATTTAAATAAATAATATTTATTCTACAATAAGGGTAAGCCCCCTTAGCGATCAACGACTTTCCAGATAATATAGATTTCAACATTAATCATAAAAGAACCTTTCAGTGCATAGTTACCGTACAATTCAATCCTTCTACCATACAATGTCCCAATTAAATATAAGACATGGAATTACTGTCAAGTCTTATTTTATTTAATTATATGTATTTCGATTCTAAAATGCACAACTCTGATTAATGCAAATTAGAAACTCTTTTCTAATTTCATTCTGCTTTGGCCAAAGACTTCTAAGTCGTCATTTATTGAATCACATAGGACATTCTCTCCTTTTACTAGAAGTGGTAGATTCTTTGTTGATCATTCACCTATCTCCATGTACAACTTGTTATACCCAATCATACCCTTTGATATACCTTAAAGGTCTTAAGGGACATGTCAAAGTATAACTCATCATACACAAGATACTATAATGATCTCAAGTCCAAGGATCACTTGTACTACTATCACTAGAGGAATTCCTATTGACAGGCGAGTAAAACTCCATTAGGTATTCCTTAGCGAGCCACGTTCAGTGAACTTATTCTCTAATAAGCACCTACATACTTGCTTTAGTGTCTCCACACAAATGATTATGAGATCAATCATTCTCTTCATAAGAGCAAGCAACGTATGTACTAATCTATCCGGATTCACTAATCCCCTTTTTAGTAATCCATCGATTAGGAACAATTTAAGTTTGTGAGCTATCTAGAATTTAGATCTCATTAGCATGATCCCCATCATGATTCTAAAAGCATTGCTCAAAACTATGGGTTTATCACATTTAATATAACAACACCATGTAGATAATATAAAATGCCTTTAATAACCGAATAAGATTACAAAGTATATGCTACATCATATCAAATATGATTGGCTTGTGTGCATACTACTTTCACTTTGTTGTGTCGTTTATTTTACAGTTGTTACTTTCTGTCTAAATATTTTTCTTGCTTGAGGCTGCATACCTAACTAAATTCAAAACTATGATTTCTCATTAATCTTTAACGGGACTTTTCAAAAATATTCCGCTGGGCTAAATCAATCTGATTTATTAATTATCTGGTACTATCTCTTAGATAATCAATTTTTTTAGAGATCTATTCAACCCTCCCCCCTTTTAGATCTCTAGTGCCTCTAGAAAACAACAGGTGGTATCAGAGCAGGTTCTCACGAATAGAAATCTTACACTTTGAGTAGATCCATGGCACTAAATAAAACCAATTCTGAGCTTGGTGGTGGAAATAAACCACCTCTTCTAAATAGAGAAAAATTTGTTAATTGGAAAGTACGTATGCAGGCGTACATGGATGCTATTGATGATGATCTGTTTGATGCAATGTTGAATGGTTCATATGTTCCTACTAAACTAGCTCCTACAACAGATGATCCCAACAAGGTAGCTGTCAAGTAGCGTGCTGAGTGGACTGAGAATGAGAAGAAGTTGGTGCAACTGGATAAGAGGGCCCAAAACATTCTGTTCATGGCTTTGGAGGATGAACTCTTTGAAAATGTCGTCAACTGCACAACCACTAAAGAAGTATGGGAAGCCTTGTTGTTGATGCACGAAGGCACATAAGAAGTCCGGGAGAACAAACAGTCTCTCCTGACACAACATGAAATGTTCTCTCATCTTCCTGGAGAAAATATCATTGCAACATATGAAAAATTCAACATTCTTCTCAACTCCTTGAGATCTTATGACAAGGTTTATCCCAACAAAGACTTGAATATCAAATTTATGAGAGCCCTGCCAAGCAAATGGGATGCCAAGACCACCACAATCCGAGAATCCAAGAATCTACATGAGATGACAATGCAGAAGCTCTACGGTAATCCCTTTACTTACGATCTTGAGCTGAATCAAAGAGCTGAGACTCTTTTAGAGAACAAGAGAAAAGATAAAGGAGTTACTCTCAAAGCTTCTGAAGCTATCTCAAAAGTTCCAGCTAAAACTGAAGAAGATAATGATCAAGATGAAGCCAATGAAGATGATGATATAGCTTTGCTTGCTCGAAAGCTAAGGAAGTTCATGAGAAAAAGCAACAGCTAGAGGCCAAAGAAGAACTTTAACAAAGAAAGCAGTAGCAGAGATCAAGATAAAGATCTTTGCTACAACTGCAAGAAGCCTGACCATTACGTTGCTGAGTGCACCAAACCTTGCGAGAGGAACTCAAGAAGTATAAAAAGAAGTTATATGGAAAGAAAGAGTATAAAAGCTATAGGAAGCATTACAAGAAAGAAAAAGGCTTCGTAGCTGAAGGATCGTGGAATGATTCAGAAAATGACTCCAGTTCGGACTCTAGCGATGATGAAGAACCTCAAGTAGCCAATCTCTGTTTATTGGTCATAGAGGAAGATTCCAACACTGTAACGATCGAGAATTTTAATTTCCTTGTAACCCGAGTTTATGTATGAATGAAATGAATTTTTATTTTTATTTATATTATTATGTGTTATGTGCTTAAAGGTTGTGTTATAACCTAGAATATGTGTATGTGTTGAATTTTACGTGTTGTAGTGTCGTTAGGGTGAATATATTGACTTCGCGAAAAATTGCAAAATCACTATTCACGGGGCACGCTTATCGAGGCACTATTCACGCCATAATATTTTTGCGTCTTTTTTCGACCTTAATAAATTTCAATAATACACGTGTGCAAAGTGATAATTTTTCTAAGCGTCAGGTTTTCATTTTGAGCCCAATCGTGTCGTATTCGGTATCCGAATTATATAATATGACTGTTCTGAATAATTGGACAAATTCCATAATAATTATTTTTACCCATCCCAATATTTATAATAATACCCATTTTAATTTTGGGTAGAGCTATTTACCAGTTTTGGTATAAAAGTGGGAGTTTTCGGATATATTTTTGTGTATTTGGGTATTTATTTTGGCTTGTTACTCCAAGAGGGAACCAACCCCCAATTTTAGACCAATCAAATGCAAGGAGTGGAGAGGGTGGCGGCAGCATGCTGCTATTTGGTAGGCTCAATGCCTTATTTTTCTTCCAAAATGCTGAACTTTATTGAGCCATTCCCCTTCATCCTCCCAAAGCCTCCTAGCTGCCATTCCATTCAAACTTCTTCTCTCCCATTCATTCCCTAAACCAACTGAAGATAGAGAGGGATTGAGTGTGAAGGTGCTGCAGATTATTGAGAGTGAGAGAGCATTGAAGGAGAAGTAGAAGAACAAGAAGAAATAGAAGAACAAGAAAAGAAGAGGAAGAAGAACACGAAAGAACAAGAAGCAAAGTGAGCGGGAGAAGAGAGGAGGAGCTCAATCCAATCCAACCTAACAAGTTTCTTAGCACCTAAAGAGGATTTACAAGGTAAACAATCAACCAACAAATTCATTCCATGTGATTTTGATAGGATTTTCGAGTTCTATGTGTTCTTGAGCTCAAACCATTGGGTTTGAGCATTTATTGCAATTTTTGTTGTAATTGTTGGTTGTGGTTGTTTAATATTATTACCAAGACACCCTGTAAGCCATTAATAACATCAAAGTGGAACAAACATCAAAGAAATCCGTACCTATGCATAAAGGATGAAGAACAATGGACAAAAATGGACTATGGACTGTTATGGACAAATTTAGAGGACTTTATAGCTATGATTCCTTATTTGTTGTGTTTATTTGTTGTTATGATATTGTAGTTCCAAGGGTTACAAAGTTAACCCAACTGGAATGGAGTAAAAAGGGATTAAAACAAAGTTTTGGTGATGATTTTTCTGAAGAACACTAAGAACACGAAAATAGAGAGTGAGTTGATACTTTGGTCAAGGATTTGAACATGTTATTGTTAATGGATAGCTCTAAATTTTTGATATGTTGTAGCTCTATGTCTTAGGAGTCTATAGAGTCTGAAATGGACCAATTTGAAGGTGTATAGAAGGAGTTATGGTGGTTGGAAGCAAGATAGGTCTAGAACACCCAAAAAAAAAACAGAGTATTCCGCGAGCTGGGCAAACGAGCACCATAATCTACTGCTTACAGCTCTGGGGCACTAGACTAGGCTTGTTTTCAGCGCCGGGGTGCTAGGCCTCAGGTGGTAAAGGTCAGTTTTGACATCCTTTAATAAAACGGACATAACTTTCTCATACGGACTCGAAATTTGATGATTCAAGATGATTCGAAAATAGGAAGAGTAGACCTACAACTTTCGTTCTTTAAGTGTTTCGATTTGAGGTGCGTATCATGGCCTAAATTAGCCATCTATAGGACTGATGCATAATTGGGGTCAATCGGAGGACGTCGGGCATACGCATTTGCACACGTAATGCCCCCGACCCTGTAAAGTGATGTTCTAACTTTCATAACATGATTATTATGATTTATAATGATACTTAGCATTAACCAATAAGTATTAGATAAATCGAATGAGCGTGTTAGGCGTACGCAATTGCGTGTCGCTTGGGCATTCGAATAGGCAAGTTGGGCGTATAGACGTGCAAGCGTCGTAATGCTGTAACTAATGGGCATAACCTTGTGTGATAATTTGTTTTTATTTGAATGGGACATTATAGAGTTGTGTAAACAAATATTTGGTATCCTGTATGCGACTAATTATATGTGAATATGTACCTAATTGTGTAGGATATTAAGGAGCGTGTGTTGTAATATTGTAGCAGACGCACCAGGAAAGTTTCCTAACCCGTACAACTTTTATTATTGTGCGAGTTTATTCTTATGAATGCAAGTTTCTTAAACTCACTCAACCCTTGCATTTGGGCAAGTTTCCTATTTTATACAAATGTTGTATATTATTGCAAGTTCCTTACTCAACTATTTTTAATTGAGCTAGTTTTCTAAACTTCCGTAACTTATTTCATTGTGCGACTACTCTTATGATTATTCAAATGATTTGACATTCGTTCAAGTTATCTACCTATGCTATAATGCGTGTTGTTGAGCCTTAAAGTTTCTTATTTCATAAATTGTTTAAAAGCTATGTTAAAGCCAATTGCTTCGGCTAGACACTTATTGATTTATTTATTGAAGTGAGGTTAAGCCCTCAAACTATTGTTGATGTTAAGTGAAACTATCCGATCAAATTGTTTTGGTTTGGATTCCCATGTAAAGTTGAGAAGAACAACCCCCATAGCAGGGGCAATTGTCTAAACGTCGTGAACCGACATGCGCGTAAATAGTAAGTGAGGCTTATGCATAACGCCATGTATTCTAGGCTGATCACCTATTGTACCATTTGTTTGTGGATTATCGGATGAATTTTCGATAATTTTAGAATAGAGTTATGTGCCTTGGTGCACCCTCAGTATTGAATAGTTCCTTTCCTTGGGAAATTTTAAAATCCTTGGATACTTCAGAAAGTCCTTTGGTCCACAGTGACAACTGTAATGGTGATAAAGAAGTTGTTTATTTCCTTGAGCTATCTCATTTTTAACTCCTATGAGCTATAAAGTTATTCATGTGATTATTCATTGCTATTTTACTTGCGGGGCAAATTTGTTGCTCACCCTTGCAGCACGTGGCGAGAGCTCAGGAAAGGATAAGGGAAAGGGCAAAACTACTGATTAGTTTTATTTAATTATACTAGAATCATCGTTTGTATCAAGACTCATTACTTGATGTTATGTATTAAGACTTATGTACTCTTATGTATTAAGTTATGTTTTGGAGTAGTCTTAGTTTCGAGACTTGGGACGGGACTATTTATGTTATATCAATATAAATATTCCTTTATTTCTGCTGTAAGTTATCAAGTATATGACGTATGTATTTGATAGTGACGAACCAGGTCCGTGGTTCGGGTGACCCAGATTTGGGGGCGTCACAAACACTACCACTGATCGACAAGAAATCGACATCAGTGAGGTATTTGACTTCAACTCTCCTGATATTAATATTGACAATCTTAGAATAGTTTTGCATGATATAACATTTGATTTGCATCAGTACATGAAGTGGTTCAGGGTTCTATCAAAGGACCACTCTCTTCTTCAAAAGGAGAAAGAGAAAGTGCAAGTAGAGTTGGAAACTACTCTACGAAACACTGCCTCTCTATTCAAGCTTGAGGCTGAGAATGAGAATTTGAGAAAGATAACTGAGTCCAATGCACTGAGGGAGTCTGCTCTTACCTCTAGAATAGAGGAATTGGAAAAGATAATCTCATTGTGGAATCGATCTTCCTCATCCATGGACTCACTGATCATTAGTCAGAAAGTCTCTGATAGATTGGGGTTTGGAAATCTCTCTTCTAACCTTTGTGTGGAAAAATCTGTGGAAACTAACAGTAATAATGCCTCTTCTCCCCATAGAGGTATTGCATTTGTGAAATCCAAAGAGGTCGTCGAGCCTAGTATTTTTCGTTGTCTAAATTTTGATGACCAGATAATTGTTCCAAAGAACAACAGGTCACACACTGGTCTGGGTTTTGTAAAACTGTAGAGTAAACCCAAGTCTACGAACGTACCTCGAAGAGTCATAAAGTCTGGCAAGTTCAACTGTATGAACCAACCAGGCACAAATCGTAGAACTGGTTTTCACTTTACGAAACTTCAAAATCGTAGAACAGTGGGGAAATAAAAAGAAGTTTAGCCAAGAAAAAAGACACATTTTCCATACAAGTCTCAAAGGAGAAGATATCCACACACACACTCATACATACAACACATTAAGTATTATAACTGTCATGATTATGGTCATAAAGTTGCATACTGTTTTTTTAATTATGATGCATATCGTAGACCCAAGGTAAGGCACACTTGGGTCCCCAAGGAAACTAACATTGCAGGACCCAAGAAAGTATGGGTACCAAAATAAATATTGATTTTTTTTGCAGGCATCAAGATCCATAAATTCCATTTGGTATCTCAACAGTGGGTGTTAAAGGCACATGATAGGCAACAAGGCTCTCATGTCAAATTTTAAAGCAAAAGAAGGTCCAACAGTTGTTTTTGGAGACAACAGCTCTAGGAAAATCAGAGGCTGTGGTTTGATAAGCAACAAATCTGTCTCATTCAGTAAGGTAACCTATGTTGATATACTGAAGCACAGTCTACTAAGCATAAGCTAGTTATGCTATAAAGGTCATCAAGTCATCTTCCTTAACAACCAGTGTCAAGTTCGAAACATGGAAACCAACTTACTTAATCTAACTGGATCTAGAGAAGGAAATGTATATATGGTCAATCCCTCTAAATTAAGTTCTTCAGCATCAGCTGTTAGGTTTGTATATAACGTAAGCATGCAATCAAATTACATACAAAGGGCAGAAGTGTGATAAAATGGATTTTAAAATTTTAATACAAACCATCACCATGATCTATCCTTGTGTTCAATTATCAATTAAACGAAAGAGAAAGAGAATAAGAATTATACCCTCGTAGATCAAAACTTCCTTGGGTACAAGTTCAACTCCTAGTCCTTCGTGTTCTTCTCGAATTCCACCGATGAGATTCCTTCCTTTGATCAACGTTAGCCACCCAAGTGTTTGGCCTCTAGAGGTGATCCACCAAAGAAGAATAGGTATTCAAGAAGTTGGGTGTTGGCAAAACCATAGTTTCTATCTCTATAGAAATTGCAAGTACTCTCCACAATCTAATGCAAGAGTATGTAACCCTAATCTATGATAAGACTCCTCTTATTTATAGATGTAGGAATAACCCTTTCCTAAACTATTTAGGATTAGGGTTTCTATTATAATTAAACTCCTTTAATTAATTATGCTCCTAATCCAATTAGGAATTCATGTGAGAGTACTTCTATTAATTAATTCCCAATCCCTATTAGGAATTAAATAATAGTAATAGTAATAATAATAATAAGACTCCTCTTATTAATTTATATTTGATATTTCTAAAATATTAAATAATAAATATTAAGCTATTTAATTTATTCTACCTCCATAAACTAAATTAAATACACTTAACTTATTATTACAATTATGCCATTTACTTCTTAAATAAATATTTTTCCTTTTGCGGTGTGACCCTTTAGGTTCTCCATATTGTAGACACCCAAATTTTGCGTTCCTTGTACTAACCATGACAGGAGGGCAAAATCGTCAATTGAACCGGCTTACGGGAGCGAAGGAATGGGCACAAGTGCGAGCACCCGACGCCACCGCAATGTTTTGGCGACCAAGGCTGACGTGACCATAAAGCCGTCCGAAGCAGGCATTCCCGAATGAGGTGGCACGTCTCCTAGAAATTCCCGGACTGCCGAATATGAGCCTGTCAGCGAAAACCGACGTTACGGCACGGAAATCGAGGCGTGGCATGGAAAACGAGAAAGTCAAACCGTTCAGCCGCAGATTGATCTGCGGCCAAATAGTGCGCCTTTTGAAAACACGGAACTCGAAATCGGGGTGAGTGGAAGGCAGGCGGCCAGCCAGCCTATTTCAGCCCAGTTTCGTGCAGCATACAGGGAGTTCCGCAATTTTGGAGAAGAAGGAGATTTCAGCAGCAGCACAAGCACGAAAATAGAGGGGAAAAGAGAGAAATTTTGCAATCAAATAGGAAGAAAAGAGAGAAAAAAAGGAGAGAATTTAATTCTTTTGATTTTGATTGTATCAAATACACTCTTTAGCCTATTCAAATACACAAGTTCACATCCATTTGAGATCAATTGCAAGGTGAAAATTTCTATTTGTTCTAGCAATTCATGTCATATTGATTGGGTAAATTAGATGTAACTTTCATGTATCTTGTTGAACAATCATGGATTAGGGATTATTGGTGAGGGTTCCACTGGAACACAATTCTTCCTAATAACCCGAGGATATCCAATTGATGAAATTTCTAACTTGTTTATGGTGATTCATTGTGTGTAACTTATTTAGATTGTCATTTTCGGATATCATGGTGTATTAGATAAATCCGGGTTGGTTAGTTATGTATACTCATTTTGTGGGCATGTCGTAATCTCGTGTGAGCCTAGGAACGCGACCCCGTGGTTCAAATCCGATGATGGACGTTTTGATGTATGTAATAGATTCAAGGTGCTCGTTTTGTAACATGTAACCATCGGGCCTTAAAACGACGCCAAGGCGAGAATCGGGTTTAAGGCCCCGTAGTAGTGAAATATGTGATTGTTGGCGTTCGGGGATATTTTGATGGCTTACATGCCCGTGAATAGCCCCGACGCGTGTTTATGCTTGATTAGATTTCGTGACGCCAAAATGATTTCAAAAGATTAAACGATAAAGATCTTTTCTAAAATCAATCAAAGTAGGATATTAGCATCACGAGGCTAAAAATTGGAAATGCTATCCTATTTTACGAGAAAGCTAAAAAGAAGTTATTTTCAAATGTCACGAAAATGGGTCTTATAAAAGAAATTAAATGTTTTATTAAACCTTGATGTATAGGGCGAAAGAGATCCTAGAAATTGCCCATCATTTATGAAAGCAACGTATAAATCTCGATTCCTATTTTGCTAAGGCTTAATAAACTCCTATTTTTGCCAAAACGTCACCTAATGAAAATCTCCTAGTTTTGACAATTAAAATCAAACCTTTTTCATAAAGCTTTCTCGTGTAGGCCAAAAAGACATTCCGAAGCGTTCCCAAATTAAAGCACGACTTCCCCTAAAAATCCAAATGATTCTCTCATACAAACTCAACCCAACATTCACATAAGCACACACACACACACACACCCGCACATAAACACATTTCATGTGTTAAAGGATAGGACAGCATCAAGATTGCGGTAACCGTGTTTCACGGAAGTCGAGGGGTGCCTAACACCTTCCCCCCACTTAAGCAAGCCCCCGAATTCTATGAATCTCGATTCGCAGACCAATTAATTCGGAGTCACATATGAGCCAGTGATTTATAAAAAATGAAAACTCGGATGAGTTGGTACATCCATTTCAAATATACCAACTGGCGACTCTGGTTAATTAGCTCATCATAAAAAACGATCTTTCAAAACCCCGTCGACATTAATGCCGACCTTTTCCAAAAATCATTTAATCAAGAGGCTAAAATTGGAAAAGACTAAAAAAGGACACACGAAGCGAAAAACCCGGCGTCGACAGCTGGCGACTCCGCTGGGGACTTTAGAGGGCTTAAGCCGCTTTCAAATATTGATGCTATCTTATCCTTTAAAATTCATGGATATGTGTATGTGTGCGATATTGTGATCTTTTGTACGTTTTGTTGTGTGAATGTGTGTTTTTGCCCAATAAATGAATGATTGAATGGAATTGCTTTACCTTTTCATTTGCATACAGTGAGGGCGATGAATGTGAATGTATGTTGAGAGAGTACCTCCTCCTGAGGCGAACCTGTCGGTTGCTTATTACTGGACTCGAAGGGGCTGCTCCCCGGAGATGGCTCAGGAAACGCACCACCCAAATCCGCTCCAATCGAAAGGGCTCAGACGAGTAGATTGCGAAGATTTGGGGACCTTCATGCCGAAAAGCCCGTGAGAGTAACCCTAGGATAGGTCAGCCTCAGATTAATCCTACGCAAGAAAAGTTTCTTCATGCCTTTTTACATTGCACGCGTAAATGTCATGATCTCATGCCTCCCTTTTCGTCAAGAAGAAATTACTAACCTCTATCTTTCGCAGGGAACGGCTGGGGAGCTTAATAAAGCCATTTTTATCATTTGCCATTGCATTAGAGGACAACTAACTTTCTGTTTTACAGGGAAAGATTAAAAAACCCCAAAATACAGAAGTTACAGCTTTAGCATGCATCCGCATTTTTATTCCCCACAACTAAACTTCGAACCTTGGTTTCTGTAAGATTGCTCCTCAAACCCGTTCGCAGTTTAAAAGGGCCCAAAACTCTATATGTGAAATGGCTGATATTCCATCTACCAATTCCGGTTCCATATCCAGGGAGGAATTTGATGACTTTAAGAAGCAGATGTTAGAAATGGCCATAATGCTAAGAGAGCAGTTGATACCCAGGCAGGAACCACCTAGGGAGGATCCACCTAAGGGCGAGCCAGTCGTCCCAAAGGCCATTCCCGTACCAAACAAAACAGTGATTACTATCTTGGAAGAGGGAGATACAGATGACCTGCGGAAGAAAATGAGACAAATGGAGGAAACCATCCAATCTATGAAGGGCATAGGGTCCCTCGGCAGGGTTAACTATTCAGATTTATGTGTCTTCCCCGGAGCCAAATACCCGGAGAAATTTAAAATCCCCGAGTTTGAAAAATACAATGGGAAGGGGGACCCCTACACACACTTGAAAATATACATTGGAGAACTCGGGTCTTATGCCGAGGACGAAGGGTTGAGAATGCAGCTGTTCTAGAAAAGCTTAACGGGGGAGGCAAGAATCTGGTATGCCCGCCTTGACAACGCCTGAATCCACAACTGGGAAGAACTGGCCCATACCTTCTTAACCCAATACAGCTTTCAGGCCCAGATGGCCCCTGACAGGTACCAAATGACAAAAGTTAAGAAGCAACCTAGGGAATCCTTCAGGGAATATGCGCAATGATGGAGGGGCATGGCCGCACAGGTGAACCCCCCGATGAGCGAATCGGAGATGGTGATGACTTTTGTAGACATTCAGGAGGCACCGTATTATGAACGAGTCATCTCGGGGATTGGAAGACCCTTTGCTGAAATGATTAAACATGGAGAGATGGTAGATATGGGGTTGAAATCGGGTAAAATCCGGGATTTTACTGCTTTAGAAACTGCTGCCGAGCAAATACAGAATGGAAACTATAGCAGCACTTCCCGGAGGGTCCAAAAGAAGAAGGAGGAGGATGTCTCCCTCATCCTGCAAGGGTCATCCAGAAAAACAGAAAGCCATCTTCCGGTACAGGTGCAGAGGGTAGGGCCATCCCGACAGCCAAACTTCACAGATCAAAGGGCAGAGGGGCGAAGAAGATATGAGGCCTCGCAAAATCGAGTATTCACCCCGCTCGGGGAGCCACTTGAACGGGTATTAGCGGTATTAGTAGCCCAAAAGAAGATAGTTGGTTTGGCACCCCCGAGTGACCCAAAGGGTAAAAGGTTTCACCCGAGCAAGCGATGCGCATACCACTCCAGTTCCCCTGGCCATGATACACAAGACTGTTGGACGTTGAAGCATCGAATCCAAAACCTGATTGACAATGGGGAAATTGTGGTGGAACAGCCAGACTCCCCGAATGTTAAGGCAAATCCCCTGCCAAGACATGATGGAGGGGGGCTCAATGCGACAGAGGCAAGTGAAGCTGGGGGGCCGCCAAGGTTGAACTATGTGCAGAAAATTGAGGAAATGATCAACATGATACATGATCATGGGAGTGCACGGGGAACGCCCATCAGGTTGATAGGGGTAAGTATGAATAGCACGGAGGGACCTGTCAAGTTGACGGCTCCGAGGCCCATCATCCTTGCGGCAAGGCCGCAAATCCCGATCAGTAGTCTAAAGACTGTACCCTGGAATTATGGGGGAATGCCAGCGGAAGCGGCCAGCTGTGCTTCGGTGACGACAAAGGGGAACCCCTTATATCTTCCCGGGCGAGTCCTTGAAAGCCAAAAGAGAAAAAATGAAGAGATTTCCGAGGAAAGGGCTATAGAATTCTTGAAAAGGATGGATCACCCGGAAACAAGGGGGATCCAGATTTTAAATGAGGAGTCAACCCTAACATCAGTCATGGACTTGGTGTTGTCATCCAGTGAGCATTGCAAAACCCTGACTAAGGTTCTGGAGGAGGCATACGTGCCCAAGGAAATTAGTGAGGAGGGTTTCGGCCAGCTGGTGGGCCACCTATTGGAGAACGATGTAATATCCTTTACGGATGAGGACATACCCAAGGAGGGAAGGGGACACCGGAAACCACTACATATTGCGGTAATCTCCTCGGGTTATATAATGAATGGGGTGCTGATTGATGGAGGATCGGCATTGAATATCTGTCCCCTCAGTACCTTGCAGAAGATGAACATCAACCCCAAGCACCTATGAGCCAGTCATGTGGTGGTACGAGCTTTCGATGGTTCCAGGAGGGATACAATTGGAGAGATTGAATTACCGGTGGAGATAGGACCTTGTACTTTTGACATTTCTTTCCAAGTCCTTGACATCGCGGCCAGTTATAACCTATTATTGGGGAGGCCGTGGATACACATAGCCGGGGCAGTTCCTTCCACGCTCCACCAACAAATCAAGCTGATCATCGATGGGAATCTGGAAACAATCTCGGCCGAATGTGATGACCCTTCTCCTCCTAGGAGTGGCCTACCAGTGATCAATGTGGATGAATCGGCGGCACCTGCCAGCTTTCAAGCACTAGAGATTAGCACTCCCCACTATAGATGCCTGGGAGCTCCAGCTGTGAAACCTAGGGTCTCTCCGGAACTTACCTTTATGGCAAAGGAAATGATAAAAATGAACTTCCAGCCTGGACAGGGACTAGGGAGAAGCAGTCAGGGAATCACCGAGCCCATCCACCTACCACAACAGATAGGCAAAGCAGGGTTGGGATACCATGAGGGCGTAGCACGGAGACACCGTCGGGGTGCGGCTCCGATTCGACTAGCTGGCAGTCCAGTGACCAAAGTCGACAATGAACAGGGGATCAGTGAGCCTGTGATTGGGGCAGGGAATGAAGAGTTAACCCCCGCACGTAATGAGTTGGCCCGGAGGGAAAGTTTACTGCAGGAGGTCGCGAAAGAGTTTGAAACCAAGTGCTATATCCCTGGACAATCAACAAACAGTAGGGAGGGGACGAATATTATCGCACCACCGGAAGCTCAACAAGTTGTGCCTGTCATCGATTGGGCAGGGCTGATTATTCCTGGAGAAGATAGGAAGGAGGACTCAGGCGACGTATCCGTGATCATCGGGGAAGTGTCCGATGTGAAGCCCCCTTTTATCCAGCGCATTTCATCTGACCTGACCGTCGACAACTGGACCATGAAACCAGTAATATCCAAACAAGGGTAAAACCCGACGTTAGGGTGGTAGACCCCAGAGGATGGGGGAATGAAGAAGTTTATTTTTGTTGTTGTTTTATTTCTGCATAATTATGTCGTTTCTTCGTGTTATTTTGAAAATGCGATCGTCGTGAAAAATGATTTATATATGACAAGTATTTTGTTTCATGTCAGGTGTACCAATTTGAGTAATCCTTGCCTAACAAACGGTCTTTCAAATTTGAATGATGATTATGATTTTGACATTGAGCTGGATTTCGATTTAATGGGCATTGAACAAGACGAGACAGATTACGACGACGCGCCTGACGAGATCAAAGGATGGGTCGAGGATAAACCCAAACCCAACTTGGACCAAACCGTCACCATTGATATTGGAACCCCTGACAAGCCAAAAGAACTCAAGATAGGGACGGACCTTACCCCCGACCAAAAAGCCGAAATGACTGAGTTGCTAAAACAATATGAGGATGTCTTTGCCTGGTCTCATGAGGATATGATCGGATTGTCCACCGACATCGTGGTACACCGATTGCCCATCAAGGAGGGTTTCAGGCCTGTCAAGCAAAAATTAAGAAAGTTGAAACCGGAGTGGAGCTTAAAAGTAAAGGAAGAGATCATCAAGCAGTTCAGGGCGGGAATCATTATGGTGTCCACTTACCTGGAATGGCTGTCCAATGTAGTCCCAGTGGCTAAGCCTGGAGGAAAGGTGAGGGTATGTGTAGACTACAGAGATCTAAACAAGGCCAGTCTCAAGTATAACTTCCCGGTGCCCTTCATACACATCCTGGTAGATAATACAGCCCAGTACAAAATGTACTCTTTTGTGGATTGCTTCGCGGGATATCATCAGATAATGGTGGCGGAAGAAGATCGGGAAAAGACCGCATTCATCACCCCCTGGGGCACTTTCTGCTATAGGCGATTGGATTTTGGCCTCACAAACGCGGGGGCTACTTATCAGAGAGCCATGATGGCCTTGTTCCACGATATGATGCATAAGGAGATAGAGGTCTACGTGGATGACATTATTGTAAAATCGAGGGTAGAATCTGATCATGTAACCCATCTCAAAAAGCTATTCGATCGGCTCAGAAAGTATAATTTGAAACTCAATCCAGCCAAGTGTGCTTTCGGAGTGCAGTCGGGTAAGATCTTGGGATTCCTGGTTAGTGATCGGGGCATTGAGTTGGACCCAGTAAAGATTAAGGCCATTGTGGATATGCCGGCGCCTCACACAGAGAAGGAGATAAGAGGATTCCTCGGGAGGATAAACTTCATCAGCCGTTTTATATCCCACTTGACGACTACATGTGAGCCCATTTTCAAACTGTTAAGAAAAGGGGCTTCCCAAGAATGGAATGAGCAATGTCAGAAGGCTTTTCAGACCATTAAAAAGCAACTGACTGAGGCACCAGTGCTGGTACCCCCGAAGGATGGGATCCCTCTGTTTATATATATATCGGTAAATGCCATCGCGATGGGATGTATGCTGGGACAGAAAAATGAGGCGGGTAAAGAGCAGGCCATCTATTACCTCAGCAAAAGATTTAGCCAATGTGAGCAGAATTACACTCCCATCGAGAAGACCTGTTGTGCTCTAGCCTGGGCTGCAAGGAGATTACAGCACTACCTCCATGGGCATACGACGTACCTGATATCAAGAATGGATCCCCTGAAATATATTTTTGAAAGGCCCATGCTGAATTGTCGATTATCAAGATGGCAGTTAATCTTACAACAGTTCGACATGGTGTACGTGACTCAGAAGGCCATGAAAGGGCAGGGAATTGCAGATCAGTTGGCAGAAACCCCGTCAGGAGGGATGGAGCCGTTAGAAACTCCTCTTCCGGGCGAAGACATGTTTTGGGTATCACACGAGAAATGTGATGACGAGGGACAATTCTGGAAGCTGTATTTTGATGGTGCCATGAATGCCGAGGGGGCAGGAGCCGGAGCAGTCCTGGTCTCTATCACCGGAGAACAATACCCCGTGGCCACTAAACTGCATTTCAGCAATTCAAACAACACCGCTGAATACGAGGGATGTATCTTGGGACTCCGCTTGGCCCACGACATGGGAGTGAAGAGACTAGCGGTGTTTGGGGATTCAGAATTGGTAATCAGACAGGCAATCGGGGTGTACAACACTAAGGAGCTTCGGTTACTTCCATACCATCGTTGTGTTACCCAGCTGATGCAAGAGTTCGAAGATATCGCTTTCCGCCATATTCCCCGGGGACGGAATGATTTTGCTGATGCATTGGCAACTCTGGCCTCCTTAATCCACGTAATCAAAAACAGGGATAGTCCACAGATTGAGATAGCAGTACGGAATGCTCCGGCGTATGAGGAACATGTGGCAGTGTTATCAGACGAGGTGGTGTTGACAAGGCAGCCCTGGTATCACGACATAAGGGAATATCTGAGAGATAGATCCATTCCCGACCAGGCGAGTCGAACTGAGAGGATGAGAATTCAAAAGATGGAGATGAAATTTTACCTGAGTGGGGATTCACTCTACAAGAGGGATGCTTGTTTGGGACTGTTGCAGTGTGTAGATGAGACGCAAGCCCAAAAGATTATGAATGAAATCCATGGCGGAGTATGTGGGCCACACATGAGTGGACCGATGCTGGCAAAAAAGATCTTGAGAACGGGGCATTATTGGTTAACACTGAAAGCCGATTGCGATGATCATGTCAAACGGTGTTACCAATGCCAAACGCACGGTAATGTGATCCATACGCCTCCCAATGAGCTGCACTGTATGACCTCCCCGTGGCCGTTTTCAATGTGGGGAATGGATGTGATCGGACCAATAGAGCCCAAAGTAAGCAACGGGCACCGATTCATTTTCGTCATGATCGATTATTTCACCAAATGGGTAGAAGCAGCTTCTTTCCCCAAAGTAACTCAGGAGGTCATCGTCGGTTTCATCAGGAATAATGTCATTTATCGATACGGGCAACCTGAGGTCTTGGTCTCCGACAATGCCAAGAATTTGAACAATGCCCTCATGAAGGGATTATGCGACCAGTTTAAGATCAAACACCTCAATTCTGTCATTTACCGTCCTAAGATGAATGGGGCAGTGGAAGCTGCAAATAAGAACATCAAGAGGATCATGGCGAAAATGTCTGCTAATCATCGGGGATGGCCGGATTTGTTACCCCTCACCCTGCTGGCATACCGAACATCAACGCGTACTTCTACAGGGGCGACCCCTTACGCTTTGGTGTATGGAGTGGGGGCCGTTCTGCCAGTTGAGGTTGAAATGGCGTCCCTTAGAATAGTGATCGATGCTCAGATAAGTGAGGAGGATTGGATGCAAAGTCGATACGACCAATTGGCCCTAATTGATGAAAGAATGGTGGCTGCTGTCTGGCACGGTCAGTTATATCAACAAAGGATCTCTCGATCATATGACAAGAGGATAAGACCTCGGAAGTTCAAAGAAAATGATTTGGTGCTGAAAAGAGTCATGCCTTGTCAAGACGAAACCAAGGGGAAGTTCGCCCCGAATTGGGAAGGGCCGTTTGTGATTAAAAAGGTGTTATCCGGAGGTGCCCTCATATTGCAAGAAATGGATGGTGAGGTATTTCCACAACCCCTCAATTCTGACTCGGTGAAGCGGTTCTACGCTTGAATCATCAGTTCCTTTTTCCTTTGGGAGCGAACTACGTAGGACCTGATCTCCCAACTTGTGGGGGTACGTAGGCAGCCATCATGGCGCGGTCCGACCCCTTAAAATAATCCTTTCCCTAACCAAAACCAATTTTCAATAGCCCGATAAAACCTTCCTACACCCTCAAAACCTTCCCGAAACCAGCTGCATAACCAGCTTTATCCCAAAGGACATAACCCTGATCCAACCAAACAGTTATCCAAAATCTGAGATTCAATCCGATGAAATCAAAAGGTGTGCGACAATATCTGTCAAATCTCCATCAAGTCTTGGGAAGAGAAAGAAGGCGAAATGTCAAAATCGTGGTCAACTGGATAAAATGAGGATCCAATGGAAGGCAATGATACAACAAAAGGGGAAAATGACTAAATTTAAATGCATGTCTATATATATAAGTCGTTTTATTACAAGATTTCTCTTTCGATAACTGATGAAACCAACATAGTCTATGCAGGAAATAAAATAATCTACAAATCTGAAACTAGCTGAAGCAGGATGGACAAGGTGGTGGATAGATCTGAAGCATCAGCATCTCCTGCAATCTGCTGCCCCATCATATCAATACGATCCAGTAAAGCAGTGGCTCGGCTGACAGTCCCAAAATGAGCATCTACAACTGCCCTGGTCTGAAATACAATGGCCTCTCTGTCAGCAATGGCAGCGTCTCTAGCCCGAATGGCATCATCTCTCTCGACAAAAGCGGCATCCCTCTCGGCTTCAGCAGTAATCAGGGCCAGGCGGAGTCGGGTATTCGCAGTAACCCGACTCGGGGCAGAGTCGGCTGAGATGGAGTGGCATGTAGTATCATCTGGGAAAATCATTCCAAAGTCATCAGAGGCCCCAGGCCGACTCAAACCAGCCGGATCCAAGTCTTCGCGCAGCCACTGCACGTAGGCGAATGTCTGGAAGTGGCAACCCTCACTATGTTCGGCGGAGATCCTGCGAGACCAAAGATCGTATACCCGCAGTAGATCCCTCTCTGTCTGGGATGATATAAGGAATCGGTAGGCAGCTACTCCCGTGAAAGGGTGCAAATCCTGTGTCCATCCTGGGTGCAAACCCTGTCGGCCGGCGATAAACTGTCCAACCAACGGAGGAGACTGCCAACCAACCCTGTGGGAGGAGTGGAATCCAAACGTACCACGACACCTGTGGACGACATCTGTGGAAAAATAGTATCAAAAGACTGTACAGGGGACATTCTCTATCCATAAATAAAAGCATGCATCATATAATTGATAATAGAGCAAATGAATTGCATAGATATAAAAGAAAAAAAACTGTGCACAAATGAAAATGAGTTCGGTACATAGTGCATAAAATGAAAAATAAAACTAAATAGGTGCAGGTACAAAAGCCCTATCCTATCCTGATCTAAATGAAATCGATCTCATCTATGAAAGCGGGATCCTCAAATTGATCCCCTGGGGACGTCGAGGTCGGAGGACCGAAGTTCATGTCCGGAATGTAGGGCTGCGCTGTGGCATCAGACGAGCTCGGGCCCGCATCATAACCCGTACCGTCAGGATCATAGGCATAAGCATCCTCTGGAGTCCGGCCCAGCACCCGAAGATATAGAGACAACTGGTCCACCTGGCGGGTCAAAGTGGCGATCTGCTCGGCATGAGTGGGAGTCCGAACGCAGGCTGCCCAGTCAGTCATCATCACCGAGCCGGGGACCATATCCCCGAGGAAGAATGTGGCCCGGGTCTGAGGACCAATGGTGCAGGGCACCCACCAAGTACGGAAGGCATCACTCGTACTGGGACCCGTCGAAAGCATCCGGCCGTCCTCCCCTGCAAGCATGATCTCTGAAGGCTGAGAATCCAGCGGCCAGGAAGTAGTGAAAGGAAGGGAGTGCGGGATGCGGATCTCTCCAGTAACGCATCTGAAGGCGCGCTCCCCCAGGTACATCACCCATCCTCCAACACTCTGCAAAGTGAGACGACGGGTGGAAAGTGCAAACTCCGGGCCGGTAGGGTGCCCATCTATAAACCCCACATCCAGATGCTCAGAAAGATAAGGTCTTCAGACGACCCCCGTAGCAGTGATCAGCTCCAGCTGAATGCGGCAATGGGCAAAGCTGCCAGACACCGGGACCTCCTCCAGGGTACTATGATGCCATCGCCGACCCCGGGGATAGGTGTCCAAGCCAAGAGTGGTGACAGGCCGCAGACAAGGTAGGCGCTCGTAGGCCCAGAACTGTCGAACAGAATAAGGCAGAGCATGAGTAACCAACAAAAGCAGAAAAGAGAAATGAAATGACGGGAAGTACAATAAGAAAAAGGAAGAAAACCTCACCAGCAGGAAATGATAAAATCCGAGCCAAGCATCTGTCTGGCTCTCCGAGCGTAGACGCATACCGTGGAGGAAATAGGCAAAGGTGAATGACCCCCAGTCACAGTCACTGATGCGGTCCACGTCTCTGACCACTCCTACGACGCTGAAATGAATGGTGGAGGAGTTGTTCCCTAGAAACAACCCCTCATGATGGTCAGGAACAGGCATCGGAGCAGAATGTCCCGAGTACCTTGATCCACTGGAATGGGCAGCGCGTAGAGACCCCCGACAGCGTCAACAGCCAAGGCACCGGACCGAATACTATGGGTCTTAAAGACCCGGTCCTCAGCAGCAAAGCCCAATAAAGCCAGGACCTCCGCAGGAGTGATGTCGAGATCTAGAGGAACGCGGGACCCGGTAAACTCTATGCCCGTAATATACCTCCAGTCCCAGGGGGTCAACACAACCTCACAGTCTAGAAGGTGAAGGGACTGGGTCTGGTGGAACCATCTCTCGGACAAAGCCCTCATGTAACCCAGGGGCACTGCCGGGGGATGATAGTGAAGAAGTGACGGAAGCCCCAAGAATCCACTATCGCCCGGTAGTCACTGTGCAGAGCCGTGTAGAGGGAGTAGATGTTGAACCAGTTGCCCCTCGGCTGAGTAAACTCGGGTACCTGGAGCAATCACCAATGGGTCAGTCCGGATAAAAGGAGAATTGAGAAATTGAGAATAAAATCAGAATAGAACTGAATATATCTCGTTAGCCACGAGAGATGCTGAGGGGTGACGACTGAGATCCCGACCCAAAAGATCGGGTATCTGTACAGGGGCGCCAGAAGAAGCCTGATGAGTAGATGGGGCCGGTGTGCTGGGGGATGGCCCCTCTGCCGCGACCTCCGGAGGAACAGCCTCCTCAATGTCCGGATGATCTGGACGAATGACAGCCTCCGCCAAGCGGCGAGCCTGACGGGTCCAAGGAGGAACAGGGGCAGGTGCAGCCCTACGACGGCGAACACCCGAGGTCCGTGATGCAGAAGAGCTACTAGGGGCATCGGGATCCATAGCTGGAACAGAACAGGCAAGGAGGAAGGTAAGTTCCCTTTTGAATTATGTCACGAATATTTTAAATTCCTACCCTCATCATATAATTAATGTAACATGATGCATGTTTATGGTATGAGCATTAAAAACAAATCGGCAGAGTTCCGTTTGTAAAATGGACATCCCAGGCATAAGCCAACCATATTTTCTATTAATCCAAGCCACAACAGATCAAAGTTGCATTCATATGTGTAATTATAGCATGTAAAGTACCATAACGCATGATTTTCTTTCAGAAAAGGAATAGCAGTATGTGGGACAGCATCATGAGCATAAAATAGGGTTCACACAGTTGATACATAGCATGTATATATGATCATACATAGCATAGCATTGTAAAGCATACATTTCTATCTCTAACATGTAAATAGCAAATGTATAGCAAAACATTGACGAAATTAAAAAGTGAACGGTCAAAGTGTTACCTGTAGCGCGTAGAACGATCCTACCGGAGCGGTTTTTGCAGAAAAGTTGGAGAAATCGACAAAAGGCTTTGCAAACGAGCAAAATCTTAGGAATCTATGTGGGGTACGAAGTTGAAAGTGACAGATCTGTAAGCGGTGAGCCGCTTATGAATCTCGATCTTGATCTGCGGCTGGCCGCAGCACCATCTGCGGCTGGGCCCAGTGCTCCCCCATTGGTCCATTACAAGCTTAATCGATTCTAAAGCCTATTGGACTCATAGTGTGATAATAAAATACGAGATTTTGATGAATTAGGTGTCGAACATGGCTTCTCGATTCGACCAAGTGACCGGATACGAGGCTCGGCACTCGCAGACAATCGACCGGCGACGATAACCGGCGATTACGAGATGGATGTCCGGCGACGAAAACCGGCTCCAACGAGATAACCAACCGGCGACGATAACCGGGGGTTACGAGATGGGTGACTGGCGACGATACCCGGCCCCGACAAGACAATCGTCCAGCGACGAAAACCGGCGATTACGAGATGGATGTCCGGCGACGAAAACCGGCTCCGACAAGACAACCAACCGGCGACGATAACCGGGGGTTACGAAATGGGTGACCGGCGACGATACCCGGCCCCGACAAGACAATCGTCTGGCGACGAAAACCGACGATTACGAGATGGATGTCCGGCGACGAAAACCGGCTCCGACAAGACAACCAACCGGCGACGATAACCGGGGGTTACGAAATGGGTGACCGACGACGATACCCGGCCCCGACAAGACAATCGTCCGGCGACGAAAACCTACGATTACGAGATGGATGTCCGGCGACGAAAACCGGCTCCGACAAGATAACCAACCGGCGACGATAACGGGGGGTTACGAGATGGGTGACCGGCGACGATACCCGGCCCCGACGAGACAATCGACCGGCGACGATAACCGGCGATTATGAGATGGATGTCCGGCGACGAAAACCGGCTCCGACAAGATAACCAACCGGCGACGATAACCGGGGGTTACGAGATGGGTGACCGGCGACGATACCCGGCCCCGACGAGACAATCGACCGGCGACGATAACCGGCGATTACGAGATGGATGTCCGGTGACGAAAACCGGCTCCGACAAGATAACCAACCGGCGACGATAACCGGGGGTTACGAGATGGGTGACCGGCGACGATACCCGGCCCCGACGAGACGATCATCAGCCTCGACACCCTTTTCTGAATGTTTTGCATCAATGGCATCTGGCGTTGCATCATAAACCATATGTGTTGCATCACGTATCCATTGTCATCCTTGTGCATTGTCATTCATGCATCAAGTGTCTATTCTTTATCCTGTTCATTTCATTAAACATTGCATGAACATGATAAAGAGGGGCAGCTGTAGACACCCAAATTTTGCGTTCCTTGTACTAACCATGACAGGAGGGCAAAATCGTCAATTGAACCGGCTTGCGGGAGCGAAGGAATGGGCACAAGTGCGAGCGCCCGACGCCACCGCAATGTTTTGGCGACCAAGGCTGACGTGACAATAAAGCCGCCCGAAGCAGGCATTCCCGAATGAGGTGGCACGTCTCCCGGAAATTCCTGGACTGCCAAATACGAGCTTGTCAGCGAAAACCGACGTTACGGCACGGAAATCGAGGCGTGGCACGGAAAACGAGTAAGTCAAACCGTCCAGCCGCGGATTGATCTGCGGCCAAATAGTGCGCCTTTTGAAAACACGGAACTCGAAACACGGAACTCAAAATCGGGGTGAGTGGAAGGCAGGCGGCCAGCCAGCCGCAGATTGATCTGCGGCCAGCCGCAGATCAATCTGCGGCTGGCTCTAGCCAGCCTATTTCAGCCCAGTTTCGTGCAGCATACAAGGAGTTCAGCAATTTTGGAGAAGAAGGAGATTTCAGCAGCAGCACAAGCACGGAAATTAGAGGGGAAAAGAGAGAAATTTTGCAATCAAATAGGAAGAAAAGAGAGAAAAAAAGGAGAGAATTTAATTCTTTTGATTTTGATTGTATCAAATACACTCTTTATCCTATTCAAATACACAAGTTCACATCCATTTGAGATCAATTGCAAGGTGAAAATTTCTATTTGTTCTAGCAATTCATGTCATATTGATTGGGTAAATTAGATGTAACTTTCATGTATCTTGTTGAACAATCATGGATTAGGGATTATTGGTGAGGGTTCCACTGGAACACAATTCTTCCTAATAACCCGAGGATATATCCAATTGATGAAATTTCTAACTTGTTTATGGTGATTCATTGTGTGTAACTTATTTAGATTGTCATTTTCGGATATCATGGTGTATTAGATAAATCCGGGTTGGTTAGTTATGTAATACTCATTTTGTGGGCATGTCGTAATCTCGTGTGAGCCTAGGAACGCGACCCCGTGGTTCAAATCCGATGATGGACATTTTGATGTATGTAATAGATTCAAGGTGCTCGTTTTGTAACATGTAACCATCGGGCCTTAAAACGACGCCAAGGCGAGAATCGGGTTTAAGGCCCCGTAGTAGTGAAATATGTGATTGTTGGCGTTCGGGGATATTTTGATGGCTTACATGCCCGTGAATAGCCCCGACGCGTGTTTATGCTTGATTAGATTTCGTGACGCCAAAATGATTTCAAAAGATTAAACGATAAAGATCTTTTCTAAAATCAATCAAAGTAGGATATTAGCATCACGAGGCTAAAAATTGGAAATGCTATCCTATTTTACGAGAAAGCTAAAAAGAAGTTATTTTCAAATGTCACGAAAATGGGTCTTATAAAAGAAATTAAATGTTTTATTAAACCTTGATGTATAGGGCGAAAGAGATCCTAGAAATTGCCCATCATTTATGAAAGCAACGTATAAATCTCGATTCCTATTTTGCTAAGGCTTAATAAACTCCTATTTTTGCCAAAACGTCACCTAATGAAAATCTCCTAGTTTTGACAATTAAAATCAAACTTTTTTCATAAAGCTTTCTCGTGTAGGCCGAAAAGACATTCCGAAGCGTTCCCAAATTAAAGCACGACTTCCCTTAAAAATCCAAATGATTCTCTCATACAAACTCAACCCAACATTCACATAAGCACACACACACACACACACACACGCACATATACACATTTCATGAGTTAAAGGATAGGACAGCATCAAGATTGCGGTAACCGTGTTTTACGGAAGTCGAGGGGTGCCTAACACCTTCCCCCCACTTAAGCAAGCCCCCGAATTCTATGAATCTCGATTCGCAGACCAATTAATTCGGAGTCACATATGAGCCAGTGATTTATAAAAAATTAAAACTCGGATGAGTTGGTACATCCATTTCAAATATACCAACTGGCGACTCTGGTTAATTGGCTCATCATAAAAAACGATCTTTCAAAACCCCGTCGACATTAATGCCGACCTTTTCTAAAAATCATTTAATCAAGAGGCTAAAATTGGAAAAGACTAAAAAAGGACACACGAAGCGAAAAACCCGGCGTCGACACATATTAAACCGGTTGTGAATAAATCAATTAGAACAATTCTAATTATATTTAAATAAATAAATTAAACTATTTAATTCATTTAAATAAATAATATTTATTCTACAATAAGGGTAAGCCCCCTTAGCGATCAACGACTTTTTAGATAATATAGATTTCAACATTAATCACAAAAGAACCTTTTAGTGCATAGTTACCGTACAATTCAATCCTTTTACCATACAATGTCCTAATTAAATAAAAGACATGGATTTACTGTCAAGTCTTATTTTATTTAATTATATGTATTTCGATTCCCAAATGCACAACTCTAAATAATGCAAATTAGAAACTCTTTTCTAATTTTATTCTGCCTTGGCTAAGGACTACTGAGTTGTCATTTATCGAATCACATAGGACATTCACATATTTTACTAGACGTGGTAGATTCTTTGTTGACCATTCACCTATCTCTATGTATAACTAATTATACCCAATCATACTCTTTGATATACCTGTTGTCCGATTTTACAATCAACAATTACGTGCAAGTATACACGATCAACAACTAATAAAGTGATAAGAAAGAATGTCGAACCCACAGGGATTATTATGCTTAATATTTCCAACTGTCAATTAAAATTATGCCTATTCTATTAAACATTCGCAATTTAAGTATTGATTTAAACTAATTAAATTAAATACTAACACCAAAAACTATCACAAAGTTTGAAATTCAGATTTTTTTTATGAGTAAGACTACAATATCCCCAGTTATTTATTATAAACTAATCTATCTATGTCTTCCAATTATTCACTTCAATGGAGTTGTTAACAGAAATTCAATTGCATTTATAAGCCCTTTTCCAAGTGATCAAATAAATATATCTAATCCAATTACTCTACGATATTCCTATGCAAAGTTAAAGGATTAAATTAATTAAGTTCCAATTTCCAATTGTTACATGCCGCAAAGAGATATCCCTATTCACTTCACCAATCTAATTATTCATCACATGCAAATAATTAAGAATACATGCTATCTTATCCAGTTCTAACCCTAGATTGCATCTTCCGAATTTATCTAAAGTAATCCGCTAATTGTCGGCCAAACAATTAATCAATAAGTATAGAATAAGATAGACAACTCCCATCAATTGAATAACTAGAATTAAATAAATAGTTAATTCATAACATAACTGGTTCAATCGTAGCCTTAACTAAGAATTTAGTTCATACTGACAATAAAAACTAGAATACCAAAATAAGTCATCATAATTAATTACAAATCAAAGAATAAAGATCAAAAGAAAACTCAATATAATCTCTAGCTCTCCAATCTGAATTCCTCACGATGCTTGACTTGTTCTCCAATCTCCTTGCTCAGCTCTGAAAGTTCAATCTCTGAATAAGTCTGTGTATCTCATAATCCAAGTCTTGATCTTCTATTTATATCCTCCTTGAGTCCCCCAATCAGATTAATAGCAAGAGTCCTTGATCACTTCCACCTTTCCAAAATAACTAACTTCCAGCAAAATCAGGATTCCTATCTGCCGCTTTCTCGCCCCGGCGAGAAGTTTCTATTCAACTTTCTCGCTCCGGCCAGCTTCCGCCCCAGCGAGAATTATAAGGCATAAGTTCTCGCCCCAGCGAGAATACTCTGCACCCAGCCATTTTTTCTTCTTTTGATCCCACAACCAGCCATGACCTACAAAAGCAATACAAAACAAATAAAAAGCTACCAAAAACACTCAAAAACAAGTAAAGAATAAGCCAATAGACACATCAAACTTGTAGGTTAAAACCTACTCATCAAATACCCCCAAACTGAAAACTTTGCTTGTCCTCAAGCAAAACATAAAACAAAGCAAAACCACAACTACACTAGCTACTACATGAATGCAAATGCATGACTAACCATACTCAAGCAATTAATTAATAGACATCATAAAAATCCGACCTCAAAAAGCAGTAACTACCAATTCAACAAAATTTCAACCTCACACCATCCAAGAGCCAACCATTAGCAGCTATGAATCACTCTCAATCCTTCCACAAGTATATAACATGTATCAAACCAATTAGGATATGAATTCAACTCTAAGTATCACAATGCTCAGAAAGAGACAAATTTGACAAATTTTGCTTTTAAGCTCAACTGCTATTCACTTGTCTTCTCAGTTTTATTTTTCATTTTTTTTCCTTTAACGAGTGCGTTTTACGCTCCATCTCGTCATTTATCTCGACTAGTGCAATGTTTATCTTTATTAGGTTATTCAATGTCACCCGTGTAGCGAACTTTCAACCAACGACTCCTAAACCAGACGATTTTAGGACGCTGAGTGTAAAGACATCTCCTAAGGGCATACTCATTCAAATGACACCGGCCACAAAGACAAACTTAGTCAAGACCTGCTCTTATCTGTCTATATTCATTAATTCCTTGTTTCTTGCACTTAGACAGACATCGAAGCAGTATTTATTTAACAACTTTATTTTTTTTCATTTTTTTCATATGTTTTTTCAGATCCAACAAGTGATAACAGTCTATATCTACATATGAGCACGTAATACACCAAAGAAGAACTAACTCCTAATTACTTTAATACACAGTCGTGAACAAGTAAAAACCAAGGGTCTCAAATAACCATAACTAAAACAGTTAAACTCCAGATTTAGAAATAAGTATCCATCCCATTAAACTATAGTAGAACTAATCAAATTTCATCATCGACCATCCCTAAACGACTTCCATTAATGCATTGCTTGAATACCCCTAAATGCAATACTATATGATCCTATGCTACTAAATTTTTGGATTTTTTTTATATATATTTTTTAGAATAGAATAATTAATGCAATCTAACATGAAACTAATTCAAATAAGACTAAAAATGCAACTAGATGAAAATTTCTAAAAATTACACACCCCCCCAAACTCAAACGATACAATGTCCTCATTGTGCGAAAAAATAAAGAAATTAAAGAACAGAGGACTTCCCTGACAGATCAAGCAGTAGGCCCGAACTCGTCATCAGCATCTGGGGTTGGTGGTGGAAAAACTGGCAATGGATGCGCTTCTGGAAAGTGAACATAATCCATCAACGGTTGCATATTAGAATACATTTTTGATATTGCTTGTGTACAACTCTGCTGATAAGCAAACATATGCTCCTGTCGATCCGCCAACCGCTAGTTCTGCCTTAAAATGGTCTTATGATGAGAATCAATAAGGCGCTGTAACTCACGAAATTGAAGGCTGAATTTGGATTTTCCTGTGCTGGTAGAAGTAGAAGGACCCTCCGAAGGACCCACTCCCTCATCATCATCAGACTCATGTGCTTCTTCAGCAGGAGGAGAATGAACTATGTACCCCATACCACGAGGATGTGACTCACCGCCTTCCCATTCCTTATAACGTGCAATCAGACGGTGGTCCAAAACTAGTAATGGCTGCTGCAAAGCTTCCTCAGCTCCCCAACGAACTCCCGCACGAAGACATAACCCACAGATCAAAGAAGGGTGTGGCAAACCACCCTGACTATACAAAGTCCATAAAGTGCAACGAATCGATGCCTCAATCAACTGACCTACATTGATCTCAATCCCCGTCATAATAGAATATAACAATAAAGCTTTCTCCTTGGGTACATCACTTACGTGGGATGACATAAGTTTCGCAGAGAGGAAAGCATACCAGACCTTCCCATAACAACTTAAGTCCTTGCTATGGAACGAAACTACTGCACGTGGCCCTCTGGATATCCAAGTCGTCCCCGATTTACACAAGTCAGTAACCACCTTCTCCAAATTGGGCCCCTCCTCAAGGAATCGAGTGTATCGACAACGTGTATCAGGCCTTAAGTTGTAATACTCATTGATCGTTTGGGCACTGAATGACATTGTCTTGCCCCGGATTGTAACCTCGCACGTAGCCGCGTCCTCTGCATTAACATAAAACTCTTTGACTATGGCTATACACGCAGGCTCCGGATGGGCAGTGAATGTCTCCCATCCCCTCTCTACTATTTGATGCATCATTTCCCCATCAACCACTTCATCAGGCGTTAGACCGTGCTCGGGAGTTAGAGCTTTACCCGATGTATATGATTCATACCTATTAGCCGCCTCCGCACTGATAAATTTTGGTCTATCAAACTTCTTGGATGGTGTAGACGACGATCCCTCACCCCGATGTCGCTTTGGAGCCATGATTGATCACTTAGCAAACAAACCCACACAAATAATCTGCTATGCAATTCAACTCCCCCCCCCCCCAAACTCCAACTGTACTAACTCCCAACTGATAATGGCACGGTACAATGGAACCGATTGGGTGATGTTGCATTGGTGAACTGATTGATTGCTCCTTGAATTAAATGCAAACCCTAAAACTTGTGCATGCATTGATGAAACGGATGAAGATTGTGAAAACAACAGAGTATGCCACTACTTGAATGTGAAATGGTTTAGAATGAAGTTAGGGTTTGATTTTAAAGTGGAGTGATTTAGGGTTTGTGTAGGAATCCAAGTATGGAGAGAAATTGGAAGGAAATTAGAAGAGAATTGGGTTGGGTCGGTATTAGAGAGGTAGCAGTAGTGTTTTGGAGAAGTTACATGGGAGTAGGAAAGTTAGAAATCAAATTAGAATTGGATTTTAAAACCTGATTTCACAATTCTCCCCGGGGCGAGAAAGTTATGCTTGTGAACCTCGCCGGGGCGAGAATGGACAGAAAAGTTGGGGCTGGGGCGATAAAAATCCAGGTCGAGGCGCGCTTTGACAGAGAGGTTCTCGCCGGGGCGAGAATCTATAGTACAATTTTCTCGTCGGGGCGAGAATCCTCAGACTTGAAATTTTTTTTCGCGTTTCCTGCTTGATCCTTTTGTCTGCTCTTGGTACCATCCCCATTAGCATGTTTCATCCTTCTACAGCATTTTCGTGGACTTCAACCCTGTTCTAATGAATAAAAGCATTAATGAGACCCAACACGGAAGATTGAAAAATAAATTCGAACAAAAACAACTTAACTACTCCTATCAACAAAAACAAACTATTAACTATACTAAATCTATGAAAGCAATAAAATATCATGATTGGGTTGCCTCCCATCAAGCGCTTGGTTTATAGTCGTCAGCTCGACTTCCTCAGCAGTTTTACGCTTCAGCTTGATCGGGAGCAGAGAGATGAATCACTGATACTTGTCGATCCACATCGCCTCCCCAATAATGTTTGAGTCGCTGATCATTGACTTTGAATGTGCGCTTTGAATCCGGTTCTTCGACTTCAATTGCCCCGTGAGAACCTACAGCAGTGATAATGAAAGGGCCTGACCATCTAGACTTTAGCTTTCTAGGAAATAAACGCAGTCTGGAGTTGAATAATAGCACAGCTTGTCCCGGCTTGAACTTCCGATCCAATATCCGTTTGTCATGCCACCTTTTGACTTTCTCTTTGTACAGCTTGGCATTCTCATAGGCATGATGACGAAACTCCTCCATCTCGTTCAATTGGAGCAACCTTTTCTCCCCAACGGCTAGAAGATCAAGGTTCAACTTTTGAATTGCCCAATAGGCCTTATGCTCAAGTTCAACCGGTAAATGACAGGCTTTTCCATAGACCATGCGATACGGCGACATTCCAATAGGATTCTTATAAGTTGTGCGATATGCCCATAACGCATCGTCTAATTTCATCACCTAATCCTTACGAGATGGGTTTACCACTTTCTCCAAAATTTGCTTAATTTCCCAATTCGAAACCTCCACTTGGCCATTCGTTTGGGGATGATAAGTCGTAGCAATCCTGTGTTTGACTCTATATTTAGCTAACAATTTGGTGAACTGCTTATTGCAAAAATGGGTACCTTCGTCACTGATTATGGCTCTTGGTGTACCGAATCGAGTAAAAATATTTTTCTGCAAGAACCGTAGAACCACTTTGGCATCATTTGTGGGTAAGGCAGATGCTTCCACCCATTTTGATACATAATCCATAGCCAAAAGTATGTATTGATTGTTAAATGACGACGAGAATGGCCCCATAAAGTCAATGCCCCATACATCAAAGAGTTCAACTTCAAGGATAGTGTTAAGAGGCATTTCGTGCCGCTTCGAAATATTTCCAACTCTTTGACATCTATCGCACTTTAGTACAAAAAAATGGGCATCCTTGAACAACGAAGGCCAAAAAAACCCCGATTGTAGCACCTTTGCTGCAGTCCTTTCTCCCCCATAATGTCCTCCATAATCCGATGAATGACAACGAGTCAAGATGCTCTCCATTTCTTCCTATGGCACACAACGTTGAATCATATGATCCGCACAAGTTTTGAAGAGGAATGGCTCATCCTAGAAGTACTACTTGACATCATTGAGAAATTTCTTTCTTTGCTGAGAAGTGAAATCTTGCGGAAGAACATTACTGACTAGAAAGTTCACATAATCAGCATACCAAGGGACTTCGGTGTTGATACCAAACAACTGTTCATCTGAAAACGACTCATTGATTACCACATCATTCTTTTTCTGCATGTCGGCATTCTCTAACCTTGAAAGATGATCAGCCACTTGATTCTCCGTACCTTTCCTATCTCGAATCTCCAAGTCAAATTCTTGCAACAAGAGGACCCATCGAATCAACCTAGGTTTGGCATCCTTCTTTGCAATCAAGTACTTGATAGCTGAATGATTAGTGTAGACTATCACCTTAGTTCCAATCAGATATGCTCGAAACTTGTCAAATGCAAATACTACTGCAAGAAACTCTTTCTCTGTAGTAGTGTAATTCAATTGAGCCTCGGTGAGTGTCTTACTTGAGTAGTAGATGGTGTGAAAATTCTTGTCCCTTCGCTAACCTAACACAGCTCCCACTGCATAATCACTTGCGTCACACATCAACTCAAAAAGTAAAGTCCAATCAGGAGCAACTATGACCGGGGCTGTGATTAACTTCTTTTTCAGCACTTCAAAGGCTTCGATATAAGCTTGATCCATCTTAAAGGGAACATCTTTCTCAAGGAGTGAACATAATGGTTTTGAAATTTTTGAAAAATCCTTGATGAAATGACGATAAAATCCTACATGTCCGAGAAAACTTCTAACACCTTTCACAGATGTCGGTGGAGGTAACTTTTCAATAGTTTCGATCTTCGCTCTATCCACCTCTAAACCTACTTCGGACACTTTATGCCCTAGAATAATACCTTCTTGCAACATAAAGTGGCATTTTTCCTAGTTAAGAACTAGATTTGTCTCCACACAACGCTTCAACACTAAGATAAGATTGCTAAGGCACAAATCAAAACTGTCACCGAATACAGAAAAGTCATCCATAAATACCTCCAAATTCTGCTCAACCATATCCGAGAAGATAGCCATCATGTATCGCTGGAATGTAGCTGGTGCATTACATAACCCGAAAGACATTCTCCAGAATGCGAACGTTCCATAAGGGCATGTGAAAGTTGTTTTCTCCTGGTCCTCTAGAGCTATGACTATCTGGTTATATCCTGAATAACCGTCAAGAAGGCAATAGAACTGATGACCGGACAACCTATCCAACATATGGTCAATAAATGGCAGTGGGAAGTGATCCTTGCGAGTAGCCTTGTTCAACTTGCGATAATCCATACACACTCTCCACCCTGTAACTGTCCTTGTAGGAATGAGTTCATTATTCTCGTTCTCAATTATTGTCATTCCCCCCTTTTTGGGCACACACTGTACAGGACTTACCCACGAACTGTCTGAAATCGGATAGATAATACCGGCATCTAACCACTTGATGATTTCCTTCTTCACTACGTCCTTTATAATCGGATTCAATCTTCTTTGTTGCTCAATAACCGATTTTGCTCCTTCTTCAAGCAGAATTTTATGCATGCAAAACGACGGACTGATTCCCTTGATGTCTGCTATTGTCCACCCAATTGCTGTTTTATACTCACGCAAAACCCTTAATAATTTTTCTTCTTGAGATTCATTCAAATGTGTAGAAACTATTACTGGTAGCGTGTTCGAGTCTCCTAAATAAGCATACCATAAATGAGATAGAAGGGGTTTGAGTTCAAGTATAGGTGGCTCTTCCACTGATGGTTTGGACCTCTTTTCTACTTCGTTTGGCCGGTCAAGTACATCAAATTGCCTGCTAAATTTTTTAGGAATAGGTAATGAGTCTAGAACCTTGACATAATCTCACTCATCTGAATCATCAAAAGTATCTATCCCAACTAGGGCAGCTTTTAATGGATCTTCAACACTAATTGCAATGGTTTGTTCATTCACGATTTCATCAAGCAGGTCTATCCGTAAGCATTCCTCGCCCTCCTTAGGGAATTTCATCGACTTAAACACATTAAAGGTGACTTCCTGATCTTGAACTCTCATTGTTAATTCACTTTTTTGTACATCTATTAACGTTCTCCCTGTTGCTAAGAACGGACGACCTAGAATGATGGGGATCTCCTTATCCTCTTCGTAATCCAAAACAATGAAATCAGCCGGGAAGATGAATTTATCGACTTTAACCAAAATATCTTCCACTATACCCCTTGGATATGTCACTGATCTGTCTGCCAACTGCAAGCTGATGTTCGTCGATTTTGGTGCCTTTAACCCAAGCTGAGTGTAAACTGATAACAGCATTAAATTGATACTAGCTCCTAAGTCACACAATGCCATTCCAGAGAACTGGTTACCAATTACACAAGGGATAGTGAAGCTTCCTGGATCCTTTAGTTTAGGTGGCAACTTATTTTGCAAAATTGCGCTACACTCCTCGGTAAGTGCCACCGTCTCGAATTCACCCAATTTCTTCTTTCTTGACAAAACTTCTTTCATGAAC
The DNA here is from genome assembly GCA_034770075.1 of Aralia elata. Taxonomy (NCBI): domain Eukaryota; kingdom Viridiplantae; phylum Streptophyta; class Magnoliopsida; order Apiales; family Araliaceae; genus Aralia; species Aralia elata. Next base: position 35,278,980 of record CM068387.1, on the reverse strand, counting down.
TTTGCGTAACTGGGCATCTGTTCCAGGGCTTCTGCAAACGGTATATTAATGTGCAGTTTCTTGAAAACATCCAAAAATCTAGAAAATTTCTTGTCTAGCTTGGCTTTATGCAATCTTTGCGGGAATGGTACGGGAGGCACTGCACCATCTGGCTTGAGTTCCCTTGCCTTTGTCTCTGTACCTGTATCCTTCACCTTTTCAGACTCATTCACCTTACTTTTCACCAGGGCTTCCTCCTCCTCATTCTCCACAACTGTTTTTGGTTTAGAATTTCCTCTAACCGCATCAGGCAGCTCTTTACCACTCCTTAAGGTGACAGCTTTGCAATGTTCCTTTCCTTCCGTTCTTGGGTTAACCTCTGTATCGCTTGGAAGTGCTCCTTGTGGTCGAGTATTCAAGACGTGAGCCAACTGTCCCAGCTGATTTTCCAAGTTCCTAATTGACACTGCCTGGCTTTTCACGTTCAAATCTACCTGAGTTAAAAGCTTATCTTAATCATTCATTCTTTTCTCAGATGCCGTGATAAACCTTGCCAACGACTCTTCTAAACTCGGTTTTCTTTCTTTATGTTGTGGAGCTTGGTTCTGAAAACCTGGGGGATTCTATGATCTTGGAGCTGGATTTTGAGTCTGAATGTTATTGCTCCAAGAAAAACCCGGATGATTCTTCCACCCCGGATTATAAGCGTTCTGATATGGTTGTTGTTGTCTGTTATAACTTCCCACGAACTGTACCGATTCCGAATTAATGGCACAATACTCCATCGGATGTGCACCTGCACAAAGCTCACACACATAGGCTACTTGCTGGACTTTCGATTCTGCCAAAGCTTCAATCTTTTTGGACATGGCTGCCATCTGAGCTGTTAGTGCCGTGACCACATCTACTTCCTATACTCCAGCTACCTTTTGTTGATTCAGTCTGGAAGTCGGCCATTGATAATTATTTGCAGCTATAGTCTCTAACAAAGTGTAAGCTTCATCAAAATTTTTATCCATAAGTGCTCCTCCTGCAGCTGCATCAATGCATGTTCGAGTGTCATTATTCAGTCCATTGTAGAATGTCTGAACTTGTAGCCACTTGGGTAGCCCATGATGTGGACATTTTCTCAATAACTCCTTGAACCTTTCCCAAGCCTCGTATAGTGACTCTCCATGCTGTTGCCCAAATGTAGAAATCTAAATTCTCAACTTAGCCGACTTAGCTGGCGGGAAGAATTTTGCTAGGAATTTCTGAGCTAGATCTTCCCAAGTTGTGATGGACCCTGGCAAAAGTGAGTGCAACCAGCTCTTTGCTTTATCTCTCAGTGTGAACGTAAATAGACGTAATCTCACTGCATCATCTGTCACATTGGGATATTTGAAGGTATCACAAATCTCCAAAAAACTAACCAAGTGTTCATTTGGATCATCGTTAACTAAACCCCCAAACTGTACCGCATTCTGAAGCATATGAATTGTTCCCGGCTTGATTTCGAAGGAATTAGCGGTGATGACTGGTCTCGTGATGCTCGATTTATCTCGTCTATCTTAGGCATAGCATATTCCCTCAATGATTTCTGTTCTTCGTTAGCCATTTTCTCTTTCTCAAGTGTCTCCTGACAGAATTTTCTCAACTAATGAAGCTTGTTCTCAAGATTATCCTCACACTGCACGAGTTTCGATTGTTTTGATCGCGTTTGCATAAACGAAACAAAAGACACCTGAACAAAAGAAACAAAAGAAAAATAAATTTGCTTAACTAGAACAAACTTAATTAAACTGATATTGAAAATTATAAACACAAATAATCCCCAGCAACGGCGCCAAAAACTTATTGTCCGATTTCACAATCAATAATTACGTGCAAGTATACACGATCAACAAGTAATAAAGTGATAAGAAAGAATGTCGAACCCACAGGGATTATTATACTTAATATTTCCAACTGTCAATTGAAATTATGCCTATTCTATTAAACATTCGCAATTTAAGTATTGATTTAAACTAATTAAATTAAATACTAACACCAACAACTATCACAAAGGTTGAAATTTAGATTTTTTTATGAATAAGACTACAATATCCCCAGTTATTTATCATAAACAAATCTATCTATGTCTTCCAATTATTCACTTAAATAGAGTTGTTAACAGAAATTCAATTGCATTTATAAGCCCTTTTTCAAGTGATCAAATAAATATATCTAATCCAATTACTCTACGATATTCCTATGCAAAGTTAAAGGATTAAATTCATTAAGTTCTAATTTCTAGTTGTTACATGCAGCAAAGAGATATCCCTATTCACTTCACCAATTTAATTATTCATCACATGCAAATAATTAAGAATACATGTTATCTTATCCAGTTCTAACCCTAGATTACATCTTTCGAATTTATTTAAATTCATCCGCTAATTGTCGGCCAAACAATTAATCAATAAGTATAGAATAAGATAGACAACTCCCATCAATTGAATAACTAGAATTAAATAAATAGTTAATTCATAACATAACTGGTTCAATCGCAGTCTTAACTAAGTATTTAGTTCATATTGACAATAAAAACTAGAATACCAAAATAAGTCATCATAATTAATTACAAATCAGAGAATAAAGATCAAAAGAAAACTCAATATAATCTCTAGCTCTCCAATCTGAATTCCTCACGATGCTTGACTTGTTCTCCAATCTCCTTGCTCAGCTCTGAAAGTTCAATCTCTGAATAAGTCTGTGTATCTCATAATCCAAGTCTTGATCTTCTATTTATATCCTCCTTAAGTCCCCCAATCAGATTAATAGCAAGAGTCCTTGATCACTTCCACCTTTCCAAAATAACTGACTTCCAGCAAAATCAGGATTCCTATCTGCCGCTTTCTCGCCCCGACGAGAAGTTTCTATTCAACTTTCTCGCCCAGGCCAGCTTCCGCCCCGGCGAGAATTATAAGGCATAAGTTCTCGCCCCAGCGAGAATACTCTGCACCCAGCCATTTTTTCTTCTTTTGATCCAACAACCAGCCATGACCTGCAAAAGCAATATAAAACAAATAAAATGCTACCAAAAACACTCAAAAACAAGTAAAGAATAAGCCAATAGACATATTAAACTTGTAGGTTAAAACCTACTCATCAATACCCTAAAGGTCTTAAGGAACATGTCAAAGTATAACTCATCATACACAAGATACTATGATGATCTCAAGTCCAAGGATCACTTGTACTACTATCACTAGAGGAATTCCTATTAACAGGCGTGTAAAACTCCATTAGGTATTCCTTAGCGTGAAAGTAGTATGCACACAAGCCAATTATATTTGATATGATGTAGCATATACTTTGTAATCTTATTCGGTTATTAAAGGCATTTTATATTATCTACATAATGTTGTTATATTAAATGTGATAAACCCATAGTTTTGAGCAATGCTTTTAGAATCATGATGGTGATCATGCTAATGAGATCTAAATTCTAGATAGCTCACAAACTAAAATCGTTCCTAATCGTTGGATTACTAAAAAGGGGATTAGTGAATCTGGATAGATTAGTACATACGTTGCTTGCTCTTAAGAAGAGGATGATTGATCTCATAATCATTTGTGTGGAGACACTAAAGCAAATATATAGGTGCTTATTGGAGAATAAGTTCACTGAACGTGGCTCGCTAAGGAATACTTAATGGAGTTTTACTCGTCTGTCAATAGGAATTCCTCTAGTGATAGTAGTACAAGTGATCCTTGGACTTGAGATCATCATAGTATCTTGTGTATGATGAGTTATACTTTGACATATCCCTTAAGACCTTTAGGGTATAACAAATGGTATGATTGGGTATAATAAGTTGTACATGGAGATAGGTGAATGATCAACAAAGAATCTACCACGTCTAGTAAAAGATGTTAATGTCCTATGTGATTCGATAAATGACAACTCAGTAGTCCTTGGCTAAGGCAGAATGAAATTAGAAAAGAGTTTCTAATTTGTATTATTTAGAGTTGTGCATTTGAGAATCGAAATACATATAATTAAATAAAATAAGACTTGACAGTAATTCTATGTCTTATATTTAATTGGGACATTGTATGGTAGAAGGATTGAATTGTACGGTAACTATGCATTGAAAGGTTCTTTTATGATTAATGTTGAAATCTATATTATCTGGAAAGTCGTTGATCGCTAAGGGGGCTTACCCTTATTGTAGAATAAATATTATTTATTTAAATGAATTAAATAGTTTAATTTATTTATTTAAATAAGATTAGAATTGTTCTAATTGATTTATTCACGACCGGTTTAATATGGAGAACCTAAAGGGTCACACGGTAAAAGGAAAATATTTATTTAAGAAGTAAATGACATAATTGTAATAATAAGTTAAGTGTATTTAATTTAGTCTGTGGAGACAATAAATTAAATAGCTTAATATTTATTATTTAATATTTTATAAATATTAAATATCAATTAATAAGAGGAGTCTTATTATTATTATTACTATTACTATTATTTAATTCCTAATAGGGATTGGAAATTAATTAATAGAAGTACTCTCACATGAATTCCTAATTGGATTAGGAGTTTAATTTAATTAAAGGAGTTTAATTAGAATAGAAACCCTAATCCTAAATGGTTTAGGGAAGGATTTTCCTACATCTATAAATAAGAGAAGTCTTATCATAGATTAGGGTTACACACTCTTGCATAAGAATTGTGGAGAGTACTTACAATTTCTATAGAGATAGAAACTAGGGTTTTGCCAAAACCCATCTTCTTGAACAAGTATTATTCCTTGGTGGATCACCTCTAGAGGCCAAACACTTGGGTGGCTAACGTTGATCAAATGAAGGAATTTAATCGATGAAATTCAAGGAGAACACGAAGGAATTGGAGGTGAACTTGTACATGAGAAAGCTAGAATTCTACAAGGGTATAATTCTTATTCTCCATCTCTTTCGTTTAATTAATAATTGTGCATAAAGAAAGAGCATGGTGATGGTTTGTATAAAATTTTCAAATCTGATTTTATCGCGCTTCCGCTTTATTTATGTAATTTGATTGCATGGTTGCGCTATACAAACCTAACAGTGGTATCAGAGAGCCAAACTTTATGCGAATTATTAATTATTTTGATTCTGTATATACATTGATATGTGTTTAGAATAATTTAATTGGGCATAATTGTTTGTGTAAAATTATTTTATTTATTTTATTTATTTTATTTTTGTAAATTAAAATAAAGAAGTTTATTTTGATTTGGAATTTGATTAAAAATAAAGGAATTTATTTTATTCAAAATTAGTTAAATTAAAATAAAAGGGTTTATTTTGATTTGGAATATGATTAAAATAAAGAAGTTTATTTTAATTGAAATTGGATTTCATGATAACTAATTAGAGTTGGAATTGGATTCCATGATAACTAATTGGAGTTGAAATTGGATTTTATACTAACTAATATTGCCCATTAAATGATATTAATGCATATATGGAATGGTTTTATTATTCATGGGATGAATGTTATTTATTGATACATATAGAGATTCATATCCTAGCGTACTCAATACGAGTTTAATGCTAAGGTTATAACCTAGGTTTCGCGATCCTAAAGTTTATAACCTATGGCTTTGATACCAACCTGTGACGCCCCCAAATTCGGGTCTCCAAATACCCGGATCCGGTCATCACGATCCAATACAAACATTCACCTCTAACAACATATGGTAACTAAAATGCGGAATATAACAAACATACGTTGTTCATTACAAAGGTGTTACTAGTCCTAGAATACAATAACCTTAAACACTTACACAAATCCATACCCTAAATAAATGTCAAGGTTTAAATTACATTAACAGTAATTAACTACACATAAATTTAAAATCTGCTACATGAAGTCTATCACTTCATCTTTTCTTTCCCTTTGTTCTTCCCTGACCTCTCGGGTTTAGCTGCAATGAAGTCATGATATAGCAAGGATGAGCAACGAGTTTGCTCAGCAAGTTTAAAGTACAATAATAAGGATATATCATGATGAAAGGGATATAGAAAGAGATTTCAACAATAGAATTATCAGAAGCAAGAACAATAAATGCTTTTAGAATAATTGATAGTCAAGTAGACTTTGAACAATAACTTCCAAAGGAGTCAATAGCTAGTTGACCCTCTGGTTACTGGCTACAGAATAAGTACTTGAGGGGATCAGCCTCGCGTACGCTATGTGTATGCATAACATTTAATTCCGCTAGTTGTACCTTATATACGGTACCTGGGGTACTCCCCTATAATAAAAGGGGTGTTCATTCAGTCTAAGAATCTTCACCATTGATTGGTTCAGATAGCTTTTATAAATTCTCACATACGTGCCTGACCGAGACAAGGGTTCAGACTTAATCATGAATAGTTCATAAATTTCGGAACTTTAAATAGATATACGAATTCAAATGCACGAGTGCGGATGTCAATGAATACATAGACGTGAAATAATCTTAAAAATAATTAGACCACTTAAGTCATGCTTGGAGATAAGATTCCAGCTCAAAGAATAACTTGCAATAATATATACCTTTGTGCACGAATTAAAAATAATGCATAAGGTTTAGAAACTTGCTTAAAGTAAAAGTTGAGTAAGATAGAACTTGCCTGTTTGCTCAGCTACAGATAAATTTTAGCTTTAATTAATTGATCTTGGATAACCTATCATTGGATAAAGTCGATTTATCAATTAATATGGCATAGTTGTATATTGGCACCCCTCACTATACCATTTATTTGGCAGATAACAATTTACCAATTACATTTAATTACTATCTAATCATTAACTAAACAGAATTTAATTAATGCCCTTTAGTTGTTATTTCAATAACTAATCATGCTTATTTATTAATTACAAAATTAAATAATAAGTTGATTGATCGCATTACTAGTTAACCATGACAACAAATAAATAAGTTATTTAAGTTCTATTCATACTTAGCTATTATTCACTTTCCTAATTACGAATTATTTTCCTTATTCCTCATCTACTCCTTAATTAAATAATTAATGTTTCACTCTCCCCATTATTATTAATAATAATTAAGTTCTTATTATCTTTATTTATTATTCATTGATAAATAATAAATAATTATTTTATTAATTTTATTCATACTTAATTATTATTTAATATTAATTAAATAATAATTAAATAACCTAACTCATACTTGATTTTTGTCTAATATTAGTTAAGCAAAAATCAAATATCTATTAGCTTCATTTACTATTGAGTAATAACTAACTATCTTTAATTATTATTTATTGGAAAATAAATAATTATTCATTAACCTTATTATTTAATTAAATATTTATTAACTTTATTCATTATTTAATGCCGAATAATAAATTTATAACTTGTATTTGTACTTAATTATTATTCAATACTAATAGAATAATAACTAAATATTATTAAATATTTATTATCTTTGTTTATTATTTATTAATACAAAAATACATTTACTCATTTATTCATATTTAATTATTATTTAATATTAATCAAATAATAATTAAATATTTATTATCTTTATTTATTATTATATAACAAATAATTATTTTATTAACTTTATTTATACTTAATTATTATCTAATATTAATTAGATAATAATTAAATATTTATTATCTTTATTTATTACTTATTTGATAAATAATAAGTAATTAATCCACAAATTAAATAATAATTAACTAACAATTAATTATTTTATTACTAGCTCCATAATAACCAATTTTTTTTTTTTACATAACACAATTATTGGTAGAACAATAGTCTTGTTCCCCCATAGGCAGGCTATACTACAGTAAACAATTCCTGTAATCTTAATTCAAACTATCCAGACCATCACTCACAGTACAGGAACAATTTACAAACCCCATTATACAGAATAAGTGTGATTTAAGCAATGTGCTTTGACTATTCCCCTCAATATCGACTGGAACTCAATTCTGCAATTAATCAGTTATATGAATACGACACTGATTATCACACCGAAGGGAAAAACTAAGGTTTTGTGCCTAGTCCAACATCAATACATACAAGCAACTAATATTTGATTTTGTAATACATGTTGCTGGCAGGACAAACAATATAAAAGAGAAACCAAAACCTGGTTTAGGCATGAAATCAAACACATACCAGACATTCTAAGCCACAGCATTATTATCCACCATCACGCTACCGAACCATTTTGGTTCTTCAATTACAGATTCCCAGTAAGAAACACAATACAAACCAATATCATATATACTACAACCAACACAAAACAATTGGCTGCTATAACCTATAAGGTTCACCAACACAGTTTCCCAACAAGCCTAACACAGTGCTATAAACGAACCCAAACGGCAACCCAATACAGTACAACGACAACCCAAGTACAGATAAGAGAAACAGGAAAATTTACAAAGAACTTAAACATAAAACCATCTAAGTAGCTTAATAAACCCATCTTTATACCTTGGGTTTGATCGCGCTACTGTCTTTCTTCTTCTTCCGCAATACACGACCCAACCGGACATTCACCACCGGCGATTGACTCCCCCTGGCTTTTTTTCTCTCTCTGATTTCTTTTTTCCAATTTGGACTCGCAACAAGGAAATCGGCAGCTTTGGGGTTTGGGGGAGGGTTTAATTTATAGTATATCATTTACCCAAATTGACTGGGTATTACCCCAATTGGTTATTCAGGGACCTTTAGTAGAAGGGAGGTAGCGACTGCGACTTGCCGGCTGGCCTTTGAGCCGCGTGCGCTGTCACCGATCGCGTCGCTGGAAATCAGGAACCCATGGTCCGACCGCTTGTTCCTCGGTAGCTCCCTCGATCCTTCACTTAGTCCGCCGGTCGCCGCTTCTTCTTCACCCCAACCCGTCGACGCAAGCTGTCGCCGGCGATTGACAACCCCCTTTTCTTCCTCCCGTCTCTCGCATCGTCCGATTGGACCCCTAGGGCTTGCTTGGCTGTCTGATTTGAGGGTTTGGGTGCCCTAGCTTGGTTATCCCCTAGTTCTTCCTCTCGTCTCCATCTTGGTTCGGTTATTCAAAAATTTCACCGGTCAATCCTTTTTCCCCAATTTAATGAAATCCAACCCAACTGCAAAGACTCGACCCGACTGAAAATGGAACTGGGTTGTTTCGGCTGGAAGGAGATTTGGGCTCAACCCAATAGGGTTGGGCCGATTGATTTAATCCAAAAAGGCGGCCCAATAGGAAAATAAAAGAAAGAGTTTTGGGCTTAAATCAGAATTAAATAAGAGCAATGGGGCAATCTAAATAAAGGAAATCGACCCAATTTAAATTAACCACCTTGTATAACTACACCAATTAATTATTTATTTAAAATATTTATTTTAATCATAATTCTTTATTCGAATTATTAAGTCCGATAATGGTAAAATTATTTATTTAATTCCCCAAATTTTATTGCCAATCAGATGCTAGGGTTAACTCACTAATTTATTCAACCTATTAGTGAGCCCCTTTAAGGCAAAAAAATTATTGGACCATGTATTTATATATTCAAATAATAATACTTACATGGATCTAATTAAATTCGTAAAATAAAACGAATTTCGTATATTAAAATAAATTGTACAAGGCTTAAAATTTCTTGGTCATTACAGTTATGTCACCACAAGGCAAGTATTATATATTTAAGATGTTGCATTATCACATTTGATGCTTATAAATAGACTAAACGATGTTGTTTTGTTGTGTCACCACAAAGACAGTGTTTTTCTTTCGAATTTATGGAAGTGCTAGGATGGACTTAGCTTGGATAATTTTGATTCGGATGTGTCACCACTTGATCAAAATAATCTAAGAGGCAAAATACAAGGAATTACATAGAGATGTAATTGACAATAGTTGTCTACCTATTTATTTATATATCGTTTGTTGTGGCACCACAAGACTATATACATTTGAAATGAGATCCTTATTCTCACTAGCAGACCTTTAATTAGATTTACCGAACTATATATTGAGGGTAATATAGTTTGATGAAAATAGTGGGAGATACCAATTTAAAATAAAGACCTAATTTATTTTGGTAATTAATTAAATAAATGTATGCTAAAATGTTGTTAAATTACAAATTCATTTTACAGAATTTTACAATGTCTAATTCACTATCACTGCGTAGCATATTAGATGCTAATTAACCGGACCGAATTACACGGACTGGTTAAGGAATCTGAGAATAGTTCTCAAGGCTGAAAAGCTATCTTGTATCCTTAATATGCCTATCCCTGTGATAGTTGCAGACAATGCCTCTGAGGAAGAGATTGTTACTTTTCAAAAGTGGCAAGATGATGCACAGTTGGCTCAATGCATCATGCTCGCATCAATGAGTAACGAGCTTCACCGTTAGCATGAAACTATGGATGCTCTTACTATACTCCTGCACCTTCAAAGAGTTGAATGGTGAGGAAAGTAGGACTATTAGATATCAGATATCTAAGGAGCTCTCCCGATCTAGAATGACCGATGACACTACAGTATAGACAAATGTCCTAAAATGATCAATATGATTGAGCAATTGGGACAACTGGGTTTTAATGGATGGAGAGTTGATCCAAGATTTGATCTTGCAATCACTCCCAGACTCTTTCTCACAATTTGTTGTGAAGTTTCCACGTGAACAAGCTATATGTCAACCTGCCTGAGGTGCTTAAACACGTTGAAAACTGTAAAGAGTCACTTTCTAACCAAGAAAGACCAAGTCTTACTAGTAGATGATTCTTCCAAGAAGCGGAAGAGGGCCAAAGGATCTTCTTAAAAGAAGAACAATTCAAAGAAGGTATAAGGAAAGGCAATAACTAAGGACACTAAGAACAAAACTAATCCAGATAGCAAAGGAGTTTGCTTTCACTGTAATAAGCCTGGATATTGGAAAGGAAACTGTAAGTAGCATCTTGCAGAGGCTAACCAGAAGAAGCTTAGTGAAGCTTCGGTTATAGATATAGGTTTGTTCATCATTGAAATAAATCTTTCTGTAAGTCAAGGTTCTACTTCGGTATTGGATACCGGCTATAGTTCTCACGTATGCAATCCAATACAGAGACTAAGCAGAAGTAGAAAGCTAAACAAAGAGTAAGTAATCCTACGTGCGGAGAATGGAGTAATGGTTGCTACATTAGCCGTAGGAACTTATAGTTTAGCGTTGCCTACGGGCAAGTCTGTTAAGTTAATAAGTTGTTATTATGTTCCAGTTCTCTTAAGAAACATTATTACTTCCGTTGTTGGACAAGGAAGGTTTTGGTATTATATTCAAGAATAATTGTTGTTCTATTTATATTGATAATGTTTTATTTGAAATTGGAAGATCATTTGATGGACTTTGTAAACTTGACTTACATGAAAAATAATTTTACAAATTGAACAAACTAGTAAAAGAAAATGAAATGATCATTCAAAGAGTTGAATATATGTATTTGATGAAATACAAGTCTGAATCATTTGAAAGGTTCAAAGAATTCAGAAGTGAAACAAATTGACAAAGTATTAAGATTCTTTGATCAGATCGAGGAAGGAATACTTGTGCAATAAGTTTCTAGATCATCTCGAAATGGTATTTTTCTCATAATGGACGTTTTATGATACGTAATAATTGATTGGTGTATCTAAAAAGGAAAATTGTACCATGTAGAATATGGCGCGGTCCATAATGATTTTTACCGACATTCCAGTATCTTTTTGGGGTTATGCCCTAGAAATGGCTGCATATCTACAAAATAAGTTAACCTCAAAATTCGGCCCCAAGACTCTATAAAAGTTATGGATATGGAGGATTCCTAGTTTTAAGTATGTTAAGATAAGGGGTTGTCCAACTTATATGAAAAGGTTTCAAAAGATAAGTTTGAGACAAAATTTGACAAGTGCAGAGTTGTGGGATATCCTAAAGAAAGTTAGGGCATTATTACTATAATCCTATACGCTGCCTTCTTGGATAAAGATGTTTATCATTGAAGGAGCTAGTGGGAGGGTAATAGATCTTGAAGAAGTTTAAGAACCACAAAGTACTACAAGTCAAACTGAGGAACTTGTAGATAGACCTATTGTACCATAACCGAATCTTAAATCTGGAAGAGTACCGAAGATACCTAGGAGGTATGGATTCATCATAGAGGATGATAATGAGGTACACATCATAGAGGATGATGATCTAGTTATATACGATGAGGCTATGAGTAGAAGACACTCAGAGAAATGGCAAATGGCCATGAAATCTGAAATGAACTCCATGTATGAGAACCAAGTATAGACTCTGGTTACTCCACCGAAAGGCATAGTGTCTAGAGGGTGTAAATGGGTTTTTAAAGAGAAAGACTAGGGCAAATGGCAAGGTGGAGACCTATAAGACCATACCTGTTTAAAAGGTTTCAAATAAAGTCAAGGAGTTGACTGTAATAAAACCTTATTACCGAGTAATGCTCAAGTCCATTTGGATTTTGCTTGTGATTGCAACTTATTACGAATCTGGCAAAATGGATGTGGAGACGTCCTTCCTCAATGAAGACTTGAGGAGAATGTATGTATGATACAGCTAGAGAGATTTGTTTCAAAGGTTGAAGCAAATCGTGTTTTAAGGTACGATGATCCATTTATGGATTGACGCAAGCTTCTCAAAGATGGAACATTCGTTTTGATGAGAAAATCAAAAGAGTTTGATTTGAAAATCAAAAGAGTTTGATTTTATCAAAAACGAGAATGAACCTAGTCTGTACAAAAGGGTCAGTGGGAGCACTGTGACATTCCTAGTATTATATGTTGATATATTACTGATAAAGAATGACACCCCAATGCTACAATCAGTAAAGATAAAATTATCTAAATATTCCTCCATGAATAACTTGGGAGGAGCATCCTATAAATTGGGGATATAAATCTATATAGATAGATTTAAAAGGATGTTCGACTTGACCCAATGAACGTATATTCATTCGATGCTAAAGGCGTTTAGCATGGCAAACTCCAAGAGAGGTCTCATGATGATGAGTCATGGAGTGAATCTCTATAAAATTCTCTCCAACTTAAAGAGAGATCGCATGAGTTACTATCATGTATGCACAATGAATATACAAGGCCTGATGTTGATCAGTCATATTCTGGAGAAGATCACTATAAGGCAGTGATAAACATCTTAAATACTTAACCGGTATTGAAAATGTGATCATGATTCATGGTAGGTCTGAATTAAAACTAGAGGGCTAAACAGACTCAAGTTTTTCAGACTGACCAAGACGATAACAAATCCACTTTAGGGTAAATTGTTACCTTGAATGGTGGTGCAGTGAATTGGAAAGGTTCCAAAATAGCAAAGAGTTGCTGATTTAGTGACAAAGACAAAGTATATAGCTGTAAGTGAAGCTGCAAGTTGATTGTTTGGATGAAAAGTTCATCACAGAACTAGGAATAATTCCTAAGTCTCATCTTGGATTCAAACATGTGTTGCGGCACTTTCATTTGATTATAGGAATCATTGAAAGACGAAAGTCACTATAGAGATAGTGGACTCTCAAGAACAACATTGCATATCCATTTACTGAAGCTTTATCCAAACGGCAGGATGATCGTCACTTAGAGAAGAAGGGTATTAGATACCATGACGATTGGGTTTATTGCAAGTGGGAGATTGAAAGTAGTATACACACAAGCCAATCATATTTGATATGATGTAGCATATACTTTGTAATCTTATTCGGTTATTAAAGGTATTTTATATTATCTACATAGTGATGTTATATTAAATGTGATAAATCCATAGTTTTGAGCAATGCTTTTAGAATCATGATGGTGATCATGCTAATGAGATCTAAATTCTAGATAGCTCACAAACTAAAATCGTTCCTAATCGTTGGATTACTAAAACGGGGATTAGTGAATCCGGATAGATTAGTACATATATTGCTTGCTCTTAAGAAGAGGATGATTGATCTCATAATCATTTGTGTGGAGACACTAAAGCAAGTATATAGGTGCTTATTGGAGAATAAGTTCACTGAACGTGGCTCGCTAAGGAATACCTAATGGAGTTTTACTCGCCTGTCAATAGGAATTCCTCTAGTGATAGTAGTACAAGTGATCCTTGGACTTGAGATCATCATAGTATCTTGTGTATGATGAGTTATACTTTGACATGTCCCTTAAGACATTTAGGGTATAACAAAGGGTACGATTGGGTATAATAAGTTGTACATGGAGATAGGTGAATGATCAACAAAGAATTAACCACGTCTAGTAGAAGATGTGAATGTCCTATGTGATTCGATAAATGACAACTCAGTAGTCCTTGGCCAAGGCAGAATAAAATTAGAAAAGAGTTTCTAATTTGTATTATTTAGAGTTGTGCATTTGAGAATCGAAATACATATAATTAAATAAAATAAGACTTGACAGTAATTCCATGTCTTATATTTAATTGTGACATTGTATGGTAGAAGGATTGAATTGTACGGTAAATATGCACTGAAAGGTTCTTTTATGATTAATGTTGAAATCTATATTATCTGGAAAGTCGTTGATCGCTAAGGGGGCTTACCCTTATTCTAGAATAAATATTATTTATTTAAATGAATTAAATAGTTTAATTTATTTATTTAAATAAGATTAGAATTGTTCTAATTGATTTATTCACAACTAGTTTAATATGGAGAACCTAAAGGGTCACACGACAAAAGGAAAATATTTATTTAAGAAGTAAATGGCATAATTGTAATAATAAGTTAAGTGTATTTAATTTAGTCTATGGAGATAGGATAAATTAAATAGCTTAATATTTATTATTTAATATTTTAGAAATATTAAATATAAATTAATAAGAGGAGTCTTATTATTATTATTACTATTACTATTATTTAATTCCTAATAGGGATTGAGAATTAATTAATAGAAGTACTCTCACATGAATTCCTAATTGGATTAGGAGTTTAATTTAATTAAAGGAGTTTAATTAGAATAGAAACCCTAATCCTAAATAGTTTAGGGAAAGGTTTTCCTACATCTATAAATAAGAGAAGTCTTATCATAGATTAGGGTTACACACTCTTGCATAAGAATTGTGGAGAGTACTTACAATTTCTATAGAGATAGAAACTAGGATTTTACCAACACCCATCTTATTGAACAAGTATTATTCCTTGGTGGATCACCTTTAGAGGCCAAACACTTGGGTGGCTAACGTTGATCAAATGAAGGAATTTAATCGGTGGAATTCAAGGAGAACGCGAAGGAATTGGAGGTGAACTTGTACATGAGGAAGCTAGAATTCTACAAGGGTATAATTCTTATTCTTCATCTCTTTAGTTTAATTAATAATTGTGCATAAAGAAAGATCATGGTGATGGTTTGTATAAAATTTTAAAATCTGATTTTATCGCGCTTCCGCTTTATTTATGTAATTTGATTGCATGTTTGCGCTATACAAACCTAACATAGCGAGCCACGTTTAGTGTACATATTCTCCAATAAGCACCTACATACTTGCTTTAGTGTCTCCACACAAATGATTATGAGATCAATCATCCTCTTTCTAAGAGCAAGCAACGTATGTATTAATCTATCCAGATTCACTAATCCCCTTTTTAGTAATCTAACGATTAGGAACAATTTTAGTTTGTGAGCTATCTTGAATTTAGATCTCATTAGCATGATCACCATCATGATTCTAAAAGCATTACTCAAAACTATGGGTTTATCACATTTAATATAACAGCACTATGTAGATAATGTAAAATGCCTTTTAAGAAAAATCAATTCTTTTTTTAATAAATGATTAAGATTACAAAGTATATGCTTCATCATATCAAATATGATTGACTTGTGTGCATACTACTTTCAATCTCCAACTTGCACTAAAGCCAATCGCCATGGTATCTAATACCCATCTTCTCTAAGTGACGATCAAACTACTGTTGTGTTAAAGCTTTAGTAAATGGATCTGCAATGTTGTCTTGAGAGTCCACACGCTCCAGGGTGACATCTCCTCTTTCAATGATCTCTCTAATCAAATGAAACCACCGCCACACGTGTTTGGATTTCTGATGAGACCTGGGTTCCTTAGCCAGCGCAACAGCTCCGGTGTTGTCACAGAATAAAGGTATGACTCCTCTAATGCTCCAAGTTCAGTTATGAACTTCTTCATCTAAACAGCTTCCTTTGCAGCTTCACTTGTAGCTATGTACTCTGTCTCTGTCACTGAATCAGCAACTGTTTGCTGCTTGGAACTTTTCCAACTCACTGCGCCACCGTTTAAGGTAAACACATACCCTGAAACGGATTTACTGTCATCTTGGTCCGTTTGAAAACTTGAGTTTGTATAGCCCTCTATTTTCAATTCAGACCCACCGTAGACAAGAAATACATCCTTAGTTCTGCTCAAGTACTTTAGGATGTTTTTCACTGCCTTCTAGTGCTCTTCTCCTGGATTCGACTGATATCTGCTTGTTACACTAAGTGCATGAGCGACATCTGGTCTAGTATATATTATATTGTACATGATAGATCCTATTGCTGAAGCATAAGGAATCTTACTCATATAGTCTTTCTCCTCAGGTGTCTTTGGGGCCTGTTTCTCGGAGAGATGTATTCCATGGCTCATCGGCATGAGACCTCTCTTAGAATCTTCTATGTTAAACTTCTTTAGCATCATAGCAATGTACTTTCCTTGGGTCAAGCCAAGCATCCTTTTAGATCTATCTCTATAGATCTTTATCCCTAAAATATAGGATGCCTCACCCAAGTCCTTCATGGAGAAGTGTTTAGATAACTAAATTTTGATGGACTATAGCATATGAACATCATTCCCTATCAGTAATATATCATCAACATATAATACAAGGAATGAAACATCGCTCCCACTAACCTTCTTGTACATACATGGTTCATCCTCATTTTTGATAAAATCAAACCTTTTGATTATCTCATCAAAACGGATGTTCCACCTTTGAGAAGCTTGCTTCAATCCATAAATGGATCGTTGTAGCTTACAGACTTAGTTTGTTCCAACCGTTGAAACAAAACCCTCTGGCTGTATCATAAATACATTCTCCTCAAGTTCTCCATTGAGGAAGGTCGTTTTAACGTCCATTTGCCAGATCTCGTAGTCATAATAAGCTGCAATTGCAAGCAAAATCCGAATGGACTTGAGCATAGCTACTGGTGAGAAGGTTTCATCATAGTCAACTCCTTGTCTTTGTTTGAAAACTTTTGCAACCAGTCGGGCCTTATAGGTCTCTACCTTGCCATCTGCTCCAGTCTTTCTCTTAAAGACCCATTTACACCCAATAGGCTTAATGCCCTCAGGTGGTGAAACCAAAGTCCATACTTGGTTTTCATACATGGAGTCCATCTCGAATTTCATGGCTTCTAGCCATTTCTCTGAGTCTTTACTACTTATAGCCTCTTCGTAAGTCAATGGATCATCATCATCTATGATGCCTACCTCATCATCATCCTCTATGATGAATCCATACTTATCAGTTATCTTCGGTACTCTTCCAGATTTACGAATAGGTAGTGGTACAGTAGGTTCTTCTACTTGGTCAGGTACCTGACTTTGATCCATAGTATTTTGTGGTTCTTGAACCTTTTCAAGATATATCTTACTCCTATTGACCCCTTCAAGGATAAACTCCTTTTCCAAGAAGGCAGCGTGTTTCGCAATAAACACCTTTTGATCAGTAGGATGATAGAAATAATATCCTAAACTTTCTTTAGGATATCCCACAAATCTACACTTGTCGGATCTAGTATTCAGCTTATCATGCTCAAACCTTTTGATATAAGCTGGACAACCTCAAGTCTTAACATACTTAAGACTAGGTTTCCTCCCTATACATATCTCATATGGGGTCTTTGGGACGGATTTGGTAGGTACCTTGTTAAGTAGGTATGCATCCGTTTCTAGGGCATAACCCCAAAATGATACTGGAAGGTCGGTATAACTCATCATGGAACGAACCATGTCCAACAATGTTCGATTTCTCCTTTTAGATACACCATTCAACCGTGGCGTCCCTAGTGGAGTCCATTGTGAGAATATACCATTTTCTTTGAGATAATTGAGAAACTCATTGGTTAAGTATTCCCCTCCTCGATCCGATTGAAGAATCTTAATACTCTTACTAGTTTGCTTCTCTACTTCACTTCTGAATTCTTTGAACTTTTCAAACGATTCAGATTTGTATTTCATTAAATACACATATCCAAATCTAGAATAATCATCAGTGAAAGTAATAAAATAAGAATACGTCATCGTGTATTCGTTGTCATAGGTCCACATACATCTTTGTGTACCAATGCTAACAACTCTGTAACTCTTTCTCCTTTTCCACTAAAAGGGGATTTAGTCATCTTACCCATGAGACAAGATTCACAAGTTGGATATGATTCGTAATCAGATAGCTCTAAAAGCCCATCTTTATGCAACTTGGTTAATCTTGTTTCATTGATGCGACCGAGTCTACAGTGCCACATAAAGGTATAATTAACATCATCTCTTTTTCTTTTCTTAGTTTGTTCAATTTGAAGTATATTTTGATGCAAGTCAAGTATGTAAAGTCCATTCAGTAAATTGCCAACACCATATAAAATATTTTTATTATAAATAGAACAACTATTGTTCTTTATTATAATATCAAAACCATCCATATCCAGTACAAAAATTGAAATAGTGTTTCTAATGAGTGTTGAAACATAATAACAATTATTTAGATTAATGGACTTGCCCGTAGGCAGCGCTAAACAATAAGTTCCTATAGCTAATGCAGCAACTTTTGCTCCATTTCCCACTCGTAGGACGACTTCATCCTTGTTCAGCTTTCTACTTCTGCTTAGTCCCTGCATATTATTGCATATGTGAGAACCACAACCGATATCCAATACCCAAGTAGAATTTTGACTTTCAGAAAAATTAATTTCAATCATGAACAAACCTAGATCGGAAGTCAAAGCTTCTCCAAGCTTCTTTTGGTCCGCAAGATACTCCTTGCAGTTCCTCTTCCAGTGTTCCGGCTTATTGCAATGGTAGCAAATTCCTTTGCTATTTGGATCAGGTTTCTTTTTATCCTTTCCTTTCGCCTTGCCCTTAGCCTTCTTGTTTTTCTTCTTTCAAAAGATACCTTGGACCTGTTCCTTTTCTTGGAAGAATCATCCACTAGTAAGACTTGGTTCTTATTAGATGAGAAGTGACCTTCAGCAGTTTTCAGTATGTTAAGTAACTCAGGCAAGCTGACGTCCAACTTATTCCTGTGAAAATTCACAACAAATTATGAGAAGGTGTCCAGGAGTGACTGCAAGATCAAATCTTGACTTAACTCCCCATCCATCACGAACCCAAGCTGTCCAAGTTGTTCAATCAGATTGATCATCTTAAGGACATGAGTCTCAACGGCAGTGCCCTCGGTCATACGAGATTGGAAGAGCTCCTTAGATATCTGATATCTAGTAGTCCTACTTTACTCACCATACAACTCTTTGAGGTGCAGCAATATAGTAGGAGCATCCATAGTTTCATGCTGACGCTGAAGCTCGTTACTCATGGATGCGAGCATGATGCATTGAGCCAAGATTGTATCATCTTACCACTTTCTGAAAGTAGCAATCTCTTCCTCATAGGCTGTTTCTGCAACATTTGCAGGGACTGGCGAATTTAGGACATAAGAAATCTTGTTAGCATCAAGTATGCTACGTAGTGATAGTGAGTTTGACATTTTTAACTTTTGCATGTGAAATAGACAACATTTTAGCATACATTCATTTTATTAATCATCAAAATAAATTAAGTCTTTATTTAAATTGGTATCTCCCACTATTTTCATTGAACTATATTACCCTCAATATATAGTTCGGCAAATCTAATTAAAGATTTGCTAGTGAGAATAAGGATCCCATTTCAAATGTATATAGCCTTGTGTGTGCACAACAAACTATATATAAATAAATAGGTAGACAACTATTGTCAATTACATCACTATGTAACTCCTTGTATTTTGCCTCTTAGATTATAATGGTCAAGTGTGTGCACATCCGAACTAAAATAATCTAAGTTAAGTCCAACCTAGCACTTCCATATATGTGAAGAGAAAAAGACTGCCCTTGTGTGTGCACAACAAAGCAGTAATGTTCATTTCCTTAATAAGCATCAAAAGTGATAAAATAACATCTTAAATATTTAATACTCGCCTTATGTGTGCACAACAAATTCATATTAAATATTTAATACTCTATCGCTTTACCATGCTAGAAAGCGACGTTCGATATTCCAAATATCTTTGAACGCTTAAGACTTAATATAATTTCTTTGAGGGGTTTGTTATTATTAGTCTCATCTTGTTTAGCGCGCATGCACATATATATATATATAAAATACGCGTCATATTATTTAACATGCGAAACATGTTGGATAATAATATATATATATATATAGTTTTTACTATATTCTACCCGGATTGATTATGGACTTTTATTCTAGTTTGGTTCACTAGAGCCACCAAGTGAACCGAAAGGTCAAACCTAGGATGCAAGAATTAAATTTAAATATAACTATTACATTTAAACCCGGGCTCCATTACAAACGGGTCTTCAAGCGCTCCTTGCTCATTTGTCTCCGATTCTTCAAAATAATTCTAACTAGTCCTATTACATAAACTATTTAAAATAAATAGAAACCTTGATCAGCAGTCAAGGGGAAGTACATAGGAGGGAGATAGAATTTACATTAAAAAAAATTAGAGAAGACGAGGTACGCAGACCCCATTTATAAAAACCTATACATTCAAGCATCCTCTAAAATAACTCCAATCACACATTGGTCAATAGTCCATAATCAATACCTATTTATTATCATACATATCTCCATATGCATCGATAAATTACATTCATCTCATGAATAATAAAACCATTCTATATATGCATTGATATCAATTAACGGGCAAAAGTTTTGCTAATATTTAGTTTTTGAAACAAAATAAACTCTTTTATTTTAATCAAAAAACCAAATCTAAATTAAACTCCTTTAATTTTAACAATCTAAAATCATATTTCAGATAAAATATACATCTTTATTTTAAACTTTTATCAATTAAATAAACCATTTATGTTAATTGAGAAAAACAAAAAAATTTCAAAACCTGCAGACCGGTGCGATCGCGCTTCAAATTGAACTAGGAGCGGCGCGGCCGCGCTGCACCCCCAGAAACGTTTTCTGGGTTCGGGCGCGGCCGCGCCGCGACGCAGAATCAGAAAATAAATTTTCCAGCCCAAAATCCAATCGTATCGCATATCAATTCATACATGGAATCATCATAATCAATAATTAACACAAGGATTAGGCTCTGATACCACTGTTAGGTTTGTATATAACGTAAGCATGCAATCAAATTACATAAATAGGGCGAAAGCGTGATAAAATGGATTTTAAAATTTTAATACAAACCATCACCATGATCTATCCTTGTGTTCAATTATCAATTAAACGAAAGAGATGGAGAATAAGAATTATACCCTTGTAGAATTCTAGCTTTCTCAGGTACAAGTTCACCTCTAATTCCTTCGCGTTCTCCTTGAATTCCACCGATTAAATTCCTTCCTTTGATCAACGTTAGCCACCCAAGTGTTTGGCCTCTAGAGGTGATCCACCAAGGAATAATACTTGTTCAAGAAGATGGGTGTTGGCAAAACCCTAGTTTCTATCTCTATAGAAATTGTAAGTACTCTCCACAATTCTTATGCAAGAGTGTGTAACCCTAATCTATGATAACACTTCTCTTATTTATAGATGTAGGAAAACCCTTCCCTAAACTATTTAGGATTAGGGTTTCTATTCTAATTAAACTCCTTTAATTAAATTAAACTCCTAATCCAATTAAGAATTCATGTGTGAGTACTTCTATTAATTAATTTCCAATCCCTATTAGGAATTAAATAATAGTAATAGTAATAATAATAATAAGACTCCTCTTATTAATTTATATTTAATATTTCTAAAATATTAAATAATAAATATTAAGCTATTTAATTTATTCTATCTCCATAGACTAAATTAAATACACTTAACTTATTATTACAATTATGTCATTTACTTCTTAAATAAATATTTTCCTTTTGCGGTGTGACCCTTTAGGTTCTCCATATTAAACCGGTTGTGAATAAATCAATTAGAACAATTCTAATTATATTTAAATAAATAAA
This sequence comes from Aralia elata, assembly GCA_034770075.1. Classification (NCBI taxonomy): domain Eukaryota; kingdom Viridiplantae; phylum Streptophyta; class Magnoliopsida; order Apiales; family Araliaceae; genus Aralia; species Aralia elata. Next base: position 35,256,796 of record CM068387.1, on the reverse strand, counting down.
TTAAACTATTTAATTCATTTAAATAAATAATATTTATTCTACAATAAGGGTAAGCCCCCTTAGCGATCAACGACTTTCCAGATAATATAGATTTCAACATTAATCACAAAAGAACCTTTTAGTGCATAGTTACCGTACAATTCAATCCTTCTACCATACAATGTCACAATTAAATATAAGATATGGATTTATTGTCAAGTCGTATTTTATTTAATTATATATATTTCGGTTCCCAAATGCACAACTCTAAATAATGCAAATTAGAAACTCCTTTCTAATTTCATTCTGCCTTGGCTAAGGACTACTGAGTTCTCATTTATTGAATCACATAGGACATTCACATCTTTTACTAGACGTGGTAGATTCTTTTTTGATCATTCACTTATCTCCATGTACAACTAATTATACCCAATCATACCCTTTGATATACCCTAAAGGTCTTAAGGGATATGTCAAAGTATAACTCATCATACACAAGATACTATGATGATCTCAAGTCCAAGGATCACTTGTACTACTATCACTAGAGGAATTCCTATTGACAGGCGTGTAAAACTCCATTAGGTATTCCTTAGCGAGCCACGTTCAGTGTACTTATTCTTCAATAAGCACCTACATACTTGCTTTAGTGTCCCCACATAAATGATTATGAGATCAATCATCCTCTTCCTAAGAGCAAGCAACGTATGTACTAATCTATCCGGATTCACTAATCGCCTTTTTAGTAATCCAACGATTAGGAACAATTTTAATTTGTGAGCTATCTTGAATTTAGATCTCATTATAATGATCACCATCATGATTCTAAAAGCATTGCTCAAAACTATGAGTTTATCACATTTAATATAATAACACTATGTAGATAATGTAAAATGCCTTTTAAGAAAATCAATTTTTTTATTAATAAATGAATAAGATTACAAAGTATATGCTTCATCATATCAAATATGATTGGCTTGTGTGCATACTACTTTCATCAGCTTGCTTCTTCGCCAAAGCATCAGAAGATGTAAGTTGGTTATGGCATAGGAGATTATCCCACTTAAACTTCAAAAGCATGTCAAAGCTTATATCAAAGGATCTAGTCAAAGGTCTACCCAAGCTAAGCTTTGTCAAAGACAGGCCATGTAAAGCTTGTCAGCTAGGGAAACAGACCAAAAACTCATTCAAAAGCAAAGCGGTTATTTCAAATGAAAGGCCCTTGCAACTATTTCATATGGATCTTTTTGGGCCTGTTCCGATGGCTAGTCTCGGAGGCAAAAGATACTCATTGGTCGTAGTAGATGACTACTCTAGATTTACATAGGTTTTCTTCATAAGCACTAAAGACAAAACCAACACTCAGTTGATCAGATTCTTCAAGCTGGTGATGAAAGTGAAGGGCGAGAAGATAAAAACAATAAGGAGTGATCATGGCAGAGAATTTGGCTATTCTGAGGTAAATCAGTTCTTTAAAGAAAATGGTATTCAACATAATTTCTCAGCAGAATGGAGTAGCTGAAAGGAAGAACAAAATATTGATTGGAGCGGGAAGAACTCTTCTAGTAGCAGCACGCTTACTAGAATAGTTTTGGGCTGAAGCTGTAAATACTGCTTACTATACTCAGAATATGTCATTGATTTACTCTACACTTAAGAAGACACCCTACGAGTTGTGAAAAGGAAGAAAACCAAACATTAGCTACTTTTGTGCTTTTGGTTGTGCGTGTTACATCTTCAATAATGATAAAAGATATCTGACGAAGTTTCAGCCTAAATCAGATGAAGGTATCTTTCTCGGATACTCTATGGAAAGCAAAGCCTATAGAGTGTGTTTGGTTTGTATATAACACGAGCATGCAATCAAATTACATAAATAGAGCAGAAGCACGATAAAACGGATTTTAAAATTTTATACAAACCATCACAATGATCGATCAATGTGCTCAATTAACGATATAAATGAAAGAGAAAGAGAATAAGAATTATACCCTCGTAGAACAAAGCTTCCTCGGGTACAAGTTCAATTCCTAGTCCTTCGTGTTCTCCTCAAATGCTACGGTGTGATTCCTTCCTTTGATCAACGTTAGCCACCCAAGTGTTTGGCCTCTAGAGGTGATCCACCAAGGAAGAACAAGTATTCAAGAAGTTAGGTATTTGGCAAAACCCTAGTTTCTATCTCTATAAAAATTGTAAGTACTCTCTACAATCTAATGCAAGAGTGTGTAACCCTAATCTATGATAAGACTGCTCTTATTTATAGATGTAGGAATAACCCTTCCCTAAACTATTTAGGATTAGGGTTTCTATTATAATTAAACTCCTTTAATTAATTATGCTCCTAATCCAATTAGGAAGTCATGGGAGAGTACTTCTATTAATTAATTCACAATCCCTATTAGGAATTAAATAATAGTAATAGTAATAATAATAATAAGACTCCTATTATTAATTTATATTTAATATTTCCAAAATATTAAATAATAAATATTAAGCTATTTAATTTATTCTATCTCCATAGATTAAATTAAATACACTTAACTTATTATTACAATTATGCCATTTATTTCTTAAATAAATATTTTCCTTTTGCGGCGTGACCCTTTAGGTTCTCCATATTAAACCGCTTGTGAATAAATCAATTAGAACAATTCTAATCTTATTTAAATAAATAAATTAAACTATTTAATTCATTTAAATAAATAATATTTATTCTATAATAAGGGTAAGCCCCCTTAGCGATCAACGACTTTCCAGATAATATAGATTTCAACATTAATCACAAAAGAACCTTTGAGTAAATAGTTACTGTACAATTCAATCCTTCTACCATACAATGTCCCAATTAAATATAAGACATGGATTTACTGTCAAGTCGTATTTTATTTAATTATATGTATTTCGATTCCCAAATGCACAACTCTAAATAATGCAAATTAGAAACTCCTTTCTAATTTCATTCTGCCTTGGCCAAGGACTACTGAGTTGTCATTTATCGAATCACATAGGACATTCACATCTTTTACTAGACGTGATAGATTCTTTGTTGATCATTCACCTATCTCCATGTACAACTTATTATACCCAATCATACCCTTTGATATATCCCAAAGGTCTTAAGGGACATGTCAAAGTATAACTCATCATACACAAGATACTATGATGATCTCAAGTCCAAGGATCACTTGTACTACTATCACTAGAGGAATTCCTATTGACAGGCGAGTAAAACTCCATTAGGTATTCCTTAGCGAGCTACGTTCAGTGAACTTATTCTCTAATAAGCACGTATATACTTGCTTTAGTGTCTCCACACAAATGATTATGAGATCAATCATCCTCTTCCTAAGAGCAAGCAACGTATGTACTAATCTATCCGGATTCACTAATCCCCAATTTAGTAATCCAACGATTAGGAACAATTTTAGTTTGTGAGCTATCTAGAATTTAGATCTCATTAGCATGATCACCATCATGATTCTAAAAGTATTGCTCAAAACTATGGGTTTATCACATTTAATATAACAACACTATGTAGATAATGTAAAATGCCTTTTAAGAAAATCAATTCTTTTATTAATAAATGAATAAGATTACAAAGTATATGCTACATCATATCAAATATGATTGGCTTGTGTGCATACTACTTTCAGAGTGTTCAACAAGAATTCCTTGACCGTGGAAGTCTCTATCCTTGTCACATTTGATGAGGCTGATCAATGCGAATCAAGTAAAGTAGCTCAACGAGAAGAAATCGTAGAGCTAGACCCTTAAATCCCAAAACAAGGGAAACCTACGATCGGTGAAGCAGAAGCTGAAGAACTAGATCCTACGATCGTAATGTCAAATAAGGAAGTCGTATATTCCTTAATTCTAAATATGGGAACTCTACGAATCAATGAAGACGCTGAACCAGAACCAATCTCAAGTTCTCAAACTGCAAGACACATGGACAGATGTTCTATCTGGAAGCAGATGGGCAAGGGATCACACTCAGAACCTGATCATTGGAGATCCAAATGCTAGTGCTAGGACAAGATCAGCCACTCAAAACGAATGCTTCTATCTCAGTCTTTTTTCTCAGATTGAGCCCAAGAAGATTGAAGAAGCTTTGAAAGACTTAAGCTGGATTGAATCTATGCAAGAAGAGTTGAATCAGTTTAAAAGAAGAAAAGTTTGGAGGTTGGTTCCAAGACCAAAAGATTATCCTATCGTAGACACCAAATGGGTTTTCAAGAACACAATGGATAAAGTTGGTGTATCACAAGAAACAAGGCAAGACTAGTGGACAAAGGCTATTCTTAGGAGGAAGGAATTGATTATGATGACACTTTTGCACCTGTTGCAAGGTTGGAAGCCATCAGAATGTTCCTAACTTATGCAGCCCACATGAAGTTCAAAGTTTTTAAAATGGATGTCAAAAGTGCTTTTCTGAATGGTGAACTTCAAGAAGAGGTGTATGTTTAACAACCCCCAGGTTTCATCGACTCTACTAATCCTGATCATGTATATAAACAAGATAAAACACTTTATGGTTTAAAGCAAGCTCCTAGAGCACGGTATGAAACACTCACAAATTATCTTATTGAAAATAGATTCACTAGAGGTAGGGTAGACACAACTCTGTTCCTTAGGAAGCATAATGATAAATATTATTAGTTCAAATCTATGTAGATGACCAAAAATTATGTGAGAGATTTGCCAAGTTAATGTCGAATAAGTTTGAAATGAGCATGATGGGTGAGCTGAACTACTTCCTTAGACTTCAAGTGAAGCAGACTGATGAAAGAATCTTCATTAATCAAGCCAAGTACATCAAAGATCTACTTAAGAAGTATGGTATGGAATCAGCCACACCCATGAAAACCACTATGGCTCTTGTAACAAAACTTAACAAATATGAAAATGGTAAGAGTATTGATATTACTCAATACCGAGGTATGATTGGATCTCTCCTATATTTGACTGCTAGTAGACCAGATATCATGTTCTCTACCTGTATTTGTGCTAGATTTCAAGCTAATCCTAAGGAATCTCATCTTATAGCTGTAAAGAGAATTTTTAGATACCTTAAGGGTACTCCATATTTAGGACTGTGGTATCCCAAGGAGTATCCATTTGATCTAATAGGATATTCAGATGCAGATTTTGTAGGAAGCAAAATCAACAGGAAGAGCACTAGTGGGACTTGTAAATTCCTAGGCAACAAACTTGTTTCATAGTTCAACAAGAAACAGAACTTAGTGTCAACTTCTACTGTAGAAGCTGAGTATATTACTGCTGGTAGCTGTTATGCTCAATTTCTATGGATGAAGAACTAGCTGGTTGACTATGGGTTTGATTTCAAGTATATTCTCATTTTTATGATAATACTAGTGCCATCTGAATCACTCATAATCCTGTTATTCATTCTAGGACCAAACATATAGACATCCGATATCACTTCATTAGAGATCATGTACAAAATGGAGATATCTCCTTGCATTTCATTTTAACTGAAAATCAGCTAGCAGATGTGTTCACTAAACCATTAGAGGAATCCAAGTTTAATAAGCTGATAAGTGAGTTAGGAATGTTGAATTTGCATTCATAGTGCTACATATTTTTTTGTTTGTTACTAACTAGTGCAGGAAAGAGAGTCGTAGAGCTGTCTAAGAAATGGTACGGTGCTACAGATGGGAATTACTGAAATAAATCACAATCTGGGTTTCTTAAGCCAAGGCCTCACCTCTTTCAATGAGATAGATATGAAGGAAAGACTAAAGATGATAGGTCATAAAAAGAATCCTCAACTCAAGGGACTCAAAAAGAAGGAGTTCCCTCAAGAATATGAATTCCTTGTTGAGATCGTGGGTAAGTGCATCATCTACAAAGATATTGCTCATAATTCGGTGAGTGAACTGCAACTAAAGTTTATGACAACCATCGTCCAGAAGAAGAAGATAAATTTTGGCACCATTTTCATCTATTGGCTGGCCAAGTGGGTAGAAGACTACAACAAGAAGAAAGCTCTGGGTAAGCCTACTCCCAAGATGTTCCATGGGAGGCTCATTAGCATTATCTTGAAGAAAAGGTTGAAGAACAAAATTGCTGATAGTGAAGGGGAACCTTTAAATGCCAACAAAAAGATTACCCCTAAACTGTTTGATAATTGGAAGAGGAACCCAGTGGAAAATTTAAGATCTAAACAATTGGAAGGAGGAAGTGAGCGTATGATAAATGAAGTACAGAAGCCCACAAAAGGGAAGGGCAAAAGAAAAGTTGAAACAATTGAAGAAGAAGTGTCTTAGGGGTCGGTTGCACCCAAAGTTCGTAGAGCTCTTGACTCTACGGACGACCAACCAGACAAGAAAAAGAAAAAAATTGAGAAGGCTACATAGAAAGTTCCCAAGGACTCTCAGAAGGGTCCTTCATACTTTGAGACGAGGGAACAAGAATAAGATGTCAACACCCCCATCTCCAAATTTGTCTCACAAAGACGAAATGGAAGGATAACTAGACGAAGAAAGACATCTGTTCAACTTGAAGAACAAGTAAAAGAATCCATGCCTTCTCCGATCGTAGAACTTGAGATTGATAAAGAAGGAGAAGAAGAAGTACAAGCGCTTATTAGGAAGAATGAAGGAAAAAGGAAATCTATTTCATCTGACCCACATAGTGCAGAAGATGTGGTTGTGAAGGTTCTTGTACCTGAGCCACAAGATGCTAATCATATGATGGCTGAGATAGCTTTAGTGCTTGAGCCAAAGCAAGTTGATATCATGGTTGTGAATGTTGTCACTCCTGATCCCAGCAGAGATGTTGATTCGGCTGTGAGGCTTATATGCCTGAGCCATAAAAGGTGAAAGAAATGGCTATGATGACTGGTGAGCCAGAGCCACAAGGAAGTGATGAACAATTGGTTGTGACGGCTTATGAGCTAGAGCCTCAAAATGGTGATAATCAGGTTATGGAGCAGTCATGTCCTGAGCCAAAGGAAAAGAAAAAGAAGAAGAAATTAAGCAAGATAGTGGAGAAAGAAGACAGAAGAAAAAGGAAAGCCGAAAAGAAAGAAGAGGAATGGAAGAAGAAAAAGGAAGAAGACAAACAACAGAGGAGAGAAGAAAAGAGAAAGTGGAAAGAGTTGAGAACCAAGTTCAAGTAAGACTCAGCTCAACGATCCGTTCATTCCTCGGATACCTCTTTAAGACTGACCCAAGTCATTGAGAATGTCATAGAAAATATCAATAAGGGCTTTGACCCTGTGATTGTAAAGCCTGAAAATCCAAGTTCTGAGGGGGAACCACCCATTGGCGGCTACTAAGTCCCTCTTCCCTCTCTTCCGTCTACTTCTCAACAAGAGCCTATGACGGCCTTTATTCCTCCTCCAAAACCGTATCAACCTGGTCTTTACAGAGTAATTCTAACTGGTCAAGAAATTTCAGAAGCTGCTCATCTTCTTCTGAATGAGTTTGAAGGCATAGGGGTGGGCAAAATGAGAGTGTTGCACTCAACAGACCCTTTGTACACTCTATACTATGATTTGGAGATAGATAGAAGTACGATAGCTTATGAACCAGATGGTGATCAATTATTCTACTTCATGTCTCTTCTGCATCTGGTTAGAGTAATAGTACAAAGAGATCAAAGCTTCATTCGATGGAACTTCTGCAGATATCCTAATCTGAAGTTGGTGGCTCAAAACTTTCCATGAGTCCTCCTCAGATATGCCACTAGAACACTTTGCTCTGATCCCTTTGTGTCTTCTCCTTTGTATAATAAGGTAACATGTATTTCTCTTACCATTCCTGTCCCATTTTATTCCTTTTTCTCTGGTGAAGGGTACACAAAATCTTCTTCTATGTACGCAGAACCCATTTTTACTCCTGAGTTCTATCATAGAGTCTCAACACTCTACTATCGTTGTCAATAATATCGTAGAGTCCCAAAACTCTACTGACTATGTATATTCTCCTACCTCTCCGATCATAGAATCATTCTACTCTGCGACTGATAAACCACAAATAAATTCCTCGATTGTAGAGTCCCAAAACCCTACGATCGATTACCCTCATACAACTTCTCCTGTACATTCTTTGATACCCATCCATATCGATTCACCTTCCCCTATTTAAATTTTCAGTTTATTAGTTACACCCCAAAACTCACCTATTCATTCTAATTCTTCCTCACCATGGACTTCTCTAGACATAGAGTCTCAAAACCCTAAGTCTGTTGTAGATAAAACTAAAGCATTCTTTCTTGTACCACCCAAAGACTCTGTTGTACATTCTTTATCCCCTATACAATCAATCAAACAAGAATCCTAACCTTCTGTTCCTCTCGATATCCCTTCATCCTCCCGAAATGAATTCTTCGATCTACCCCTTGCTCTACTAAACCTATCTCAAGGCTATAAGGATAGCTTCGACGTCTCTCTTGTTTAAGTCATGGAGCGTCTTGCAGCCATCCCAACTACTACTCAAATGACTAATCTAACTGTACAGATGTCTCGTGACATTGATGATAAGCTTGAACAAAGTTCCATTGAGCTTCGTGATCGAATGGATAAAATCACTACTACTACAAGTCATCTACCTGGCGACATGGGTCGAGAATTACAGTAGTAGCTAAGATCTATATTCAGAGATAAGTCTGGCCATCTTCATGATCGGGACACAATTTTCTTAAAGGCTTTCACTAATCATAAACAGGCTATTTTAGCTCTTCAGCAACAAAATGAGAGCTCAATCAAATCCCTATCAGATAAGGTTTTTGAGCTCAGCAATGTATTTTTAGACTTCAAAAACTCTATGACCCTAAATGCAGATAGCATCATAGCTCTAGTTGCTCAACAAAGTGATCAAGCAGCTGTTTGACAGGAACAAATTCGAGCTGATATTGCCATGTCTTCCTCCCAGGTTCAAGAACTTGTCGACACAGTCAAGCATCTTTCATAGAGCTATGATGACAAAAAGGGGGAAAAGTTCAGACAAGGGTAGAGGCAGACTCAAGGGAGAAACAACAATCTCAGGGGGAGAAACGAAAGAGAAATCAAAAACAAATATCCACAACCCCTCTGATCTTTAGATCACCTTCTCCTCCTCCATCAGTTATTCCTCTGAAGCATGGCCACTCCTCCTCATAACAAGAATCGTTGAGTAGAGTTTCCTCTACTGACATTCGAGTTCCCTTAGGTGATCCTGTATATCTTCATAGAAATCTTCAAGGAACTCATGTTGTTGGGGAAGAGAGAATAAACATACCCAATCTTGGCCCAAGAGATTCTGCTGAAGATATTAAAAGAAAAGAGCTTGAAGACAAAGCTAGATACGATCGTAGAGTAGAGTCAGAAAAGAAGTGGCTTTCAAGGGAGAAAAGATCAAGGAGGTAGAAGATATTTATTGTCTTTAATTTCTGAATTGTTGTAAAATTTCTTTTACGCTTGTACAAATTAACACACATCAATAAATTCATTCTTTTGCTCTAGCAATACAGTGACTTACTATATTTTAAGTCATGTTTATATTTCAAGAAAATGCATTACATAATTGATGAATGTTATAAAACTGTTGGTTTTGTCATCATCAAATAGGGGGAGATTGTTAGAGTCTACATAATTAATCCAATGATTTGATGATGAAATGAGCAATCAAGGTATATTTGTACCAGTAAGTTGTGTAAAGTCCTTAATAATGATTTGATTTGATGTACAAGGACTTAGATTAGAAAGATCAAATAATGTTAGGTTGATCTTATTGAGTTGATCTGATGTATAGCTAATAGAATTTCATTAATCGCAAAGTTACTCTGCCAGTTCGTAATGACAAGATGGATCACAGGGTCAACTCATGATCGTAAAGCATCAGATGGATCGCAGAGTATTTGCATCACTTGTAAAGTTCACCTCTAATTAAAAAGCAAAGGTTGATTCGTACAGTGAACAGTGAATCACAAATGAAGACTGAACGTAGAGTATTCAGGTAGTCGCTGAGTAAAAGCCTTATCATAAAGTGCTCAAGGATTGTTAAGTAAAGACAAAGTCGTAAAGATAGCTCACGAATCTTAAGGCAATATTTCGTAGAGCTGATCGTAGAGTACTACTCCCTTTCGTAAAGCTCTCTTCTTAACGATGAGGACGTAGAGCAGGACTCTACGATCCTCCATCTTTGTAGACCGAAGTCAAGTCTGACAAAAGACTAACATGGGAGTGTTGCTAATCGAAGGTCCCGATACATTCTCCAAACATCCTTAGTAAAAATTGAAGATCAGATTGTGTGTCTATTAGCTAGTTTGCTGAAAGTGACAACTCAGTGGTGTTAGGTGAGAATGCAGGCTGATGTGACAGACAAGCTAAAAAGAAGCTGACATATGTCTCAAAAAGTCAACATCAAGGATCTTAGAATATCTAAAGCATTAAATGCACTACAGGAACCTAGCAACGGGAAGATTTTTTAGGCAGACTATAAAAGGCAGCAAGGATTGAAATAAAAAAAAATGGAACAATGATCAAAAAAGGCCTAAGCTCTGCTAAAGTCAAAAACACACCCTATGACTTTGAACATCTAGTTCAAGCTGCTAAGTACCTGAGAAGAAAAGCTTAATGCCATCTTAGCTGCACACCTCAACATCATTCAATTAATAGTTCATTGTGGGACTTAGTGACGCATATTCCGAGACGTAGTGACTTGAAGGAACCTGTAATATCCGAGAAATTTGATAGGATTATTAATTATGAATATGAGAATTATTCAATACTAATTGTGTGCTTTATGTGTAATGTGTATTAGTTAATGCAATGAAATTGCATCCGGTATGAATTATGAAACTATAATGTGGTTGAGCTTAAGCCATGAATTAACTAAGCATGTGAAGAGTAAGCCTTGTGTGGCATAATGATTCATGAGGAATCAATTCAAGTGTTTAATTGAATTATAAAAAAGGAATAGATCAAATTGATAACTAATAACAAGTATATAATATTGGCCTAACCATGTAGGATAGTGGATTGCCATGTGTACTTGCCTAATATTGAATCTAATATGGTGATGGGAGTAGCCCAACCAATCTTGCTATTAGGAAGCTGCTAAGACCCAACGATTGGTGTAGATGGTAATAGGTAAGCCCTGTGGCATCAGGCAGCTTTGTAATGTTATTAAGTCCATTGGTAGCTAAAATACTAAGCCCAGTAGAAAGCCCAGTCATTTGACCCGAAGGGAGAGACCCATTTCCCAGAAGTAATAATTGTAAAATATTATATTAACATTAAGAGCATTGATAGTACTCCCAGCCGAACTAGGCCACTGGTCTATCTCCTACGTTGCTTAACAATAGGGCTAGTGAATAATGACTGGGGGCGTGGTCTGGACATGAGTTAGTGAAGCTTTCTACCAAACCTCTCTTAACCAATGGGTACTGCCATTGTGTATTGGTTATATGATTTAAGTAAAGACCAGTGATTGGGTAAAGGTTCCTCTATAAATAGAGCCCCTGATTCATCTTGTAAAGCTTGCTAGTCAGTGCATTACCGATATAAAGAGAGAAGCAGTGAGATTGAGAGATAAAGAAAACTCTAGAGGAATTCTTGCTGTTCGGGAGGGCAGGGTCTAAGAGAGTTACGATCTGTCAAGACTTTAAGGTACGATCTTGATACTGTGACGCCCCCAAATTCGGGTCTCCAAATACCCGGATCTGGTTATCACGATCCAATACAAACATTCACCTCTAACAACATATGGTAACTAAAATGCGGAATATAATAAACATACGTTGTTCATTACAAAGGTGTTACTAGTCCCAGAATACAAAACCTTAACACTTACACAAATCCATGCCTTAAATAAAAGGTTAGGGTTTTAATTACATTAACAGAAATTAACTATTCGTAAGTTTAAAATCTGCTACATGAAGCCTATTACTTCATCTTTTCTTTCCCTTTGTTCTTCCCTGACGTCTCGGGTTTAGCTGCAATGAAGTCATGATATAGCAAGGATGAGCAACGAGTTTGCTCAGCAAGTTTAAAATACAACAATAAAGATATATCATGATGAAGGGAATATAGAAGGAGAATTCAGCAATTATCAGAAGCAATAACAATAAATGCTTTTAGAACAATTGGTAGTCGAATAGACTTTGAACAATAACTTCCAAAGGAGTCAATAGCTAGTTGACCCTCTGGTTACTGGCTACAGAATAAGTACTTGAGGGGATCAGCCTCGCGTACGCTATGTGTATGCATAACATTTAACTCTGCTATTTGTACCTTATTTCCGGTACGTGGGGTACTCCCCTATAATAAAAGGGGTGTTCATTCAGTCTAAGAATCCTTACCATTGATTGGTTCGGATAGCTTTTATAAATTCTTACATACGTGCCTGACCGAGACAAGGGTTCAGACTTAATCATGAAAAGTTCGTGAATTTCAGAACTTAAGATAATTATACGAATTCAAATGCACAAGCGCGAATGTCAATAAATACAAAGATGTGGAATAATTTTAAAAGCAATTAGACCACTTAAAGCGTGCTTGGAGATAAGATTTCAGCTTAAAGAATAACTTGCAATAATGTAAGAAGTTTAAGGTTAGAAACTTGCCTGTTTGCTCAGCTACAGATATAGTTTAGCTTTAATTAATTGACCTTGGATGACCTATCATTGGATAAAGTCGACTTATTAATTGATATGGTTATAGTTGCATATTGGCACACCTTGCTATACCATTTACGTATCAAATAAAAATTTCATCATCTATATTTAATTACTATGTAACATTAACTAAACAGAATTTAATTAATGATCTTTGGCCTTTAAAAATAGCTAATAGCTAATCATAATCACTTATTATTTCAATACTCAAATTATTAACCTTATTCGTCTCTACGTATGGGTTAATAATTCTTATTTATTATTTATAAAAATAAATAATAAATTTATCATGGTTTAATAGCAACTACATAATAGTTGATCACTTATTTAATTATTTACACTTAGTTGCTATTCGCCTTAAGGGTAATTGGGTAATCATTATCCTTGTTCCTCATTCCACATTAATTAAATATTTAATGTATTAACTTAATTACTATTAACTGAATCAAATCCTTATTTATTATTTAGTGATAAATAATAAATAATTACTTTATTAACTGCATTCATACTTAACTATTATTTAATTAAATAATAATTAAATATTTATTATCTTTATTTATTATTTATTGATAAAAAATAAATAATTATTTTGTTAACTTATTCATACTTAATTATTATTTAATATTAATTAAATAGTAATTAAATATTTATTATTTTTATTTATTATTTACTAATAAATAATTATTTTATTAACTTTATTCACACTTAATTATTATTTAATTAAATAATAATTAAATATTTATTATCTTTATTTATTATTTATTGATAAATAATAAATAATTATTTTATTAACTAATTATTAATTAATAATAAATAATTACTTTATGGATTTTAATTAATTATTATTCATTACATAATAATTAACATTTAGTATCCTTATTTATTACTTAGAAAAAAATAAAATAAAATAAATAAATAATTAATTGATTAAATAATAAGTAGCTATTCGTTATCTTTATTTATTATGTATTGATAAATAATAAATAAATAATTTAATAAGTAAATATTTATTATCTTTATTTATTATTTAATAATAAATAATTAGTCGATTAACTTATTCATGCATAATTATTATTTAATAATAATTAAATAATTACTAGCTTTATTTATTATTATTGAAGAATAATAAATAATTATTTACTAACCATATTATTTAATATAATTTAAATATTTATTACCTTATTCATTATTTGATGCAGAATAATAAATTTATAATTTCTTTTATTTGTACTTAATTATTCAGCATTAATAATAACTAAATATTATTAAATATCTATTATCTTTGTTTATCCTTTACTGGTACAAAAATAACTTTACTCATAGTACATGAAAGATTTACACCCCATTATACAGAATGAGTGGGATTTAAGCAATGTGCTTTGACTACTCCCTTTAATATCGACTGGAACATTTGATTTTGTAGTATATGTTGCTGGCAGGACCACCAATACAAAAGAGAAATCAAAAACCTGGTTTAGGCATGAAATCAAACACACACCAGGCAGTCTAAGCCAGAGTATCATTATCCACCATCATGCTACCGAACCATTTTGGTTTTTCGATTACAGATTCCCAGTAAGAAACACAATACAAATTAATATCATATATATATTACAACCAACACATAACAATTGGCTGCTTACCTATAAGGTTCACCAACACAGGTTTCCCAACAAGCTTATCACAGTACTATAACCGAACCCAATATCACACTACCAGATTTTTTTTTCCAAATCAAAACAAACCCACAATTGACAGTACCAATTTGATTACGAAAGAGGGGAATTTATACAAAGCCAATTAAGAACTATCACAGTGGTACAAATCAACAAAACACAATATTATTGTATGTTTAAATCCCAAAATAGTACAGTCCCAAACAGGGGAACCATACAATCCAAATCACAGAAGAAGGAAAATGAACTAACTAAATCATTACATCTCATATACCTTCCTGCCGACCGATTTGCTTGTCGCCTTCTTCTCCCAAAATAATCGATGAATCCAGCGGGCATTCGAACTCAATTCTCTGTTTTCTCTTCTCACAGTGACCGTTTCTGGCTCTAATTTGGAACCCTAATTCTCCCTAAATTTGAGACTCACCGTATAGGAAAATCGGCAGCTTCAGGGTTGGGGCAAACGGTTCAATTTATAGCAAAGTGGTTACCCAAAATAATTGGGTATTACCTAAATTGGTCATTCAAGGACCATCGGTAGGAAGGGAGATGGCTGTCGGTCGCTTCACATCAAACCCAGCTGGGTTCGGCCAATACTTCGAGTTGCGTGGCTTCACCGGTCACGTCGCCGGATTCTAGGGACCCTTGGTCTTGCCGCTTGTTGCTCGGTCGCTAGAGACAACCCCGCTCCGTCCGCCGGTCTTCTTCACGTCGTCAGTCGACTTAAGCCGCCGCCGGCGCCTTTTTCCCGTCCCTTATCGTTTGATGCATTGATTGAAAGTTTGGCTTGATTTTGATTTGAGGTATCTAGGGCTTGGGATCTCTCGGTCACCACTGATACAAGGGTTGGCTCAACTTTGGTTTTTTTTTTCCCATTTGATATGCCGGTTATCATCACACCCAAACCCCATGGGTCAACCCGACTGGAAATGGATCGACCCTCTTGCTAAGGTTATGACCCGGCTGGTGAAAAGGAAATGGGCTCAACCAATGGAGTTGGGCCAGCTGAAAGGAAATAAAAGAAAAAATGGCCCAGTTGGTTTTAGCTTAACCCAGTTCACTTGGTTGGTCCAATAGGAGAATAAAAAGGGAATTGGGCTTTGCCCAATTAAAATTTGGGTCAATTGAAATAAAGAAAATAGCCCAACTTATTTATTAAAATTCATTAACGTTATTCTCCTAATATTTAAATTGAATTAGATAGTTAAATTAATTAATTATTTATTTATTACAACCATAATTCTTTATGCGAATTATTTAAATCCCATAAAAATAACTGAAATTATTCATTAATCCCTTCACATTTTACTTGCCAATAAATTCGTAGGGTTAACTCACTAATTTACTTAAACTATCAGTGAGTCCCTTTAATGCAAGAAAGTTATTGGACCATATATTTATATAATTAAATATTAATAACTACATGGACCTAATTAAATTCGTAACAGTAAATGAAACGAATTTTATTTCTTAAAATAGCTTTGATACAGTGTTTAAAATTCCTGGACATTACAGATACCCTATGCATTATTCTTGTCTACTTAGTGATTTCCTTTT
Organism: Aralia elata; assembly: GCA_034770075.1. NCBI lineage: Eukaryota > Viridiplantae > Streptophyta > Magnoliopsida > Apiales > Araliaceae > Aralia > Aralia elata. The sequence continues at coordinate 35,240,960 of CM068387.1, read as the reverse complement.
TGGATTGAATACCAAAACATGTATGAGTTAAGTAATATGTTTTATAATGATTAAACTCGATAATCGTAGAGTAGGCATACAGAAAGGCTATATGTTTAGTGGGTTAATGGCTTAAATCAGAGTTTACGTTAATAACTTAGTCACCTTACCCGGATAATGTCAAAAATCAGTCATGCAGCCGGGTTGAGCCAATGCTTGGTGTTTACAGTTATGCCGACCATAGGTGTTGATAGTTGGGCTTGTGGCCGAGCCTGAGTAAAACCAATGAAAGGTGTAAAATATGTTGAATAATGATTGTGCTAGCATAAAGTGTGTAATAATACATGGTAGCGGGGGTGCCGAAGCCATTCTGATGGAATTCATTGTCTGACCCCGAACCCCCGAACCCGAAGATAATGGTATCTACTCTGGGTTGGTTCAGTACCAGACCCTAACTTCTTGAAATGGACATAACACTTTTCAGAAATATATCCTTAAATGTATACCTTATATCCTGGTCAGAACCCGATTCAAAGTCGAGTTCCTAATGTCGTCGAGACCCGAACCCAACCCTCGTAGTTACAGAATCGAACGTAAGTTCGTCTTTTGACTTCAAAACGTCGAAGGGACTTCCGAAGTTATCATCTGGGCCGAACTCCCGACTTCGAAGTCACTAACGCCTAATACGAAGTAGGGTTTCAAATCTAAGTCCAGTTCACGTAGTCAACTGTAGTCTCTTCTGCAGACTGTGTTCCTTAAAACAAGTGACTTAAGGTCTCACACCCGACCAAACACCATGAGTCGATCCCAATCACAGAAGTGACCGAACTAGTTATAGAATACACACACACACGTGTAGAGCGACCGAGTCAATCGAACGTAAAGTGACTTCACTCCGATCGTAGGACACGCTCATAGATCGTAGAGTGACTCCATCGATCGTAGAGTGATGACAGAAAGCCATAAAATGACCATGCCTAATCATAGAGTGATCGTAGGGTGGTAGGTGAATCATAAAACTCTTTGATAAGTTGACAAAACATTTTAAACCTTGCTCTATACCTGTTGAATTTTTCTTAAATCCTTACCCGGATAGGTGTATAACGAGTCTGTTAGCAGTAAATAATTACATGGACCGTAAAATAGACTGTCTGAGTCACCCAATTAGGTCAGTTGAGATCACTATTGATGTTAAACAGTGATTAATCAAGGGTGGCCTATTACTACTGTAGGTTACTCAAAGAAAAGAATAGAGATAAATTGTAGCAGCAGCCCAAACAAGTTCCCTAACTTATACACCCTTGTATATCGTGTGCAAGTTTCCTGTCTTATGCAACTCTAAATATTGTGCAAGTTCCTCATTCTGAGCAAACTAATTACTATTGTATGCAAGTCTTCAGACATATTGCAATACTTTTTCTGCATACTGTCATTGTTGGTATAATTGCCCAAAAGCTATGTCGTATGAGTTGTGTTGAATATTCTTGGTTATATATATATATATATGTGTGTGTGTGTGTGTGTGTGTGTGACACCCCCAAATTCAGGTACCAATACCTCGAATTTGGTGCTCACGATAAAATACATCCATACACTAAACAATATAAATTAACTAATGCGGAATAAATAAACATATGTTGTTCATTACAAAAGGTTTACTACGGTCCCAAGGTCTATAACCTTAAATAAATACATCGCAAAATACATTAATAATACAAAACTATTCCACGATTACATAACGAGATATTACATATAACTATTCCTTAAGCTTTCCTTTGCCTTTGCCCGCTTTGGAACTCTCCGGCTTAACTGTAATAGGTTCATGATATAGCAAGGGTGAGCAACTACTTTGCTCAGTAAGTTTAAAAGCAAGAATGAAGATATATCATGAATGAATAAGAATAATAGCTGCATAGATCAACAATTTATGAACATTGATGAAATAGTTGAAATGACATAATCAAAGTTCAAATGAAACAATGAATAATGATTATTTACTGCTGAGTGGTCCAACCGACCATGAACTTTTGGCCAAAGAGTTAATCATTCGACTAACTCTTTTAAAACCTAGCCCTGTCAGTTGTACTCGAGGGGATCAGCCTCTTGTACACCATGTATATGCATAACATTTAACTCTAACTGCATCGAATAACCGACACATTATAATCCCCTAATAAGGGTTGCTCTCTCAGTCCAAGAATCCATACCAACTACTGGTTTGGATAGCTTTTAAAATAATAACCTGTACATGTCTAGCCGAAACAAATGGCGTAGACTATTTCCTTAAATCGTTCATGAATAAAGAACTTCAAAGTTTCACAGTCCAACAACATATAATGAATTCAAATGCACAAGGTGCGAATATCAATAATTATCTTGGAGGTGGAGTAATTGATAATAATTAATCCACTAATATGATTCAAAAGTGATAACTCCATTTGAGTCATGAAACTTGTAACGATATACAATACCTGTATAAAATATGAAACCTGCTCAAAATATAATTCGAGTAAGGTTAAGGGAAACTTGCCCAACACAAGGGTTAGACAATCGTTAGGAAACATAATATTAAACAAGATTATGCACACTAGTTACGGCGTTACGACGCTTGCACGTCTGTGTGCCAAACTTGATTATTCGAACGCCCATTTGATTTATCTAATACTTATTGGTTAATGCTAAGTATCATTATAAATCATAACATTCATGTTTTAGAACTTAGAACAACATCTTTTAACATTGGAAGCATCACACGTTGCATACGTGCATGTTCGACGCCCTCCGATTGCCTCCAAATACACTATAGTCCTATAAATGGCCAATTTAGACCATGCTATAGACCTCAAATTGAAAAACTTAAAAATGAAAGTTGTAGGTCTTCTCGTTCTCTTTCCGAATAATGTTGAATCATCTCAATCCGAGTTCGTATGAGAAAGTTACGCCTGTTTTACTAAAAGACGTTGAAGCTGTTTTGCCTAGTGTATGTGGCCAGCGCCTAGACGCTCAAAATGGCCTATGGCCAGTGCCGGGGGTCTCTATCCAGCAGCTGACCTCATGGCCAGTTCGTTTTGCTTCCCGGATGCTCTATTTTCTGGTGTTCTAGACCAACCTTGCTTCCACCCACCATAACTCCTCCTATACAACTTCAAATTAGTCTATTTCGGACTCTATGGACTCCTAAGACATAGAGCTACAACATATCAAAAATTTAGAGCTATCCATTAACATTAACATGGCCAAATCTTAGCCCAAAGTATCAACTCATGCTATATTTTCGTGTTATTGGTGTTCTTCACAAAAATCATCACCAAATCTTTGTTTTAATCACTTTTTACTCCATTCCAACTGGGTTAAACTCATAACTTATGGAAGTACAACATCATAACAACAAACAAATTAAATAAACATGAAATCATAGTTACCAGGTCCTCTAAATCGTCTAACAGTCCAAAGTCCATATTATGTCCATTGTTCTTCATGTTCTTCATCCTCCTTAAGCATAGGTACGGATTTATTGCGTTTTTGTTCCACTTTAATGTTATTAATGTCTTATATAACCACTTAACAACATTTACAAACATCCAACACAAACAAAAACAACAAGAATCGCGGCAAGAACCAACCCACAAGCACAAAAGCTTACAAACTAAGAAAACTTTGAAAAACCTCAACCAAATGAAATGGAGTGGATTGAGTTAAAGTTTTACCTTTGTAGCTACTTCTAAGATGTTAGAACTCCTTTAGAGTTTGGTTAGAAACTCTCCTGAACCTCCTTGAGTTCTCCCGAAGCCTTTACTTCAAGTTAGCTCACACCCACTTCTTTCTCTCTCTAGAAGTTTTGAAGGTTGAAGATGAAGATGGTGATGATGGTGTAGATGCTTAGATTGCTATTCCTTCTTCCTCCTTGCTCAAAACCTGAACCTATTCTTCTCTTCCTCTCTTCTTCTTCTTCTTCCTTGCTTTTTCCGGCGACCTTCTTCTCCTTTTTCCGGCGAACTCCGGCGACTTCTTTCTCTTCCTTCTTTGCAGCTATCTCTCTCTTTCTCTCTCTCTCTATCAGCTGACGGGAATGGGAGGAGTGTGGAATGTAAGAGAGAATGAATGTTTGAATGATTTGGGAGAAGTGGAGTGAATTAGGGAGAAGTGGGAGAAAAATGGGAGTGGCTCAAGGTGGAAATTCCACTTGCCGGCAATACTCCTCCCCACTCACTCATTCCTAGCAATTTGATTGGTGGAAAATGGTTTGGTGGTTCCCACTTAGAATAACAGCCAAAATAAATACCTGAAAACACCAAAAATATATTCGAAAACTTCCATCTTTGTACCAAAATTGGCAAATAACTCTACCCAAAATTAAAATGGGTATTACCATAATTATTGGGATCCATAAAAATAATTATTGTGGGATTTATCCAATTATTCAGAACACCCATATAACACATTTCGGATACGGATAAAATCACGTATCAGCTCAAATAAAATTTTCGACGCTTGGAAAAATTATTCGTACGCATACACGCATTAACAAAATTATTTAACATCAAAAGAAAGACGAAAAATATATCTGGCATGAATAGTGCCTCGGGATGCGTGTCCGCGAATAGTGATTTAGCGACGTTACGCGAAATCAATTATTCACTTAAACAAAACCATAACACGAAATATTTCATGCATTTACATAATCCAGGTTGTCACACAACCTTTAAACACGTAACACAAAAATAATATTAATAAAATATAATATGTTCATTAATATTCAAAAATTCGAATTACAAGGTAAATCCAGAATTCTCAGTCGTTACATCCTCCCCTCCTTATAAGAATTCTGTCCCTAGAATTTCAACCTAGGGGCGAAAAAAACTTAACGGGGGTTCACTCGAAAAGATGCGGATAATTCTTCCTCATCTTCTCTTCTAGCTCCCACGTAGCTTCTTCAGCTGCGTGGTTCCTCCAAAGTACTTTGACCGAATGAATGACCTTATTTCTTAACGTCTGCTCCTTCCTATATAATATTTGGACAAGAATCTCTTCATATGACAAGTCTTTCTCAACTTGAATCAGTTCATAGGATATCACGTGCTTGTAATCGGGTTTATATGGCCGCAACACAGAAACGTAGAACACGTTATGAATGTGCTCAAGTTCAGGAGGTAAAGCTACCTCGTACGCCACTTCACCTACCCTCTTTAAAACTTCAAATGGTCCTACGAACCTGGGACTCAAATTTCCCTTCTTTCCAAATCTGATCTTCCCCTTCCAGGGAGATACCTTCAAAAATATGAAACTGCCAACTTCAAGGTCTCACTTCTGACGATGCAAATCGGCGTATTTCTTCTGTCGGTCCTGAGCTGCTACCAATCGAGCTCTTATCACTTTGACGACATCCACGGTCTGCTGCACCAATTCAGGTCCCAACAGTCTCCGTTCACCGACTTCGTCCCAACACAGAGGTGTTCGACACTTCGTTCCGTATAATGCTTCATATGGCGGCATGTCAATACTTGCATGATAACTGTTATTATAGGCAAACTCAACCAATGGTAGATGATCATCCCAGCTGCCTTTAAAATCCATTACACATGCTCTAAGCATGTCTTCAAGCGTCTGAATCGTTTGTTCGCTTTGCCCATCCGTTTAAGGATAATATGTTGTACTCAACCTCAACTGAGTTCCCAATCTTTCTTGTAAGCTCTTCCAAAAATTCGACGTGAAACGCGGGTCTCTGTCAGATACAATAGATACTAGTACTCCATGTCGTGACACAATTTCTTTCACATATAACTTTGCTAGCTGCTCCAGATTGTACCTTATCTTGATCGGTAGAAAATGTGCAGATTTAGTTAAACGATCCACGATCACCCAGATCGCGTCGTGACCCTTTTGAGTTAGTGGAAGCCCCGTCACAAAATCCATCGTGATATGCTCCCACTTCCACTTCGGAATCTCCAGTGGTTGTAGCAGTCCACCCGGTTTTTGATGTTCTGCTTTTACCCTTTGACATGTCAAACATCGCCCAACATATTCCGCGACCTCCCTCTTCATGTTCGGCCACCAGAAATGTTGGCGCAAATCTTGATACATCTTGGTACTACCAAGGTGTATAGAATACTTTGTAGAATGAGCTTCCTGTAGAATCTCTTCTCTCAGCTCTGGAACCATCGATATCCAGATCCTCCCTTCAAACCTTAGCAATCCCGTGCTATCAGACTTGTACTTGAATTCCTCTCCCTCTGAGATTCGCTCCCTTATGGCAACACATTGGTCATCCTTTCCCTGAGCCTCTTTTATCTTGTCTAATAAAGTCGGACTCGCCTCCACTGCGAATAATTTCTCATCTGCATCTGTCGGATACTTGACTTCCAACTCTAGTCTTTCTATTTCTTTTATCAATTCCTCTTGAGTTGTCAGCATCATCAACTTATCTCTGCCCTTCCTACTTAGAGCATCGACTACTATATTGGCCTTACCGGGATGGTACAGAATTTCACAATCATAATCCTTGATCAACTCCAACCATCGTCGCTTCCTCATATTTAGCTCCTTCTGAGTGAATATATACTTCAGACTCTTGTGGTCTGTGTAGATCTCACACTTCTCCCCATACAGATAGTGCCTCCAAATCTTCAGAGCAAACACTACTGTCGCTAGTTCCAGGTCATGAGTCAGATATCCCTTCTCATAGTCCTTCAGCTGTCGTGATGCATACGCAATGACCTTCCCATGCTGCATCAATACGCACCCAAGGCCCTTGTGTGACGCATCACTGTACACCACAAAAACCCCTGTATCATCTGGCAGTGATAACACAGGTGCTTCGCTAAGTTTCTTCTTCAACTCCAAGAAACTCTCTTCGCACTTATCCGTCCATACAAACTTCATGGTCTTCCTTGTCAAATTTGTCAACGGCGTCACTATCTTTGAAAAATTCTGAATAAATCTCCGATAGTAACCTGCTAATCCCAAGAAACTTCAGACTTCTGTCGGCGTCTTCGGTTGTTCCCATTTTATTACTGCTTCTACCTTCGCAGGATCCACCGATACACCATCCTTGTCAATTACGTGCCCCAAAAACTGCACCTTTTGTAGCCAAAATTCACACTTGGAAAACTTTGCATATAACTTCTCCCTTCTCAGCGTTTCCAGGGCTATCCTCAAATGCTCGACGTGTCCCTCCTCCGTCTTTGAGTAGACTAGGATGTCATCTATGAAAACGACAACAAATTTATCTAGGTATTGCTTGAACACTCTATTCATCATGTCCATAAATGTTGCTGGCGCGTTCGTCAGCCCAAACGACATCACCAGAAACTCAAAGTGTCCATATCGAGTTTTGAATGCTGTCTTTGGAATATCTCCCTGCCTCACCTTCAGTTGGTGATACCCCGTGCTCAAGTCAATATTCGAAAAGTATTTTGCTCCCTTCAATTGGTCAAATAAATCATCAATTCTTGGCAGCGGATACTTGTTCTTAATGGTAACCTTATTCAATTCCCTATAGTCAATACAGAGCCTTAACGATCCATCCTTCTTCTTCACGAATAGTACTGGCGCTCCCCACGGAGATACACTCGAACGAATATACCCCTTGTCTAGTAACTCCTGTAGTTGAACCATCAGTTCTTTCATCTCCACCGGTGCCATCCTGTACGGTGCCTTTGAGATCGGTGCGGTTCTCGGTACCAAGTCGATCACAAATTCAACTTCTCTATCCGGCGGTAAACCTGGTAGATCTTCTGGGAAAACATCTGGGAATTCCCTTACTACAGGTATCTAACCCATTTCACTCCCTACTCTTTGAGTATCAACCACATGAGCCAGATAACCTATGCAACCTTTCCTAAGCAATCTCCTTGCTTGCATCATCGTTAGACAACAAGATTGTCTAGGCGATTTACTACCGTAGAATACGACCTTCGACTTATTCGAAGTCTTCAGGTATATACATTTCTTCTGGCAGTCAATCACAGCCCCGTGACTAGACAACCAATCCATCCCAAGAATTACATCAAATTCTCCTAGTCGTATCGAAATTAAATTTACACTTAGTTTATACCCGTTTATCTCAGCATAACAATTTCTATGGATGTATTTCACAGGAATAACTTCTTTATTAGCTACTTCCACATTCATTGGATTCTCTAATTTCTCACGAGGTAAGTTTAACCGTTTAGCAAATTCATCCGACACAAATGAACAGGTAGCTCCCGAATCAAATAATACATATGCATTAATATTATTAATCAAAATAATACCTGACACCACATCCGTTGATTCCCTCGCATCCTGCACTGTCATGTTGAAGGTGCGTGCTACTGGTTTGTTCTGCTGTGTTGGTCCTCCGAAAGTCAGCTTACTGTTGTTCCCTTGGTTAGCACTGCCTGCATCGCTCTTCCTCTTTGGGAAATCCTTCTTCTGATGATCTGAAGTGCCACGAGAAAAATAACTTCCTGCCTTCGCCTTTGGGCATTGTGGAGCAATGTGCCCCGGTTGACCACAGTTGAAACAAATTCCTTTTCCTTTCATGCATTCTCCAAAGTGATTCCTCCCACATTTCTCGCATTTATTGTCGTTCTTTGCATCCCCTCTGGATTTGCTTCCGAATATTTAACTGTTGTTCCATTTTCTCTTATTTGGGTTACTTCCCCCACTACTACCTTCCTTATGACCATCATGGCTCTTCTTCTTTTTCTGATCTTGGTTGTGCTTTGTCAAAGCTTCATTTCCTCCCTCAGTAATGATTGCTTTCTCAAGTAACGTAGAAAATGTGTTGATTTGCAACACCGCAACCTTACTATACACCCAAGGTTTCAGCCCTTGTTCAAATCTCTTCGCTCGCCTAGCTTCGGTGTCCACCTGATGTGGAGCAAACCACAGTTGAAACAAACTCCTTTTCCTTTCATGCATTCTCCAAAGTGATTCCTCCCACATTTCTCGCATTTATTGCCCTTCTTTGCATCCCCTCCGGATTTGCTTCCGGACATCTGACTGTCATTCCATTTTCTCTTATTTGGGTTACTTCCCCCACTACTACCTTCCTTATGACCATCATGGCTCTTCTTCTTTTTCTGATCTTGGTTGTGCTTTGTCAAAGCTTCATTTCCTTCCTCAGCAATGATTTCTTTCTCAAGTAACGTAGAAAATGTGTTGATTTGCAAAACCACAACCTTACTATACACCCAACGTTTCAGCCCTTGTTCAAATCTCTTCGCTCGCCTAGCTTCGGTGTCCACCTGATGTGGAGCAAACCTAGCTAACTCGTTAAATTTTGCGGCATATTCCGTAACTGACATGCCTCCTTGCTTTAGTTCCAAGAACTTTATCTCCATACTTGCCTGCGTGCTTGCTGGGAAGTAATTTTCGAAAAACAGCTCCTTGAAACGAGCCCATGCAATCGTGCCTTCCCCAGCTCGACCTTTGTTCGCCTTTCACCAGTAATTTGCCTCACCTTTCATCATGAAAGTGGTAAATGACGTCTTCTGTTCTTCGGCCACTCGTGCGACCTCGAAAACTTTCTCCATTTCTTCTATCCATGTCTGGGCTTCAATCGGATCCGTAGTCCCACGAAACTCCGGTGGTCCTACTAATTTGAAGTCCTTAAAGTTTGCCATGTGACTCCCTGGCTGATCAACCGCAACAGCTTATCTGCCCTGCATTGCTTCGGCTAACAAGTTCACAAAAGTCCTTATAGGGTCTGCCTGACCCTCCTCGTTATTCACCGACTCTTCCGCCCTTGTGTATCGGGGTTGTCTTCTCGGCGGCATTGTCTGTTTAAAAGAAAATCGTTGACTTTTACTAATAGATTTATGCCATGAGCAAAAGTCAGCAATTAAGACTAAAAGCATCTATCAAACAAGTTTGATTTACAATAAAACAATTGCATTTATAATCATACACCACTGTTTTAATACAACTGGACTCAACATATGGCATACTTCTATAAACACTAAATGACATAGTCTGCCAACCATTAACTATCCCCTAACAAACAAAAGTGGGGAATAATAACCTTCCACCCCTCTATCAGGAACAAAATTGGGAGTTCAACTACTATCACATGCACGCTACAAGCAGAGGGATTTACAACATAAGTAAGCCCCTAATACAACAAAAGTGGGACCTACTGCAAACATAATGCTAAAAATAACGCATCACTGCCTGCTGTGACGAGTTGCAATCCTGAGCTCCCGTCGAACCAGCCTGTCGACCACTCGGCCCCTAATCACGTGCCTGCTACTCCCCTCATCCCTGTGGTACCTCCTCACCCTATCCCTCAGCCTGCCTATGGAAGTAGCCAAGCTTAAACGGAGGGAATCAATCTCTACAGTCAGGGCTACCAACTGCTCCATAGCCTTATCTCGCTCTAGACGAGTAGTCTCCAGCTGATCCTCTACCCGCTCTATCTGTCCTACCAATACCACATTCCTCTCTAAGAGGTCATAAACCATGATACCAAGCCGAACAGAAGTTCCATGGCGACCGTGAACCTCTGCCTCTAGCTCGACAATCCTCTGGTCCTTTTCCTGCAACTTCTAGGTCAACTCAGCCTTTTCCCCTAAAGTCTGATACGCCAATAACCTGTACTGCTCCTCTCGGTCCTGGTGATCCTAGTTCTGCTCCTCTAAGTGGACTACTTGATTCTCGAGCTCCTTGTTCCTATTTGTCAGCTCTTCGATGATATCACTAGCAGTAGTGCCCATGCCATCTGCATACTCAGGTGGCTTATCATCCTCTGTCACTGGATCCTCCTCGGGGTCCTCATCCTCCCCCTCGTCGCTTAACAGCCTTAGCACCCTTTCGGTAACTGGCTCCTCCTCAAAACCATACTCGGTCTTAGACTCATCCCTAGTGTCCATCATCTCTGGCTCACTCGGTTGCACCTCCACTAAATGCCCTGCGTCCACATGAATGTCTGTGAACTCTACCTCTCTAGCAGGACTGTACTTTCCCATCTCAGACATCCTACAGCCACAAACAGAAACAAATAGACAGCAAGATGTTAGTGCCACAATAAAATATATTCATTGATAAAATGAAGTGATATTTTATCATGCACAACTCGGCTCGATGGATTTCCACAATCCACCTCCAGACAAGATCACCAAATGAATCTCCTCGATCCATCACCTAGCGTACTCAATACGAGTTTAATACTAAGGTTATAAACTAGGTTTCGCATTCCTAAAGTTTATAACTTACGGCTCTGATACCAACCTGTGACACCCCCAAATTCAGGTACTAATACCTCGAATTTGGTGCTCACGATAAAATACATCCATACACCTCTAAACAACATAAATTAACTAATGCGGAATAAATAAACATATGTTGTTCATTACAAAAGGTTTACTACGGTCCCAAGGTCTATAACCTTAAATAAATACATCGCAGAATACATTAATAATATAAAACTATTCCACGATTACATAACGGGATAGTACATATAACTATTCCTTAAGCTTTCCTTTGTCTTTGCCCGCTTTGGAACTCTCCGGCTTAACTTCAATAGGTTCATGATATAACAAGGGTGAGCAACTACTTTGCTCAGCAAGTTTAAAAGTAAGAATGAAGATATATCATGAATGAATAAGAATAATAGCTGCATAGATCAACAATTTATGAACATTGATGAAATAGCTGAAATGACATAATCAAAGTTCAAATGAAACAATGAATAATGATTATTTACTGCTGAGTGGTCCAATCGACCATGAACTTTTGGCTAAAGAGTCAATCATTCGACTAACTCTTTTAAAACCTGGCCCCGTCAGTTGTACTCGAGGGGATCAGCCTCTTGTACACCATGTATATGCATAACATTTAACTCTGACTGCATCGAATAACCGACACATTATAATCCCCTAATAAGGGTTGCTCTCTCAGTCCAAGAATCCGTACCAACTACTGGTTTGGATAGCTTTTAAAATAATATCCTGTACATGTCTAGCCGAAACAAATGGCGTAGACTATTTCCTTAAATCGTTCATGAATAAAGAACTTCAACGTTTCACAGTCCAACAACATATAATGAATTCAAATGCACAAGGTGCGAATATCAATAATTATCTTGGAGGTGGAGTAATTGACAATAATTAATCCACTAATATGATTCAAAAGTGATAACTCCATTTGAGTCATAAAACTTGCAACGATATACAATACCTGTATAAAATATGAAACCTGCTCAAAATATAATTCGAGTAAGGTTAAGGGAAACTTGCCCAACACAAGGGTTAGACAAGCGTTAGGAAACTTGCCTGAAGCGCTGCTACAATATTACAACACACGCTCCTTAATATCCTACACAATTAAGTACATATTCACATAACAATTAGTCACATACTGGATACCAAATAATAGTTTATACTACTCTATAATGTTTCATTCTTATTAGAAACATAATATTAAACAAGATTATGCACACTAGTTACGGCGTTACGACGCTTGCACATATGTATGCCAAACTTGATTATTCGAACGCCCATTTGATTTACCTAATACTTATTGGTTAATGCTAAGTATCATTATAAATCATAACATTCATGTTTTAGAATTTAGAACAACATCTTTTAGCATTAGAAGCATCACACGTTGCATACGTGCATGTTCGACGCCCTCCGATTGCCTCCAAATACACTATAGTCCTATAAATGGCCAATTTAGACCATGCTATAGACCTCAAATTGAAAAACTTAAAAATGAAAGTTGTAGGTCTTCTCGTTCTCTTTCCGAATCATGTTGAATCATCTCAATCCGAGTTCGTATGAGAAAGTTACGCCTGTTTTACTAAAAGACGTCGAAGCTGTTTTGCCTAGTGTATGTGGCCAGCACCTAGGCGCTCAAAATGGCCTATGGCCAGTGCCGGGGGTCTCTATCCAGCAGCTGACCTCATGGCCAGTTCGTTTTGCTTCCCGGATGCTCTATTTTCTGGTGTTCTAGACCAACTTTGCTTCCACCCATCATAACTCCTCCTATACACCTTCAAATTAGTCCATTTCGGACTCTATGGACTCCTAAGACATAGAGCTACAACATATCAAAAATTTAGAGCTATCCATTAATATTAACATGGCCAAATCTTAGCCCAAAGTATCAACTCATGCTATATTTTCGTGTTCTTGGTGTTCTTGGTGTTCTTCACAAAAATCATCACCAAATCTTTGTTTTAATTACTTTTTACTCCATTCTAACTGGGTTAAACTCATAACCAATGGAAGTACAACATCATAATAACAAACAAATTAAACAAACATGAAATCATAGCTACAAGGTCCTTTAAATCGTCTAACAGTCCAAAGTCCATATTTTGTCCATTGTTCTTTATGTTCTTCATCCTCCTTAAGCATAGGTACGAATTTATTGCGTTTTTGTTCCACTTTGATGTTATTAATGTCTTATATAACCTCTTAACAACATTTACAAACATCCAACACAAACAAAAACAATAAGAATCGCGGCAAGAACCAACCCACAAGCACAAAAGCTTACAAACCAAGAAAACTTTGAAAAACCTCAACCAAATGAAATGGAGTGGATTGAGTTAAAGTTTTACCTTTGTAGCTACTTCTTAGATGTTAGAACTCCTTTAGAGTTTGGTTAGAAACTCTCCTCAACCTCCTTGAGTTCTCCCGAAGCCTTTACTTCAAGTTAGCTCACACCCACTTCTTTCTCTCTCTAGAAGTTTTGAAGGTTGAAGATGAAGATGGTGATGATGGTGTAGATGCTTAGCTTGCTATTCCTTCTTCCTCCTTGCTCAAAACCTGAACCTATTCTTCTCTTCCTCTCTTCTTCTTCTTCTTCCTTCTTCTTCCTTGCTTTTTCCGGCGACCTTCTTCTCCTTTTTCCGGCGAACTCCGGCGACTTCATTCTCTTCCTTCTTTGCAACTATCTCTCTCTTTCTCTCTCTCTCTATCAGCTGACGGGAATGGGAGGAGTGTGGAATGTAAGAGAGAATGAATGTTTGAATGATTTGGGAGAAGTGGAGTGAATTAGGGAGAAGTGGGAGAAAAATGGGAGTGGCTCAAGGTGGAAATTCCACTTGCCGGCAATACTCCCCCCCACTCACTCATTCCTAGCAATTTGATTGGTGAAAAATGGTTTGGTGGTTCCCACTTGGAATAACAAGCCAAAATAAATACCTGTAAACACCAAAAATATATCCGAAAACTCCCATCTTTGTACCAAAATTGGCAAATAACTCTACCCAAAATTAAAATGGGTATTACCATAATTATTGGGATGCATAAAAATAATTATTGTGGGATTTGTCCAAATATTCGGAACACCCATATAACACATTTCGGATACGAATAAAATCATGTATCAGCTCAAATAAAATTTTCGACGCTTGGAAAAATTATTCGTACGCATACACGCATTAACAAAATTATTTAACATCGAACAAAAGACGAAAAATATATCTGGCGTGAATAGTGCCTCGGGATGCATGTCCGCGAATAGTAATTTAGCGACGTTACGTGAAATCAATTATTCACTTAAACAAAACCATAACACGAAATATTTCATGTATTTACATAATCCAGGTTGTCACACAACCTTTAAACACGGTAAATCCAGAATTCTCAGTCGTTACAATATATATATATATATATACACACACACACCCTCCTAAGCATGACAGACTTGATAAATCTTGATTGAACATCTTGTGCATCCTTTCAATTATTATTGGGATTATTCTAAGAAGTGTGTCTAAGCTAATTGATTCGGCTAAACTAATGAGTAGATGGATTGACCATCAAACCAATCCTTTGAGTAAGCTATCCAAATCAATTGCTTGGTGCAAACTTCTATATTGTGCTGAGATGAACAACCCTCATGGTAAGGGGTATTGTAAATTATGTCGAGGAACCGACATGCGCGCTATGTTTAAACGTTATGCAGAATGTATGTGCTACGAGGCTGATCACCTCATGTGCCTGTTCGGGGGTTTTGTAGTAAAACAACGCTTATTAGTCTTATTTTGTTTTATTTATTTTAGTTTATTAGATTTGCATGTTAGATAGTATATTTTTAGGATAGATGAGCAATGATTTGATTGTATTTGATTATGGCCGATGATAAAAAAGGAAAAATGAGTTTAATTTTTAACTCATGGGGAATTAAAAAGCATGCTAGTCTTTATTTTGACTTATGAGTTGGATTTACACTATTTATGATCTTTTTGAACTTCAAAGCACAAATCCATCTGTTTAGCTAGTTACGGCTTAAAATTTTTTTGGTTAAATGCTTATGGGAGATATAATTGAAACTCTAGAAATCTTGTTTGACCATCATTCAAAGCGAAATTTAGGCATTAACATAAGTTTGGGGGAAATCTTGGATTATTAAAAATTTTGAGAAATTGGAACCTTCTTGAGTTGGAATGATGAATCATGTGGTGGCTTGAGATGGAGCGTAAAATGCACTCACCCATAAACACAGGCACAAGATGGAGCGTGTAAAACGCACTCGTGCGAGAGAAAGCAAAATGGAGCGTAAAATGGAGCGTAAAACGCACTCGTTTAAAAGAAAGTAAGAGGGAGCATAAAATGCACTCACTAAAAAGAAAAAAATATATATTTTTGAATTACTTGGGAAGGTTTCAAGCGTGCGTAAGTGTTTTAAATATCCTTTTGTTCCTTTAAATTAATGTTTTGCCTTTATTAGCGGAGATTGATGTGATAAGGAGGTTTTTAGAGCTGATTTTGAAAATCTTTTATGAGTATTTATTTATATGATCTTATCTAAATCATGACTAGTTTGAACGTTTGGATATCCACACACACACACGTTAAAAATCATGGATAGATGTGGAACTAGCAAATGTGTTAAAATTTTGGACATAACATTATTTTGAAATTTTCTTTGGGGTATCATTTGTTGTAACCATTGAGGACATTTTTCAAATTCATATTGATTCATTGCTTGAGTAATTGAATTATAGGGATTCATCTTTCTAAGTTTTGTTCTTAATATATTGCTTGAGGACAAGCAATTGCTTAATTTTGGGGTATTTGATGAGTGGGTTAAATACCTACGAATCCGGTATTCTTTATCTTAAAATATTGTTAATTCTTGAGTGTATGCATGTTACTTTTTATGTCTTTATGTTTAATTTGCAGGTAGTGGCAATGATGGGCATTAATGCTGAATATGGGATATTTTTGGAAGATCTACATATGCAGCGCGGGAGGCGCCGATTTTGTGCTAGGACTGGCTCGGGTTGCGCCAGGCTGGTCGAGAGATGTTGCATGGGTAGCGCGGGGCGCGCGGGGCGCACTGCTGACTGAAAGGAAGCGGTGCGGGGGCGCCATTCTGACGAATTATGCAGATTTTGTTTCCTTGTTTGCTAGAAGTTGATTAAATTAAGGATTATCACTTACCTAATATAATAGGGTTTTATTAGGACTATAAATACTTGATTATATCTTAGACATTTTGGGGACTTTGGACTGCAATTCATTGAGAGCCACTTCTATTGGAACTTTAGAGATTGCATTGGAGCGCACGACAAGACAGAGATTGAAGCTATAGAGATTGGAGTTCCTCGACAGAGTTTTTCTTCTTCTCTTAATTTCATTATCTGTACTTGAGATGTTATTTAATTTTAATCTTTTTGTTTCTATCATAAGGATGAACTAATTTTCTAATTAGGAATACAATGGAACCTTTTGCAAAGCAGTAATTTAATTATCTATATTCTCACTTATTGATTTTATTGAGTTGATTATTATATTTTGTGCTTAATTAAATAATTGTTTGGCCGACAATTAATCTGATATCTTTGATGGAATTGAAAGAGGAAATCTTAGATTAGATCTGAATATAATAACGCATGAATTTGTTGATTCTTGTTAAGGATAACATAATAGTGTATGAGACGAAAGTACTTGTATGCCATGTATGACTTTGTTAGGAGTTTGTGCTTAATGAATCTATTTTAAGTGTCTCGCATGAAAATAGCAAAATAACTGAAATAGGTCTTTTTATGAATCATTGAAAGATGTTAATAAATTGATAGGCAATCCTAGTTGGCAACTCATTGAATTAATTAAGTGGGAATAAGATAAGACGATTATTGTAGAGCAATTGGGGGAATTGTATTCTTATGTCTTAATCATCCGGTGATCAATAATTGTTAGTTAATTTAGTTTTTATGTTTAATCAAACAAAATTTCACAAATCAATTGAGGTGACTGTTTAATTAGATTTAACTTGGTAAAAATTTGGTAATTAGAGTAATTATTAGTAATTGTTCTCAGTGGGTTCGACACTCGTATTTACTTCTATATTACTTGATTGACCGTGTATACTTGAGCGAATTTGTCATTATATAAATCGGACAACAAGTTTTTGGCAAAAACTTGTTGTCCATTTTATATACTAACAATACGCGCAAGTGCACACGGTCAATCAAGTAATATAGAAGTAAATACGAGTGTCGAACCCATAGAGAACAGTTATTAACAATTACTCTAATTACCAAATTTTGCCAAGTTAAATCTAATTAAACATTCACCTCAATAGATTTGTGAAATTTTGTTTGAATGAAAATAAAAACTAAATTAACTAATAATTATTGATCACCAGATGATTAAGACATAGAAATACAATTTCCCCAATTGCTCTACAATAATCGTCTTATCTTATTCCCACTTAATTAATTTAATGAGTTGCAATCTAGGATTGCCTATCAATTTATTAACATCTTTCAATGAATAATAAAAAGACCTATTTCAGTTATTTTGCTATTTTCATGCAAGACACTTAAAATAGATTCATTAAGCACAAACTCCTAACAAAGTCACACATGACATACAAGTACTTTCGTCCCATACACTATTATGTTATCCTTAACAAGAATCAACAAATTCATGCATTATTATATTCAGATCTAATCTGAGATTTCCTCTTTCAATTCCATCAAAGATATCAGATTAATTGTCGGCTAAACAATTATTTAATTAAGCACAAAATATAATAATCAACTCAATAAAATCAATAAGTGAGAATATATATAATTAAATTACTACTTTGCAAAAGGTTCCATTGCATTCCTAATTAGAAAATTAAATTATCCTCATGATAGAAACAAAAAGATTAAAATTAAATAACATCTTAAGTACAGATAATGAAATTTTGAGAAGAAGAAAAACTCTGTTGAGGAACTCCAATCTCTGTAGCTTCAATCTCTGTCTTGTCGTGCACTTCAATGAAATCTCCAAAGCTCTAATAGAAGTGGCTCTCAATGAATTGCAGTCCAAAGTCCCCAAAAGTCTAAGATATAATCAAGTATTTATAGTCCTAATAAAACCCTATTACATTAGGTAAGTGAGAATCCTCAATTTAGTCAACTTCTAGCAAACAAGGAAACAAAATCTGCAGAATTCGTCAGAATGGCACGCCCCATGCCGCTTCCCTTTAGCCAGCAATGCACTACCCATGCAGCATCTCTCGACCAGCCTGGCGCAACCCGCGCCAGTCCTAGCACAAAATCGGCGCGCCCCGCACTGCATATGTAGATCTTCCAAAAATATCCCATTTTTAGCATTAACGCCCGTCATTGCCACTACCTGCAAATTAAACATAAAGACATAAAAAGTAACATGCATACACTTAAGAATTAATAATATTTTAAGATAAAGAATACCGGATTTGTAGGTATTTAATCCACTCATCAAATACCCCCAAACTTAAGTAATTGCTTGTCCTCAAGCAATATATTAAGATCAAAACTTAGAAAGATGAATCCCTATAAATCAATTACTCAAGCAATGAATCAATATGAATTTGAAAAATGTCCTCAATGGTTACAACAAATGATACCCCAAAGAAAATTTCAAAACAATGTTATGTCCAAAATTTTAACACATTTGCTAGTTCCACATCTATCCATGATCCTTAACGTGTGTGTGTGTGGGATATCCAAACGTTCAAACTAGTCATGATTTAGATAAGATCATATAAATAAATACTCATAAAAGATTTTCAAAATCAGCTCTAAAAACCTCCTTATCACATCAATCTCCGCTAATAAAGGCAAAACATTAATTTAAAGGATCAAAAGGATATTTAAAACATTTACGCACGCTTGAAACCTTCCCAAGTAATTCAAAAACACATTTTTTTTTCTTTTTATTGAGTGCATTTTATGCTCCCTCTCACTTTCTTTTTAACGAGTGCGTTTTACGCTCCATTTCGCTTTCTCTCGCACGAGTGCGTTTTATGCTCCATCTCGTGCCTGTGTTTATGGGTGAGTGCGTTTTACGCTCCATCTCAACCCACCATATGATTCATCATTCCAACTCAGGAAGGTTCCAATTTTTCAAAATTTTCAATAATCCAAGATTTTCCGCAAACTTATGTTAATGCCTAAATTTCGCTTTGAATGATGGTCAAACATGATTTCTAGTGTTTCAATTATATCTCCCATAAGCATTTAACCAAATTTTTTTAAGCCCCAACTAGCTAAACAGATGGATTTGTGCTTTGAAGTTCAAAAAGATCACAAATAGTGTAAATCCAACTCATAAGTTAAAATAAAGACTAGCATGCTTTTTAATTTCCCATGAGTTAAAAATTAAACTCATTTTTCCTTCTTTTATCATCGGCCATAATCAAATACAATCAAATCATTGCTCATCTATCCTAAAAACATACTATCTAACATGCAAACCTAATAAACTAAAATAAATAAAACAAAATAAGACCACACCCCCAAACTTAAACTAGACATTGTCCTCAATGGCTAAGATAGGAAAAAGTAAATTAGAAGACTTCCCTGAAAATATAGCAATCTTCCTCCTTGTTTGCTAACTTTGAACAATAGGCTAGACACATTAGACTAAATAAGCACCGCACTTGAACTGGACTCAAATAACATGTGAACACAATATAAGTAGGTTTATGAAATCCTAATAACTGCAAGCTTATTAACTATTATGAAACCTAACAAAATAAATAAAAACAAAAGCTAAAAATTAAACTTGGGTTGCCTCCCAATAAGCGCTTGGTTTAGAGTCATCAGCCCGACTTCTTCAATTCTCTATCCAATTCCCCTTCGAAAATTGAGAAATCCTCCATCCTGAAAGTAGTATGCACACAAGCCAATCATATTTGGTTATTAAAGGCATTTTACTTTATCTACATGGTGCTGTTATATTAAATGTGATAAACCCATAGTTTTGAGCAATGCTTTTAGAATCATGATGGTGATCATGCTGATGAGATCTAAATTCTAGATAGCTCACAAACTAAAATTGTTCCTAATCGATGGATTACTAAAAGGGGGATTAGTGAATCCGGATAGATTAGTACATACGTTGCTTGCTCTTATGAAGAGGATAATTGATCTCATAATCATTTGTGTGGAGACACTAAAGCAAGTATGTAGGTGCTTATTAGAGAATAAGTTCACTGAACGTGGCTCGCTAAGGAATACCTAATGGAGTTTTACTCGCCTGTCAATAGGAATTCCTCTAGTGATAGTAGTACAAGTGATCCTTGGACTTGAGATCATCATAGTATCTTGTGTGTGATGAGTTATACTTTGACATGTCCCTTAAGACCCTTAGGGTATATCAAATGGTATGATTGGGTATAAGAAGTTGTACATGGAGATAGGTGATTGGTCAACAAAGAATCTACCACTTCTAGTAAAAGGAGAGAATGTCCTCTGTGATTCGATAAATAACGACTCAGAAGTCTTTGGCCAAAGCAGAATGAAATTAGAAAGGAGTTTCTAATTTGCATTATTAGAGTTGTTCATTGAAGAATCGAAATGCATATAATTAAATAAAATAAGACTTGACAGTAATTCCATGTCTTATATTTAATTGGGACATTATATGGTAGAAGGATTGAATTGTACGGTAACTATGCACTAAAAGGTTCTTTTGTGATTAATGTTGAAATCTATATTATCTGGAAAGTCGTTGATCACTAAGAGGGCTTACCCTTATTATAGAATAAATATTATTTATTTAAATAAATTAAATAGTTTAATTTATTTATTTAAATAAGATTATAATTGTTTTAATTGATTTATTCACAATCGGTTTAATATGGAGAACCTAAAGGGTCACACCGCAAAAGGAAAATATTTGTTTAAGAAGTAAAATGCATAATTATAATAATAAGTTAAGTGTATTTAATTTAATCTATGGAGATAGAATAAATTAAATAGCTTAATATTTATTATTTAATATTTTGGAAATGTTAAATATAAATTAATAAGAGGAGTCTTATTATTGTTATTACTATTGTTATTATTTAGTTCTAAAAGGGTTTGAGAATTAATTAATAAAAGTACTCTCATAAATTTCTAATTGGATTAGGAGTTTAATTAATTAAAGGAGTTTAATTAAAATAAAAACCTTAATCCTAAATAGTTTAGGAGGGTTCCCTATATCTATAAATAAGAGGAGTCTTATCATGAGAAAGGGTTAGATAGTTACACACTCTTCCATAAGAATTGGAGAGAGAGAGTACTTGCAGTTTCTATAGAGATAGAAACTAGGGTTTTGCCAACACCCAACTTCTTGAATACCTATTCTTCCTTGGTGGATCACCTCTAGAGGCCAAACACTTGGGTGGCTAACATTGATCAAAGGAAGGAATCTCATCGGTGGAATTCGAGAAGAACGCGAAGGATTTGGAGGTGAACTCGTACCTGTGGAAGCATGGTTCTACAAGGGTATGATTCTCATACTTTATCTCTTTCGTTTAATTGATAATTGAGCACATAGATGATCATGGTGATGGTTTGTATGGAAAATTTTAAAATCCGTTTTATTGCGCTTCCACACTATTTATGTAATTTGATTGCATGTTCGCGCTATATACAAACCTAACAGTGGTATCAGAGCCTAACCTTGTGCTAATTATTGATTATTATGATTCCATGTATGTATGAGTATGCGATTGGATTGATTTTCTGGGCAACGGAAAAAAATTTCGAAGTCTGCTACGCGGTGCGGCCGCGCCATTTCCAGTTCATTCTGGAGCGCGGCCCCGCCCGAACCCAAAAACTGTTTCTGGGGTGCAGCGCGGCCGCGCCGCTCCTAGTTCATTTTGGAGCCGCGCCGCGCCGGTCTGCAGAATTTGAAAATTTTTTATTTTGATTTTATTTGTTTTCAATTAAGATAAAAGGTTTATTTTGAATTAGAATATGATTAAAATTAAAAGTTTTATTTTAACTTGGAATGAGATTCCACGTTAACTAGAATAAATGAGTTTATTCTATTTTGGAATAGGATTCCATGTTTCCTAGAATAAAGGAGTTTATTCACATATGGAATAGGATTCCATGTTTCCTTAAAAAAAAGATGTTTATTTTGATAAGGAATATGATTCAACATATTTTATTTTCCAACAATTTTAAGTTAAAATAAAAGAGTTTATTTTGAACTTGAAATTGGATTCCATGTTAATTGAAATAAAAGAGTTTATTTTGATTTGGAATTTGATTAAAAATAAAGGAGTTTATTTTATTCAAAATTGGATAAAATAAAATAAAGAAGTTTATTATGATTTAAATTTTGATTAGAATAAAGGAGTTTATTTTTATTTCAAAAATTGGATTTCTAGTAAACTTTTAATTGCCCATTAAATGATATCAATGCTTATATGTAATGGTTTTATTATTCATGAGATGAATGTTATTTATTGATACATATAGAGATATGTATGATAATAAATAGGGATTGATTATGGACTACTGACCAATGTGTGATTGAATTTATTTTAGTGGATGCTTGAATGAATGGGTTTTTATAAATGGGGTCTGCGTACTTCGTCTTCTCTAGTTTTTCTTGATGTAAATTCTATCTTCCTCCTATGTACTTTCCCTTGACTGCTGATCAAGGTTTCTATTTATGGTATATAGTTTATGTAATAGATTTAGTTAGAATTACTTGAAGAATTGGAGACAAAGGAGCAAGGAGCGCTTGAAGACCCGTTTGTAATGGAGCCCGGGTTTAAATGTAATACTTATATTTAAATTGTGTTCTTGTACCCTGGATTTGACCTTTTGGTTCACTTGGTAGCTCTAGTGAACCAAACTAGAATAAAAGTCCATAATCAATCTGGGTAGAATATAGTATTCTATATGTGCATACTTACTATGTATATATTATATATTATACAACATGTTTCGCATGTTAAATAATATGACGCGTATTTTATATATATATGTGCATGCGCGCTAAACAAGATGAGACAAATAATAACAAACCCCTCAAAGAAATTATATTAAGTTCTAATCTTTCAAAGATATTTGGAATATCGAACGTCGCCTTCTAGCATGGTAAAACAATAGAGTATTAAATATTTAATATGTGACGCCCCCCCCAAATCCGGGTCCCTTGAACCTCAGATTCGGTGCTCACGGTACAACATACACATCTCATCTAACTACCCATTCATTGCATTAATTATATCATTCATTACATTATCTTAATAAAAACATACATTAAGACATAATTATATCATCGTCATCCCAGGTTAACTAACTTTAACATTACATATCTATTAATACAACAGACTTAAGCAAAATTATAATATAATAATCATTAAACAACTTGATACTACTTGGTCGCCTTCGCTTTGCCTTTATCCGTATTAGATCCTTCGGCTACCTCGGCTATAGCTGAAATGTTTTATTGAAGCAAGGGTAAGCAACGAGTTTGCTCAGCAAGTTAAGCGTACAATAAAGGATATATATCAAGAATAGAGGAGTTTAACTTTTATAGAACTTCACCAATAATCAAAAGATTTCAAAGTAGCTGAATAATAAATCATTTCAAGTAACAAGAATTTTCGTGAATTTCATGCTGAATAATACATCAAGAATAAAAGAGTTAAATTTCTTTCGAAGATTCAATAATATTCAATTGATTATAAAAGATTAGCAAATTTGCGATAATATTCAATACATATGGTTATTCCCAGATTTCATGCTGAGTGATCACAAATGGATCAAGAACTGCTAGAGGAATCATCAGTTATTATTATTCTTACTGACTACCTCAAGAGTAAAAATTAGCTATAAAAACTAATCTTTACTCTTCTGCAAGTACATAAGGTGATCAGCCTTATTGTACCCGAGATTATGCATAATTCTCAAACATAGCGCGCGGTCGGGTTACCGACAATAAAATTTCCCCTAATTTATTTTTCAGGGTTGTTCATCTCAGTCTTACATCATGAGTCTGTATCACATTAATATGGTTTGGATAGCTTTCAAAGAAATACTTTGAGTTCAACATATTATATCAATTTTGATCTAGCCGAATCAAATGGCATATATCTTTAATAACGAATTAGTTCAAATAGTAAACGTTTCATGCAATATCAATTTAATATTAGTCTAGCCGAAACAACTAGCTAAGACATGACTAATAAACAGTTATTTGGTCCAGCTGATACGACTAGCTGAGACATGGCTCATAAGCAATTTATGAATACAGAACTATAATTATTTCTCAGTTCAAATAATAGAATAAGAAATCAATTGCACAAAGTGCGAATATCAATAATCATAGATGTGGAATAATTATCAATAATTAATCTACCAGCATGCTTGAAATATAATAACTCGAGTTTGAGTTAGGAAACTTGCCTTGATCGTTGACTACTGCTCCGCAATTTAATTTAACTTCTTTTGTAAGACCAATCAGTCATAAGATTGATTTTTCAATCAGCCAAAAATATTATACCTTATAATATCCCTTCTAATATTTAAGCACATAATCAAATATTAGATACCACTTTAACACCATATACATTCATAATTTTAAAACTAGCACACATCGAGTCTTTAACAGTGTTCAATATAGTATACTGAGTGGTTTCCCACAAACAACCAACAAACTAGTTTCCGTCTCGTCTACACTGTTTTCACAGTGAGTTAGATCAGTTGCTAGTTCGTATATACCTTCGCTCCCTGAAAGAATCGTTTAGCCCAGATACTATACATCGACTATTAAAGAGTACGACTGTACCACTACTTTATCATATACTTTATGAATTAACACTAAGTCTTTTATTTTATAAGTCTTTCTTTATGATCTCGTAGGTTAAATACCCAATCCAGCAAATTGAATTCCAAATCCAGCAAACTAGATTCCAACCTGGATTACAATCCAGCACCCTGGATTCAAACTGCCCTCTAATCCATCATTCTAGATTCACACTATTCAATTTATCAAACTATTTTCTCCAATACAGCAAACTATATTGCCCAATCCAGCAAACTGGATTGTCAAATTCAGCAAACTGGATTGCCAAATCCAGTCAGCTGGATTACTAAATGCAGCAACCCGAATTGCCAAATCCAACAGCCCGGATTCCTCATTTTAGCATACCATAAACCTAATATAGTCCATTGAATATCCATTTCAACAAACTACATTCAAAATAACTTTTTATGTTAATTAACTAACATATGAGTAAGTTATTATTGATATTACTTACCTAATCTTACTCAGATAATAAATATTTCATTAATTAATTTTAGCATTCTTAAATCATTATTTAACATTAACAAAATAATAACTAATTAATTCTTTATCCCTATTTGTTATTTAGTTTTACTAAATAACAAATAGTTAGCTTATTAACATTAACTCTATTTAATTATTACCCAATGTTAATAAAATAATAAGTAAATAGTTAATTACACTTAAACAATATTTAATTAGTGTAATTATTAATTAGTAGCATTAAAATTTATTAGTTAGTAAATTCAAGTGAGCTAAAAAGGATTAGACCATTAACTACTCAAATAATTACTTAATTACTCAAACAAATTCTAAATTAAATAATTATAATATTCTCTTTTTTTCACATTTTAGAAAATATTTAGGTCGGGACTCGTCGCCGAAACCGGTTAGAAAAGGCCTGAACGGTCGCCGGAATCCCCTCGTGATCCGGACCGGTTCACTTTAATTAATTCATGCAGGCTGTCTCTTCTATTCCAGCCACGGGGTCCTTCACGGAAACGCAAATAAAATGAAATCTACAACTCGGATCAAGATGTAGTCAGACTCGTTGGATTTGTATCTTTCTGAACTATATTTTTCATTTATCAAACGCCAGATTTGGACCTGTATTGATCCCAGAAAACTAACCCAAAGTGGACTATTCTGGCAGTGCACCAACTTTCTCATTTTAACTTCTTTTTCAATGATTCCAACGAGGTTCTCTTCCTAACTTACCCTTTTAAACTCAGAAAAAAGAAAATCAACAATAGCATGTATAGATTCCAAAATACACAATTTATTCGAACAAGCTATGGTTTGTTCGTCGGTAAAAATATTTTTAAGCTTTTAGTTTAATTTTTCTACACAAATCCATACCATTTCATACCACAACCATATATCAACAAACATAAATATATTTAGCAAAATTCTAAACACAAAAACCTTGATGATAACTTTTCTACCATAAAATTAAAAGAAAAGTAAGATTAGGGTTTTTTAGGGTTTTTATACCTTTTTTCTTAGCTTGATGACTTCCTTCCTTCACTTTCCAAATTAGGAGATGAAATTATTTGACACCCATGACTCCCTCACAAGTTGTCATGCACCTCCCTTCTTGCCCCTCTTTATTTTCCTTTTCTCTTTCTATTTTGATTTATCTTTCTCTCTCATCTCTTTCTTTCTAATTTTCTGTCTCTAAACTATCAAGGAAGAAGATGACTAAGACCACTAATTACTAGCATAATCTATAGATATACAAGTTGTATCTGTTTATTTTGCCATCATTAGCAAGTGGATTATTTTTGACAACTTGGTGATAGTTGTCTTAATCATTGTACTTTTTTTTTAATCTCACAAGCTATCTTAGCTTGACAACTCACTCCCATGTGAGTGTCCCTTGCCGGTAGTCCCCTTGTTATTATCCTTCAAATTTTGATTTTATTTTAATTACTAATTCACTTGCTCAAATGACTAAAAAGTCCCTCCTTTATTGGATCAAAAATTGGGCCATTATTTAATTCTTTTTGGGCTTGAATACACTAGGTTTAAGCTACTTGAAAAATCAATTTTACTTTTTACCAATTTTGGGCTACTAATTTAATAAATTATTGGGCTCCCTATATGTGGTTTAATTAAATTATAATGGGTTACTTACCCACTTTATATAAATATCCTTCAAGTCTACAATAAACTAATTAAATGGGCTTGATTAAATACTAAATAAATTAGTCCATTAGTAATTTATATTACTAGGATTAATACATATTTTATTATATTTATAATTATACTTTATTTTCATAACCCAATTAGACTTGCTATATTTAAGTAAATTGAATATTTAATTAATTGTTTAATACTAACGCTCTTAGGTTCGTCCACTAATTTAAATAACTATTAGTGAGACATATTTTAACTAACAATTAATCACATGCCTTCCATATAAGTCACAATATATTTATCATCATTGATAAATAATTACTATATCTATTTATTCACATATCCATTCAATGTAAATCACAAAGTGTTCATTACACTTACAAGTAATTTAATATACTTATTTCCTTTAATAAAATATTAAACAATCATATAATCACTTTAGATTAGTAATGCTAATTAATCCTTTAAAGATTATAAATCTTTTATTTACCATTCATGGTTAATATTTAAGTTATGTTAATTCTCAACATAACTTATCTTACTTTTTCTTAATCAAATTGATTAAGTATCCATCTTAATTAGCTTAAAATAAAATAAATTAACTATCTTACTTAATCCACATATTCAATTATATACTCCAATTAATTTCTATTAAAAAAAAATTTTATTCGTAAAAATATACATACATAATTATATAAAACTCTCGGTCCTTACATTCTCCCCTCTTTATAAGGATTCCGTCCCCGGAATCACTATTACCGTACACTCAGATTATGTCTATCCTCAGACACTTATTCGTCATTTAAAATTTTACTACCTTAATATAGGTATTATTGTGCTTCTTCTTGCATTTACTCTTCCCTATCCCCTTCAGGGCGGAAAATCTTTTACTTAACTCAAGTCTCATTTGACTTGCCATGACTTATAACTATATTCGTTTTCTAATAACTTTTTAAAGTTGTATCATCAATTTCTTCATTTTGACATGCGTCATACTAACTTGTGACTTTCATGGTGCTATACCAACCTGCCTGTGACTCATATCGGTAAATGGACATCACCTCATAGTGTTACCTATCAAATAATACGTATGTAGTTATATTACTGAGTGGAATTTTACCTGTCACCACTTCCTTTGCAGCCACTGCATCCTGGACTGTCATATTAAACGTGCGTGCCGTTGGTTTTCTTGACTGAGTTGGTCCTTTGATCATTAACGCCCCACTGTTGTTTCCTCTGTTGTCGCTTCCTTTCTCTACATTCTTCTTTGGACAGTTACGACTATGGTGGTCTGGTGATCCACACGAGAAACAACCTTGTAATTTCTTCGGAGTGGGACAGTTGGGAGATATGTGTCCCTCTTGGCCACAATTATAACATACGCTCTTGCCCTTCGGACAGACTCCCTGATGATTCTTCCCGCAATTTGTACACGGTGCACCTTTCTTCCTACCATCTCCTGACTTATTTCCTGATTGACTGTTATCGTTCCACTTACGTTTATTGGAGTTACTGCCTCCACTACTACCTCCCTTATTACCACCTTCCATCTTTTTCTTCTTTTGTTCTTGGTTGTATTTGGATATATCTTCACTTCCTCGCTCAGCAATGATTGCTTTTTCTAACAGGGTCGAAAATGAATCAATCTGTAACACAGCTACTTTGTTGAATATCCACGGTTTTAGTCCGATCTCAAAACGTCACGCTTTTCGTTCCTCGGTGTCCACCTGATGTGGTGCAAACCTAGCTAACTCGTTGAACTTGGCGGCGTACTCTGATACTGACATGTTTTCTTGCTTCAACTCCGAAAACTTAATTTCCATTCTTCCTTGCATACTCCGCGAAAAATAATTTTTGAAAAATAATTCTTTAAATCTCTCCCATGCTACTACTCCTTCTCCGGCTCTGTTCTGATTCGAATCCCACCAGAAATTCGCCTCTCCTTTCATCAAATAGGTAGCAAAAGTTATCTTTTGCTCCTCTGCTACTCTAGCAATAACAAATGCTTTTTCCATCTCCTTCACCCAAGTTTGAGCTTTGATTGGATCTGTTGTTCCCTTAAACTCTAGTGGTCCTACTGTTTTAAAGTCATTGAAGTTTGCCAACCCATTACCTGGCTAATTTCTCGCGGCTGGAGCTCTATTCTGCATTGCCTCTGCTAACATATTTACAAAGTCTTGCATCGGGTTTGTGTTACCTTCTTCATTATTAACGGACCTTTCTTCCCTTCGGTTTCGTGGTTCTCTTCTTGGCGGCATTACCTGAATAAAACTTTAAATTATTCTTCCTTGGTTTACATTTTATACATCAACATATAAGTGTTAACATTCAAATTTAACCTGTAATTTAATCTCATACCACAATTCAATTTACTGGATTTTACAATTCAGCTTGCTGGATTAACGAATCCAGTTTGCTGAATTAACAAATTCGGTTTACTGAACTAGCCAATTCGGTTTGCTGAATTAACCAATTCAGCTTGCTGAATTAACCAATATGGTTTGCTGAATTAACATATTATTAGATAGACATTTTACTATCTTAATTCTCAAAACTTACTTACTTAATCAAACATATATTCATATTCATTCAACTAGATCATAACACTTTTCATCATATAGCGCATATTGCTATAAACATCTACTATCCCTTTTTGATAACAAGAGTCGGGAATCACTACTGCAACTTACACAAAAGTTGGAACTTGCAGAGGTTATCTCAATATTCATACAAAGTGAGGATTACATTCATATAGATATATATATATATATATATATATATATATATATATACACACACACACACATATACCTATCCATTGCCTACGATATTATATTACTAACATATTATCTTACTTCCAAAGATCCTACCTCTCATACTTAATCTTTCTTTCGTCCTCTTTCTTCACCTGTCTTCTTTTTGGAACAATTCTTGGCCCGATGACCTACCTCTCCACACGTGAAACACCCTCATTTCTTAAGTTTGGAACAATTGGGAGCGATATGCCCTGCTTGTCCGCAATTATAGCACACATTTTTACCCTTCATACATTCCCCAAAATGTTTCTTTTCACAGTTAATACATGCCTTCTTCTTCGGCTACGAATTTCCTTACTGGTTCCCTGAGTTATTGTCACTATCGTTGTTCCTTTTCCTTTTATTACTCTTCTTATTTTTCTTTTTACTGCTTTCCACCCCCATTTTATTAATCTGTGCTTTCAGTTCATTTCGTTCTTCTGTCATTTCCCGCAATGCCCTTTCCATCTTCCATATGTCTTCCAGTAATAGCACCCTATTCTTTAGATCTTGAACTTCCGTGGATGTTTGACCGTCTATGACTACTACTCTGCCATTTTCTTCATCTTTTACCTCTATTTTTGGCCCTACCTTAGCCGCTTTGGAATCTACTTCTTCCTCTTCACTCAGTTCCATTTTAGGGTACTCGTCATGATCGCTTCCTAGATTTACCATAGGTTCATCTTTTAAAACTTCTTCAACTATCACCCTCTAAACTGCCACCTCAGCTAACGGTATTGGTGCAGCTGCTAATTCCTCAGCAACAACTTGAGTTCCTTTAATCTCATCATCTCCTGACATCCTTCAATCAATTTAAACAACTTTATTAGTACATTATTAATAAACACCATTCATAACTACTAAATATCAATATCTTACTATTGATGAATTCCCTCAATTCATCACTTAAAACTCTAAATGAGTTTTTCTATCTTTCTTACGGTTATATTCCTAAGGCTTTTTTCCCCCACCCAAGGTTTATAACCTACAGCTCTGATACCAACCTGTGACGCCCCCCAACTCCGGGTTCCTTGAACCTCAGATTCGGTGCTCACGGTACAACATACACATCTCATCTACCCATTCATTGCACGAATTATATCATTCATTACATTATCTTAATAAAAACATACATTAAGACATAATTATATCATCGTCTTCCCAGGTTAACTAACCTTAACATTATATATCTATTAATACAACAGACTTAAGCAAAATTATAATATAATAATCATTAAACGACTTGATACTACTCGGTCGTCTTCGCTTTACCTTTATCCTTATTAGATCCTTCGGCTACCTCGGCTTTAGCTGAAATGTTTTATTGAAGCAAGGGTGAGCAACGAGTTTGCTCAGCAAGTTAAGAGTACAATAAAGGATATATATCAAGAATAGAGGAGTTTAACTTTTATAGAACTTCACCAATAATCAAAAGATTTCAAAGTAGCTGAATAATAAATCATTTCAAGTAATAAGAATTTTCGTGAATTTCATGCTGAATAATACATCAAGAATAAAAGAGTTAAATTTCTTTCGAAGATTCAATAATATTCAATTGATTATGAAGGATTAGCAAATCTGCGATAATATTCAATACATAGGGTTATTCTCAGATTTCATGCTGAGTGATCACAAATGGATCAAGAACTGCTAGAGGAATCATCAGTTATTATTATTACTGACTACCTCAAGAGTAAAAGTTAGCTATAAAAACTAATCTTTACTCTTCTGCAAGTACGTAAGGTGATCAGTCTTATTGTACCCGAGATTATGCATAATTCTCAAACATAGCGCGCGGTCGGGTTACCGATAATAAAATTTCCCCTGATTTATTTTTCAGGGTTGTTCATCTCAGTCTTACATCATGAGTCCGTACCACATCAATATGGTTTGGATAGTTTTCAAAGAAATACTTTGAGTTCAACATATTATATCAATTTTGATCTAGCCGAATCAAATGACATATATCTTTAATAACGAATTAGTTCAAATAATAGAACGTTTCTTGCAATATCAATTTAAGATTAGTCTAGCCGAAACAACTAGCTAAAACATGACTAATAAACAGTTATTTGGTCCAGCTGATACGACTAGCTGAGACATGGCTCATAAGTAATTTATGAATACAGAACAAAGTGCACAAAGATTTCTCAGTTCTAATAATAGAATAAGAAATCAATTGCACAAAGTGCGAATATCAATAATCATAGATATGGAATAATTATCAATAATTAATCTACTAGCATGCTTGAAATATAATAACTCGAGTTTGGGTTAGGAAACTTGCCTTGATCGTTGACTACTGCTACGCAATTTAATTTAACTTCTTTCGTAAGACCTATCAGTCATAAGATTGATTTTCCAATTAGCCAATCATATTATACCTTAAAATATCGCTTCTAATATTTAAGCACATAATCAAATATTAGATACCACTTTAACACCATATACATTCATAATTCTAAAACTAGCACACATCGAGTCTTTAACAGTGTTCAATATAGTATGCTGAGTGGTTTCTCACAAATAACCAACAAACTAGTTTCCGTCTTGTCTACACTGTTTTCACAGTGAGTTAGATCGGTTGCTAGTTCGTATATACCTTCGCTCCCTGAAGGAATCGTTTAGCCCAGATACTATACATCGACTATTAAAGAGTACGACTGTACCACTACTTTATCATATACTTTATGAATTAACACTAAGTCTTTCATTTTATAAGTCTTTCTTTATGATCCCGTAGGTTAAATATCCAATCCAGCAAATTGGATTCCAAATCTAGCAAACTATATTCCAACCTGGATTACAATCCAGCACCCTGGATTCAAACTGCCCTCTAATCCATCATTCTAGATTCACACTATTCAATTCATCAAACTATTTTCTCCAATATAGCAAACTATATTGTCCAATCCAGCAAACTGGATTGTCAAATTCAGCAAACTGGGTTGCCAAATCCAGTCAGCTGGATTACTAAATGCAGCAACCCGAATTGCCAAATCCAACAACCCGGATTCCTCATTTTAGCATACCATAAACCTAATATAGTCCATTGAATATCCATTTCAACAAACTACATTCAAAATAACTTTTTATGTTAATTAACTAACATATGAGTAAGTAATTATTGATATTACTTACCTAATCTTACTCAGATAATAAATATTTCATTTATTAATTTTAACATTCTTAAATCATTATTTAACATTAACAAAATAATAACTAATTAATTCTTTATCCCTATTTGTTATTTAGTTTTACTAAATAACAAATAGTTAGCTTATTAACATTAACTCTATTTAATTATTACCCAATGTTAATAAAATAATAACTAAATAGTTAATTACACTTAAACAATATTTAATTATTGTAATTATTAATTAGTAGCATTATTTAATTATTGTAATTATTAATTAGTAGCATTAAAATTTATTAGTTAGTAAATTCAAGTGAGCTAAAAAGGATTAGACCATTAACTACTCAAATAATTACTTAATTACTCAAACAAATTCTAAATTAAATAATTATAATATTCTCTTTTTTTTCACATTTTAGAAAATCTTTGGGTCGAGACTCGTCGCCGGAACCGGTCGGAAAAGGCCTGAACCGTCGCCGGAATCCCCTCGTGAACCGGACCGGTTCACTTTAATTAATTCATGCAGGCTGTCTCTTCTATTCCAGCCGCGGGGTCCTTCACAGAAATGCGAATAAAATGAAATCTACAACTCGGATCAAGGTGTAGTTAGACTCGTTGGATTTGTATCTTTCTGAACTATATTTTTCATTTATAAAATGCCAGATTTGGACCTGTATTGATCCCGAAAAACTAACCCAAAGTGGACTGTTTTGACAGTGCACCAACAGTTAGTGTGTTTTGGGACAAATTACATAACTTTCTCATTTTAACTTCTTTTTCAATGATTCCAACGAGGTTCTCTTCCTAACTTACCCCTTAAAACTCAGAAAAAAGAAAATCAATAATAGCATGTATAGATTCTAAAATACACAATTTATTCGAACAAGCTATGGTTTATTCGTCGGTAAAAATATTTTTAAGCTTTTAGTTTAATTTTTCTACACAAATCCATACCATTTCATACCACAACCATATATCAACAAACATAAACATATTTAGCAAAATGCTAAACACAAAAACCTTGATGATAACTTTTCTACCATAAAATTAAAAGAAAAGTAAGATTAGGGTTTTTAGGGTTTTTATACCTTTTTTCTTAGCTTGATGGCTTCCTTCCTTCACTTTCCAAATTAGGAGATGAAATTATTTGACATCCATGACTCCCTCACAAGTTGTCGTGCACCGCCCTTCTTGCCCCTCTTTATTTTTCTTTTCTCTTTCTATTTTGATTTATCTTTCTCTCTTCTTATCTCTTTCTTTCTAATTTTCTCTCTCTAAACTATCAAGGAAGAAGATGACTAAGACCACTAATTACTAGCATAATCTATAGATATACAAGTTGTATCTGTTTATTTTGCCATCATTAGCAAGTGGATTATTTAACACAACTTGGTGATAGTTGTCATAATCATTGTACTTTTTTTTTAATCTCACAAGCTAGCTAAGCTTGACAACTCACTCCCATGTGAGTGTCCCTTGCCGGCAGCCCCCTTGTTATTATCCTTCATATTTTGATTTTATTTTAATTACTAATTCACTTGCTCAAATGACTAAAAAGTCCCTCCTTTATTGGGTCAAAAATTGGGCCATTATTTAATTCTTTTTGGGCTTGAATACACTATGTTTAAGCTACTTGAAAAATCAATTTTACTTTTTACCAAATTTGGGCTACTAATTTAATAAATTATTGGGCTCCCTATATGTGGTTTAATTAAATTATAATGGGTTACTCACCCACTTTATATAAAAATCCTTCAAGTCTACAATAAACTAATTAAATGGGCTTGATTAAATACTAAATAAATTAGTCCATTAGTAATTTATATTACTAGGATTAATACACATTTTATTATATTTATAATTATACTTTATTTTCATAACCCAATTAGACTTGCTATATTCAAGTAAATTGAATATTTAATTAATTGTTTAATACTAACGCTCTTAGGTTTGTCCACTAATTTAAATAACTATTAGTGAGACCTATTTTAACTAACAATTAATCACATGCTTTCCATATAAGTCACAATATATTTATCATCATTGATAAATAATTACTATATCTATTTATTCACATATCCATTCAATGTAAATCACAAAGTGTTCATTACACTTAAAAGTAATTTAATATACTTATTTCCTTTAATAAAATATTAAACAATCATATAATCACTTTAGATTAGTAATGCTAATTAATCCTTTAAAGATTATAAATCTTTTATTTACTATTCATGGTTAATATTTAAGTTATGTTAATTATCAACATAATTTATCTTACTTTTCCTTAATCAAATTGATTATGTATCCATCTTAGTTAACTTAAAATAAAATAAATTAACTATCTTACTTAATCCACATATTCAATTATATACTCCAAGTAATTTCAATTAAAAAAAATTTTATTCGTAAAAATATACATACATAATTATATAAAACTCTCGGTCCTTACATAATATGAGTTTGTTGTGTCACCACAAGGCAAGTATTAAATATTTAAGATATTGCATTATCACATTTGATGCTTATTAAGGAATTGAACATTACTGTTTTGTTGTGTCATCACAAGGACGGTATTTTTCTCTTCACATATATGGAAGTGCTAGGTTGGACTTAACTTAGATAATTTTGATTCAGATATGTCACCACTTGATCAAAATAATATAAGAGGCAAAATACAAGGAGTTACATAGTGATGTAATTGACAATAGTTGTCTACCTATTTATTTATATATCGTTTGTTGTGTCACCACAAGGCTATATCCATTTGAAATGAGATCCTTATTCTCGCTAGCAAATCTTTAATTAGATTTGCCGAACTATATAATGAGGGTAATATAGTTTGATGAAAAAATGGGAGATACCAATTTAAAATAAAGTCCTAATTTATTTTGGTAATTAATTAAGAAATGAATGTATGCTAAAATGTTGTTAAATTACAAATTCATTTATAGAATTTTACGATGTCTAATTCACTATCACTGCGTAGCATATTAGATGCTAATTAACTGGACCAAAAACAAAGGACTGGTTAAAGAATTTAAGAATAGTTCTCAAGGCTGAAAAACTATCTTATGTCCTTAATATGCCTATCCCTGCAATGGTTGCAGACAGTGCCTCTGAGGAAGAGATTACTACTTTTAGAAAGTAGTAAGATGATGCACAGTTGGCTTAATGCATCATGCTCGTATCCATGAATAACAAGCTTACGCGTCAGCATGAAACTATGGATGCTCCTACTGTACTCCGGCACCTTCAAGGAGTTGAAGGGTGAGGAAAGTAGGACTATTAGATATCAGATATCTAAGGAGCTTTTCCGATCTAGAATGACCGATGACATTACAGTACAGACATATGTCCTAAAATGATCAATCTGATTGAACAATTGGGACAACTGGGTTTTAATGGATGGAGAGTTGATCCAAGATTTGATCTTGCAATCACTTCCAAATTCTTTCTCACAAATTGTTGTGAATTTTCATATGAACAAGCTATATGTCAGCCTGCCTTAGTTGCTTAAACATGTTGAAAACTATAAAGAGTCACTTTCCAACTAAGAAAGACCAAGTCTTACTGGTAGATGATTCTTCCAGGAAGTGGAAGAGGGCCAAAGGATCTTCTTAAAAGAAGAACAATTCAAAGAAGATAAATGGAAAGGTAAAAACAAAGGATAATAAGAACAAGACTGATGCAGATAGCAAAGGAGTTTGCTTCCACTGCAATAAGCCTGGATACTAGAAAGGAAACTGTAAGGAGAATATTACAGAGGCTAACCAGAAGAAGCTTAGTGAAGCTTCGGTTACAGATATAAGTTTATTCATGATTAAAAATAAATCTTTCTGTAAGTCAAGGTTCTACTTGGGTATTGGATACCGGCTGTAGTTCTCACGTATGGAATCCAATGCAGAGACTAAGCAGAAGTAGAAAGCTAAACAAAGAGTAAGGAATCTTATGTGTGGGAATGGAGCAAAGGTTACTACATTAACTATAGGAACTTATAGTTTAGCATTGCCTACGGGCAAGTCTATTAAGTTAATAAGTTGTTATTATGTTCCAGTTCTCATTAAAAACATTAGAACTTTCGTTGTTGGACAAGGAAGGTTCTGGTATTATATTTAAGAATAATTGTTGTTCTAATTATAATGATAATGTTTTGTTTGAAACTGGAAGATTACTTGATAGACTTTGTATACTTGACTTACGTGAAAAACATTTTGCAAATTGAATAAACTAATAAAAGAAAAAGGAGATGGTCATTCAAAGAGTTGAATGTGTGTATTTGATAAAATACAAGTCTGAATCATTTGAAATGTTCAATAAATTCAGAAGTGAAACATATTGACAAAGTATTAAGATTCTTTGATTAGATCGAGGAAGGAATACTTATGCAATGAGTTTCTAGATCATCTCAAAATGGTATTTTTCCCAATGGACATCT
This sequence comes from Aralia elata, assembly GCA_034770075.1. Taxonomy (NCBI): domain Eukaryota; kingdom Viridiplantae; phylum Streptophyta; class Magnoliopsida; order Apiales; family Araliaceae; genus Aralia; species Aralia elata. The sequence goes on along the minus strand of CM068387.1, from coordinate 35,203,478 downwards.
CCTGATACACAATAATGGATTGGTGTATCATTAAAGGAGAAATTGTACCTTGTTGGACATGGTGCAGTCTATAATGATTTTTACCATCATTCTAGTATCTATCTGGGATTATGCCCTAGAAACAGCTGCATATCTACAAAATAAGGTAACATCAAAAATCTGAGCCCAAGACTCCATAAAGGTTATGGATAGGAAAGGATTCCTACTCTTAAGTGTGTTAAGATAAGGGGTTGTCCAGCTTATGTGAAAAAGTTTCAAAGATAAGTTTGGGACAAAAATCTAACAAGTGCAGACTTATGGCATATCCTAAAGAAAGTTTAGGGTATTATTACTATAATCCTACACGCTTAGATAAAAGGTGTTTATCATTGAAGGAGTTAGTGGGAGGGTAATAGATCTTGAAGGAGTTCAAAAACCACAAAGCGCTTTAAGTCGAACCGAGGAACCTGTAGATAAACCTATTGTACCACAACTGAATCGTAAATCTAGAAGAGTACCGAAGATAACTGAGAGGTATGGATTCATCATAGAGGATGATGATGAGGTATGCATCATAAAAGATGATGATCCAGTTATATACGATGAGGCTATGAGTAGAAGACACTCAGAGAAATGGCAGATGGCCATAAAATCCGAAATGGACTCCATGTATGAGAACCAAGTATAGACTCTGGTTACTCCACCGAAGGGCATAGTGCCTAGAGTGTGAATATGGGTCTTTAAGAGAAAGACTGAGGCAAATGGCAAGGTGGAGACCTATAAGACCAGACCTGTTTAAAAAGTTTTTCAAGTCAAGGAGTTGACTGTGATAAAACCTTATTACCGGGTAATGCTCAGGTCCATTTGGAATTTGCTTGTGATTGCAGCTTATTACGAAATTTGGCAAAATGGATGTGGAGACGCCCTTCCTCAATGAAGACTTGAGGAGAATGTATGTATGATACAGCCAAAGGAATTTGTTTCAAAGGTTGAAGCAAATCGTGTTTTAAGCTACAATGATCCATTGATGGATTGAAGCAAGCTTCTCAAAGATGGAACATTCGTTTTGATGAGATAATCAAAAGAGTTTGATTTTATCAAAAACGAGAATGAACCTAGTGTGTACAAAAAGGGTCAGTGGGAGCACTGTGACATTCTTGGTATTATATGTTGATATACTACTGATAAGGAATAACACACCAATGCTACAATCAGTAAAGATAAAATTATCTAAACATTCCTCCACGAATGACTTGGGAGGAGCATCCTATAAAGTGGGGATATAAATCTATATAGATAGATTTAAAAGGATGTTCGGCTTGACCCAAGGAATGTATATTCATTTAATGCTAAAGGCGTTTAGCATGGCAAACTCCAAAAGAGGACTCATGATGATGAGCCATGGAGTGTATCTCTCTAAAATTGTCCCCAATTGAAAGAGAGATCGCATGAGTTACTATCATGAATGCAATGAATATACAAGGCTTGATGTTGATCAGTCATATTCTGGAGATGATCACTATAAGACAGTGATAAACATCTTTAGGTACTTAATCGGTAATGAAGATGTGATCATGATTCATGGTAGGTCTGAATTAAAACTAGAGGGCTAAATAGACTCAAGTTTTTTTCAGACTGACCCAGACGATAACAAATTCACTTTAAGGTAAATCGTTACCTTGAAAGGTGGTGCAGTGAATTGGAAAGGTTCTAAACAGCAAAGAGTTGCTGGTTTAGTGACAAAGACAAAGTATATAGCTGTAAATGAAGCTGCAAGTTGATTGTTTGGATGAAAAGTTCATTACAGAACTAGGAATAATTCCTAAGACTCATCTTGGATTCAAACAAGTGTTGTGGCACTTTCATTTGATTAGTGGAATCATTGAAAGAGAAAAAGTCACTATAGAGATAGTGGACTCTTGAGAACAACATTGCATATCCATCTACTGAAACTCTATCCAAACAGTAGGATGATCGTCACTTAGAGAAGAAGGGTATTAGATACCATGACGATTGGATTTAGTGCAAGTGGGAGATTAAAAGTAGTATGCACACAAGCCAATCATATTTGATATGATGTAGCATATACTTTGTAATCTTATTTGGTTATTAAAGGCATTTTACTTTATCTACATGGTGCTGTTATATTAATTGTGATAAACCCATAGTTTTGAGCAATGCTTTAAGAATCATGATGGTGATCATGCTGATGAGATCTAAATTCTAGATAGCTCACAAACTAAAATCGTTCCTAATCGATGGATTACTAAAAAGGGGATTAGTGAATCCGGATAGATTAGTACATATGTTACTTGCTCTTATGAAGAGGATGATTGATCTCATAATTATTTATGTGGAGACACTAAAGCAAGTATGTAGGTGCTTATTAGAGAATAAGTTCACTGAACGTGGCTCGCTAAGGAATACCTAATGGAGTTTTACTCGCCTGTCAATAGGAATTCCTCTAGTGATAGTAGTACAAGTGATCCTTGGACTTTAGATCATCATAGTATCTTGTGTGTGATGAGTTATACTTTGACATGTCCCTTAAGACCCTTAGAGTATATCAAAGGGTATGATTGGGTATAATAAGTTGTACATGGAGATAGGTGAATGGTCAACAAAGAATCGTAACTTATTATACCCAATCATACCCTAACCTATCTCCATGTGCAACTTATTATACCCAATCATACCCTTTGATATACCCTAAGGGTCTTAAAGGGCATGTCAAAGTATAACTCATCACACACAAGATACTATGATGATCTCAAGTCCAAGGATCACTTGTACTACTATCACTAGAGGAATTCCTATTGACAGGCGAGTAAAACTCCATTAGGTATTCCTTAGCGAGCCACGTTCAGTGAACTTATTCTCTAATAAGCACCTACATACTTGCTTTAGTGTCTCAACACAAATGATTATGAGATCAATCATCCTCTTCATAAGAGCAAGCAACGTATGTACTAATCTATCCAGATTCACTAATCCCCTTTTTAGTAATCCAACGATTAGGAACGATTTTAGTTTGTGAGCTATCTAGAATTTAGATCTCATTAGCATGATCCCCATCATGATTCTAAAAGCATTGCTCAAAACTATGGGTTTATCACATTTAATATAACAACACCATGTAGATAATGTAAAATGCCTTTAATAACCGAATAAGATTACAAAGTATATGCTACATCATAACAAATATGATTGGCTTATGTGCATACTACTTTCAATCTCCCACTTGCACTAAAGCCAATCGTCATGGTATCTAATACCCTTCTTCTCTACGTGACGATCATCCTGCTGTTTGGATAAAGCTTCAGTAGATAGATATGCAATGTTTTTCTCGAGAGTCCACTATATCTATAGTGACTTTTTCTCTTTCAATGATTCAGCTAATCAAATGAAAGTGCCACAACACATGTTTGAATCTAAGATGAGACTTAGGAACTATTCCTAATTCTGTAATGAACTTTTCATCTAAACAATCAACTTGCAACTTCATTTACAACTATATACTTTGTCTTTGTCATTAAACCAACAATTCTTTGCTGTTTGGAACCTTTCCAATTCACTGCACCACCTTTCAAGGTAACGATTTACCTTAAAGTGGATTTGTTATCGTCTTGGTCAGTCTGAAAAACTTGAGTCTGTTTATCCCTCTAGTTTTAATTCAGACCTACCATGAATCATGATCACATCTTCAGTACCGGTTAAGTACCTAAAGATATTTATCACTGTCTTACAGTGATCTTCTCCAGAATATGACTGATGAACATCAGACCTTGTATATTCATTGCATACATGATAGTAACTCATACGATCTCTTTTTCAATTAAGGACAATTTTAGAGAGATACACTCTATGGCTCATCATCATGAGACCTCTCTTGGATTTTGCCATGCTAAACGCCTTTAGCATCGAATGAATATACGTTCATTGGGTTAAGCCGAACATCCTTTTAAATCTATCTATATAGATTTATATCCCCAATTTATAGGATGTTCCTCCCAAGTTATTCATGGAGGAATGTTTAGACAATTTTATCTTTACTGATTGTAGCATTGGTGTGTCATTCCTTATCAGTAATATATCAACATATAATACTAGGAATGTCACAGTGCTCCAACTGGCCTTTTGTACACACAAGGTTCATTCTCATTTTTGATAAAATCAAACTCTTTTGATTGTCTCATCAAAATGAATGTTCCATCTTTGAGAAGCTTGCTTCAATCCATAAATGGATCATTGTAGCTTAAAACACGATTTGCTTCAACCTTTCAAACAAATTCCTTTGGTTGTATCATACATACATTCTACTCAAGTCTTCATTGAGGAAGGGCGTCTCCACATCTATTTTGCCAGATTTCGTAATAATCTGCAATCACAAGCAAAATCTAAATGGACTTGAGCATTACCCGGTAATAAGGTTTTATCACAGTCAACTCCTTGACTTGAAAAACCTTTTAAACAGGTCTGGTCTTATAGGTCTTCACCTTGCCATTTGCCTCAGTCTTTCTCTTAAAGACCCATATTCACACTCTAGGCACTATGCCCTTTAATGGAGTAACCAGAGTCTATACTTGTTCTCTTATATGGAGTCCATTTCGGATTTCATGGCCATCTGCCGTTTCTCTGAGTGTCTTCTACTCATAGCCTCATCGTATATAACTGGATCATCATCCTCTATGATGCGTACCTCATCATCATCCTCTATGATGAATCCATACCTCCAAGGTATCTTCGGTACTCTTCCAGATTTACGATTCGGTTGTGGTACAATAGGTCTATCTACAGGTTCCTCGGTTCGACTTAAAGTGCTTTGTGGTTCTTGAACTCCTTCAAGATCTATTACCCTCCCACTAGCTCCTTCAATGATAAACACCTTTATCTAAGAAGGAAACATGTAGGATTATAGTAATAATACCCTAAACTTTCTTTAGGATATCCTACAAGTCTGCACTTGTCAGATTTTGTCCCAAACTTATCTTTGAAACCTTTTCACATAAGCTGGACAACCCCTTATCTTAACATGATTAAGAGTAGGAATCCTCCCTATCCATAACATTTATGGAGTCTTGGGCTCGGATTTTTGAGGTTACCTTATTTTGTAGATATATAGCCGTTTCTTGGGCATCACCCCAGATGGATACTAGAATGTCGGCAAAAATCATTATGGACTGCACCATGTCCAACAAGGTATAATTTCTCCTTTTAGATACACCAATCAATTATTGCGTATCAGGAGGTGTCCATTATGAGAAAATACCATTTCTTGGGCATCACCCCAGATCGATCCCACGAGGAATTATTACTAATCTTTTTCAAGTATTAACCTTTTATCATCTCAATCTTATTTAAACAATTGATAATTTTTTTGTTGTTTTACACTAATTAAGAAAAACAAGTAATCGAAAACTATGGAAAGCGTTAAGATAATGAAATCTAATATTAACAAGTCTAAGATCACAATTTCCCCTAACACTTCATTTAAATATCCTAACTCTCTCATTTGAACTAATTAACAACATAGAATTGTCAACCGAGAAATCAAAGTTACTTATAAGCCTCTCTCGATGGTCAAATTCGAATCTTCCTAATGCGGCATGTAGGTATATGTCTATCCTACACACTATCAAGAGACTAATTTCAAGAACAATTAACAAGACACGTGTCACTAAATCTCATTAATCACCCTTTCAATTACCAACTTTCGCATAAAAAGTCATTAAGAATAGATTCTCAATTGGTTGCACACGGTATCTAGGTATATGTCTATCCTAAATACTATCAAGTTACCTATCATTGAGGATAATTAATAAGATACACGTCACTATATCTTTATTAATCACCCACAACAATCTTTAACTTTCGCATGATATCATAACAAAGTCTCAACACTATAATCCGTTTCTCAAGTTCATATAGGTTCCCACGATAATTACTAGCTAGGCAATTAGTATATGAAGCATAAATTATGATATCTAATTCACAAATGAGTAACCAATATCAAAGAGAGAGCAATCAATTCAAACTATGTGTTGGGTTCTATTGAAATCTTAGAATACAAGCTCTAATTCATAGGAGTTACATAAAACATCAAATTTGATCTATATATCATCATATTGGATTTACAAAATAAAAAGGAAATACTAGAAATAAACACTTTTGAAGATATTCCAATGTTGCTTGCTTGAGGTTTGATGATTTCTAGCTTCTCCTCTTGATTTAGCAATCCCTTCCTTCAATTGTTCTTTAGCTTTTGCTGAATTTTTCCTTGTATTGCAACACTTTAGCTCTCAATTTGATGATTATGTGCAGCCTCCCCCTCTCTAGATACTGATTTTCGGGCCCCAAAGAGATGTTATATAGTGAACACGGAGAAAACCTAGCTTAGCACACCAATTTGGACAACAAAATCACAAAATCTGCATTTCTTCCCGACAAGCTCGCCCTAGCGCCAAAATTGCACTGGAAATTTGCTCTGGGGCATGCTAGGCAGAGAGTTCCCGCCGGGGCGCCAAAATAAACCTACAAATTCGCGCCCTGGCGCGGTAACTTTTTGTTGCCAAAATCAGTTTTGATGTCTGTTGGTAAAATGACCATAACGTGTTCATCCAAGCTCAGATTTAGGCGATTCAAGAGGCTACGGAAAGCTAAGAAGTCTCTAACTAGAAAAGTAAATGCTTGAGCTTGGGAAGCTTCTAGCTCTACAATTTTCATAACTGGAGGTCCGAGAGAAACTGGTCAAAGCTAGGCGCAAATTGGCCGGGAAATAGCTGCTGTGTAAAATGCATGAAAAATTCGATGGTAAAATGACCATAACGCTCTCATACGAACTTCAAATAGGATGATTCAAGATGTTCGGGAAAGCTGAGGAGAATATCTACAACTTTTGTTCTTTGAGTTTTGAGAGAGTTTTAGATTGGATCAAGGTTGTAATTGGGAAACAAGCGACTGTTGTGCCAAATTCAAGTCGAAAACGCGAAAGTGGCAACACTAAACAGTGATCCACGGAGCTTTTATTTCAATTCCTACAAAGCAAAGTAAAAATACATAAAAGCATACAAGAATATATAATAGCAATATAAAACCACACAATTCAACAATAAGGAAAAAATACATACAAACCAAACGAAATAGCTAAAGACTTACAAATTATCACGACCAAAAGTACCTAATTTGTGTGTATAAAACACACTCATCAGTGAGCGGGACAATAGTTCCGGAAAGGACAAAGGGAAGGGCAAGGCTACAGACTAGCTTTACTTCGTTAGTTATTAAGAAGACCGTGAACTGATTGTACTAAGACTTATACTATTTATTTGTATTAATTTAAGTATGTTTTGTAATAGTGGAGGTTGAGAGAACCTAGGATTTTGTATGAATTATTTATGAAAACCCTTATTATTCTGTTGTGAGATGTTATTTAGTTATGATATGTGTTGTAAAGTGAAGCAGCAAGTTCGAGATAGAGGTATCTGAATTTGGGGGCATCACAGTTTGGTATCAAAGCTATAGGTTGTAAACCTTAGGAAAGAGAACTCCTTAGGCTATAACATTAGAAAAATAGAGGGAAGAGAGAAAATAAGACTCATATAGAGTTTTATGAAGTGATCTTAGGCAGAATTGTCTTAAGAAGTCAGTAGGAGTGAGAAATATACTTTCCTTAAATATAAAAAGATTATATTTTCTTCAAAGTACTAATAGGATTGTTCGTTTTGGGGTTATGCTTGTAGGAATGACAGAAATAGGCGAACCTAGTGGGATCAGGGAAGAGGAACCACATCTTATCCATGTGGTGTCTGTTGTCAAATTTCGCAATCAATAAAACACGCACAAGTATACGCGATCTACAAGTAATATAAGATAAGTAAAGTGTCGAATCCACGAGGAATTATATTAAATAGTTACCAAATATCAATCTCATGAAAAATTAATCTAATTTAAACAATGATAATATGATTTGTTTTTGTTGTTGATTAAGACTAAACGAAGACAATTAAGAAAAAAACGTTTAACTAAACACGGATAGAATTCAAGATAAAAAGATCTAAGATTATAATTTCCCCCACCTCTTCGTTTGTAAAGCACAATTCTCTCTTTATCGACTAGTTAGATAAAAGAATTGTTACCCGAGAAATCACAAGTATATATACGCCTCTCTCGATGGTCGAATACATATTTTCTATTGTGGTTTATAGATATATCTTTATTCTACACACTAGCAAGAATCTCATATCAAGAACAATCAATAAGATACATGTCACATAAAATCCCATTAACCATTCTATCAATTACCAACTTTCACAATAGAAATCATTAAGCAAGGATTCTCAATTGGATACATGTGCTATTTAGGTATATGTCTATCCCAAATACAATCAAATTATCAACTCTTGAGAACAATACATAAGACTCACGTCACATAATATCATACATTATCCATAAAGAATATCCAATTTTCACATGAATTCATAGCTAGATCTCAACCTATATTCCATTTCTCAATCTCATATATATTACCAAGGTAATTACGGGCCAAACAATTAATCCATAAACATAGGCTATGAACTCTAATTCACAAGAGTCTAACTAATATTCAAAAGAGAGAGCATTCAAAACAAACTACGAGTTGGGTTCCATTGAATCTTAGAATTAAAGAATTAGCTCATAATAGCTTTGGAGAACATCATATTCAGATTATAGTACATAACTTTGGAATTACAAAATAGAAACGAAATACTATAAGTTAGAATGATAAAATCCCTCTTTGGATTGATTCACGAATTGATGCTTGTTGGTATCCTTCTCTCTAGCTTTCCTTCTCAATATTGTAATCTTCAGCTTCTTGGTGATGCTATGGTGTTCTTTGTTTTCCTTTGTTCTTCTTTTTCTTAGCTCAAACCCTAGCTCCCAATGTGTATAGCAAAGCTTGGATGAACTGAATACAACTCCCTGGATGCCTAATACACTGATTAATCTCTCTCCACTAGTCACCATCGTACTTCCGAATTTGCTCCAACGAACACCCACTATCAGCACACAAGACAAAGCCAACCGCTCAATAATCCCAACGAGCTCGCCCCAGCGGTGAAAATTGCCTAGGGAGCTTGCCCCGGCGGTGAAACATGCCTGGGGATACCGCCCCGGTGGCCAAAAAGGCTTGAACCTACAGCCCCGGCGGTGGACCCTGCTGCAAGAATTACACTTTTGCCCCTAGAGTCCAAAAGTTCCACAAATGCTCATCTATAGTCGTATCCTACGAAACAATGCAATACAAGTAAAATACAACTAAAAACACTAAAAGATAACAAAGAATTGAGCCTAAAAGATAACCAATTCGTAGGTACAAAACCCACTCATCAAATACCCCCAAACTTAAGACTTTGCTTGTCCTCAAGCAAAAACACGATAGATAGAAGTATCGAGAGCGATCTCCTATATGAATGCACATGCATGATTTAAAAATCTATGGCAGCAGACCAAGATAGGAAATGGGAATCAGGCCTCAAGAGAGAAGAAGTAGCATTATAGCAAAACATCAAATTTATATCTTTAATAGGCACTTAATCATAAGATTGTATTAAAATCTAACCAGTTCAAAGCATTGACTCGTGCAATTATGAGATCAAAGGGTTACAAATTTAATAAAACTAATAATAGTTAGCATCCCTAACATAGCAATCCTTATCCATAATACTAAATGCATTAACAAATAGAATAAAAGCATATCATTGGCCTGCCTAAAATAGACTGCTGCAATGCTCCTAAATACAGAATACTAATAATTTTTTTTTCAAAACAATCATCAAAATGCTCAGAACAACTCAGATCAGAACATTAATGCCAGAAAAGTCATTTTGATGATATTTCACATGAAATTATGATGATATTTCATATGATTATTTCTAATAATAGCAATCCTTAAAAAAACATAAATATAATTGCAACCAATAATGGCAATTCTTCAAAAACATAAACTAGTCTTTAAAAACTTGAAAACATGCTTACTAACTGCAACTACCATGTTACTACCATGCTAAAACATTTAAACTATACTTAACTACTAGGTACGACTACTAGAAGAGCAAATCCACCCCCAAACTTAAGAGGGACAATGTCCTCATTGTCTAAAGAATACATAATTTAAAACTGAGGACTTTCCTGATAAGTGTGGTGTCATGGTTGGTTGATATCCTCGACCTCAGCATCAGACGGTGGATAAGGAGGTAGTGGTTGGGGCACTGGAAATGGGATAGGAGGTCCTCTTCGATTCAGCCTAGCAAACTGCTCAACCAAAACTACATTGAAGCTCGTGGTGTAGCTGAACATGTGCTCCTGCCGCTCAGCCAGTCTCTGGTTCTGCCGCTTAATCCTCCTGGCTCGTTCTTCGGTGAGCGTCTGTAGATTTCTGAACTGCGTGCTAAAGCGGGCTCTCGGCTATGAACTGGAGGCAGTAGGTAAATCAGGATCACCCTCTGAATTTGCCTGAGGCTGGATGATGAAGCCTCGCCCTCGTGGGTGTGACTGTGCCTGGTCCCACACTATGTATCTAGCAATGAGTTTATGGTCCAAGACTAGTAATGGCTGCTGGACTACCTCATCCTCAGCCCACTGAACACCAGCAGCTCGGCACAGTCCACAGATAAGTGATGGGTGTGGTAACCCTCCATGAACATTGCTCCTCAGAACCTTGTGGATGTTAGCCTCGATGATACGACCCACATCGATTGCGTAGTCCATGACCATAGAATATAAGAGTGCGACCCTGTCCTTCATAACATCACTGACATGTAGGGTGGGCATCAGTTTAGCGCAAAGAAAAGCAAACCAAATCTTACCATACAAACTCAGCTCCTTGCTGTGGAAAACTGAACCCCCTGTTGCCTTTAGTCACCCAAGTGGTGCTAGGCCTGCACAATTCAGTCACAATCCTGTCATAGTCGGGGTTGGAGCGTAGGAACTCAGAATACTGGCAAACTGCAGGAGCGTCCAATGAATAGTACTCATTAATGGCCTGGGCGCTGAATGGAACAGTTCTGCCCCAAACAGTCACGGTGTATGGAAGCATGTCCTTTGCATTAGCATAGAATTCCTGGACAATAGCCACCACAGCTGCCTCGGGTTGATCAGTAAAAACATCCCATTCCCTCTCTGTAATCTGATCACCCATCTCTCCATCAACCCTCCAATCCGGCCTAAGGCCACGCTCGGGAGTTAGAGCTTTACCCGATATGAATGTGTCAAATCTCGTGGCAGCCTCAGCACTTACAAACTTGCTATGGTCATAGGCTCTCTCCGGTGTTGAGGATGAACCCTCACCCCTGAATCTTTTTGGAGGCATGATTGATCAATATTCAGCAAAAACAACCACAAATTGATTCCCCCAAACTTAATTTATACTGACTGTTTGGTTTCATGCAGGATGCTATCAACCAGCACAATATATATTCCCAATATCCCAATTGAGCCAACACAAACTCAATTGGCCCAACAATTTAATAACACAGTGTAATCCCAAAGTCTCAGTGTAAATCAGTAAATACGATCAAACCAGTTCAGATAAAGAGGACTCAAACTTGACAGTTCACAGCATATCCAATTCAGACAACGAAAACCTTAGCTTGACAATTCTCAACAGTTATGTTACAAATTCTCACTGAATACCTAAGAAGCAATAACCGTGACAAATACGCAGAAACAATGCAAACCAAGCACCACAATGGCATAAAAATCCCCAGTTCACAGTAGAGCAGTTAAAAGGGGTTCAACCAATGCAGATAATGAAAAATCCCAACTAATATCCAATACAGTCAAATTCAACCTCACTGATTACTCTAAATACATGGTCAATGATCAATAAGCAGTATCAATGCGGACCTAGATCAATAATGACATACCTTAGATGATTTCAGTGGGAAAACTCGCAGAAGATGAACCCTAGCTTGTATTCCCCAATTATCTCGTGAAAATCCAAATTTTCAGTTGAAATTGACTGGTGATGTGCTCAATCCGAATGGGAGGAGACCAAATTTGCTGTGGGTACGTGTTGCATGAGATTCGGATGGATTGGGAGAGCAAACCGAGCTTGGGGAACGAAGGAAATGGGAGAAAATGGAACGAACGATCTGCCTGGAAGGGGATTTTAAAAACTGAATTCCGCGTCTGCCGCCGGGGCGGTAGAATAAGCTTGTATTCGGCTGCTGGGGCGAACTCGTCGCCGGGGCGGTGGAAATGAACCTGGTTGGCCGCCAGGGCGAGCCCGTCGCCGGGGCGAGAAAAATGGCTTAAATTTTGCCGCCGGGGCGACAACTCCCTGTATCCCCAAAAACTGCAGTTTTACAATTCAGATCCAATACCAAATTTAACTCTCTCAACCGGTTATAAACAACATATCACACATATTTGACCATATTGCACAAAAATTCAACATTTAGAGCAAATTGAGGGCATAATTTATCTATCCAAAACGCAATTATTGAAGAACTTAGAAACATGAAAATGTAACACTTGTGAAACTTAAATATAGCAACAAAACATAAAGGATACAAATATAGATAATGGGTTGCCTCCCATCCAGCGTGTGGTTTAAAGTCCTCGACCCGACTTCTCATTGCTTCAAGCTTGATCGGCTAGAGTGATCGAGGTTTTCTGGCGAGCGAAGCCGCCACCCCAATAATGTTTAAGACGCTGTCTATTAACTTTGAATGATTCCTCTGGATTATTACTATAAACTTCAACCGCTCCGTGAGGAAATGCATGCTTGACAATGAAGGGCCCCGACCAACGTGACTTGAGCTTTCCTGGAAAAAGCCTCAACCTAGAGTTGTACAGCAGTACCGCTTGGCTTGGCTCGAATTTCCTTTCAATGATCTTCTTGTCATGCCATTTTTTAACTTTCTCCTTATACAATTTTGAGTTCTCATAAGCCTGCATTTGGAACTCATCAAGTTCATTGAGCTGAAGAAGCCTTTTCTCTCCCGTGGCTGTGAGATCAAAATTCATCTTCCTTATGGCCCAGTACGCCTTATGCTTAAGTTCAACCGGGAGATGGATGCTTTGCCATAGACTAGCTAGTATGGTGACATGCCAATCGGGGTTTTGTATGCCGTCCTATAATCCCAAAGCGCATCATCCAGCTTTGTTGACCAATCCTTTCTTGTGGGATTGACGATCTTTTCCAAAATTTTCTTCACTTTGCGGTTAGAAACTTCTGCCTGGACATTGGTTTGGGGTGGTAGGAAGTAGCAATTATGTGACTAACCCCATATTTTGCCAAGAGAGCTACAAAGTACTTGTTGCAAAAATGGCTCCCTTCATCACTGATCATTGCCCTTGGGGTACCGAATCTTGTGAAGATATTCTTTTGTAGAAATTTCAGCACTACCTTGGCATCATTCGTAGGAAATGCAGCTGCCTCCACCCATTTGGACACATAATCCACAACTAAGAGAATGTACAGATTGTTGAAAGAGGACGGAAATGGCCCCATGAAGTCTATTCCCCAAACATCAAAGACTTCAACTTCTAGGATAGTGTTCAATGGCATTTCATGTCGTTTAGAGATATTCCCCATTCTTTGGCATCTATCACATCTTTGAACAAAATGGTGGTCATCTTTAAACAATGTTGGCCAGAAGAACCCTGCTTGCAACACCTTAGTGGCTGTCTTTTCACCTCCGTAGTGTCCTCCATATAGGGAATCGTGATAGTGATGTAGAATGCTATCAACCTCACTTTGTGGAACACACCGTCGTATCATTTGATCTACACAATGCTTGAATAGATACGGTGCATCCCACATATACCTTTTCACGTCATGTAGAAACCTTTTCTTTTGTTGCCACGACAAGTCTGGGGGAGTGTGTTACTAACCAAGTAGTTAGCAAAATCTGCATACCATGGAATTTTGCCTTGAACTACAAACATCTGTTCATCCGAAAAAGACTCATTGATTAGAACTTTATCTTCCTTGTCATGACCCGGATTCTCCAATCTAGATAGATGGTCGGCTACTTAGTTTTCAGTTCCCTTTCGGTCCAGAATTTCTAAGTCAAACTCTTGCAACAATAGGATCCATCTAATCAACCTCGGTTTAGCATCCTTCTTTGCAATTAGATACTGAATAGCTGAATGGTCCGTGAATACAACCACCCTTGTTCCAATTAAGTAAGATCGAAACTTGTCAAATGCATACACTACCGCAAGCAATTCCTTCTCGGTAGTGGTGTAGTTGAGATGTACATTAGTTAAGGTTTTGCTGGCGTAGTAAATAACATGAAAAACCTTCTCCTTGCGATGTCCCAAAACAGCCCTAACTGCATAATCACTGGCATCACACATCAATTCGAAAGGCTTTGACCAATCCGGAGCAACTATCACTGGTGCGGTGGTCAATTTCTTCTTTAAAAGCTCAAATGCGATCAAACACTCTTCATCAAACTTGAACGGCACATCTTTCTCTAATAAACTACATAAAGGCTTTGAGATCTTAGAAAAGTCCTTTATGAACCTTCGGTAAAACCCAGCATGTCCCAGAAAACTGCGAATACCCTTCACTGAAGTTGGTGGAGGTAAATTTTCAATTGTTTCAAGTTTTGCTCTATCCACCTCTAGACCTTTTGATGACACTTTATGCCCAAGTATGATCCCCTCTTGCACCATAAAGTGACATTTTTCCCAGTTGAGCACTAGATTAGTTTCCACACATCTCTTCAGTATTAGAACTAGATTTTCCAAGCAATTGTCAAACGAATCACCAAATACTGAAAAGTCATCCATGAAAACTTCTACATTGCGTTCCACCAAATTCGAGAAAATTACCATCATGCACCTTTGAAAAGTGGCCGGTGCATAACACAATCCGAATGAGACCCTTTTAAAAGCAAAAGAACCAAATGGACATGTGAAAGTGGTCTTTTCTTGGTCCTTTGGAGCAATAGCAATATGATTATAGCCCGAATAACCATCCAACAAGCAATAATACCCATGTCCTGCCAGTCTGTCTAACATCTGATCAATAAAAGGCAGTGGAAAATGATCCTTTCGGGTTGCCTTGTTAAGTTTCCGGTAGTCCATGCAAACCCTCCAACCAGTTACTATTCTTGTTAGAATCAACTCATTATTTTCATTGGCTACAACCATCATACCCCCTTTCTTAGGTACACACTGAACTGGACTCACCCAAGCATTGTCAGAAATGGGGTAAATTATTCCAGTATCTAACCACTTCAAAATCTCTTTCTTTACCACCTCTTTCATGATTGGGTTGAGTCTCCTTTGATGTTCCACAGTGGGTTTACTATCATCCTCCATCAAGATTTTGTGCATACAGAATGATGGGCTTATTCCCTTGATGTCGGCGATGGTCCATCCAATAGCAGATTTGTACTCTCTAAGAACTCGCAACAGCTTACTTTCCTGAAACTCGTTAAGAACAGAGGCAATAATAACAGGTAAAGTAGATGATTCGCCCAAATATGCATACCTGAAATGATTAGGCAATGGTTTTAGCTCAAGTGGTGGAGGCATCTTAAGAGATGGTCTCAACCGATCTGTAGCATTCTCAGCATACTCTAGAGATTCAAACGGGATTTGAAACTTGCTTCCCCGTGGCACTTTATCCAAAATCTATAAATACTCCACCAAATCCGAATCATCCATGTTGAACTCTCCCAAAAGTGAAGTCTCCAATGGATCATTGTTCAACACATTCAAAAGCTCATCAATTACAACTTGCCCAATCACATTCACCTGAAAACATTCTTCCTCATCCGAAGGGAATTTCATGGCCTTAAACACATTGAATGTGACTTTTTGATCCTAAACCCTCATAGTGAGCTCTCCCTTTTTCACATCGATTAGAGTTTTCCCAGTAGATAAAAATGGTCTCCCAAGAATAATAGGAATGTTTTTATCTTCCTCAAAATCTAGGATGATAAAATCAACCGGGAAGATGAACTTATCCACCTTCACAAGAATGTCTTCTACAATTCCCCTTGGGTAAGTAATCGACCTATCGGCAAGCTGAAGGGAAATGTTTGTTGGCTTTGGTGCAGGCAGTCCCAACTGAGTATACACAGATAATGGCGTGAGATTAATGCTAGCACCTAACTCATACAAACATTTGTTGAATGAGAGGCTACCAATAGTACACGGTATAGTGAAACTGCGTAGGTCCTTCAACTTGGGGGGTAGCTTTCTTTGCAACACTACACTACATTCCTCCGTTAAAGCCACTGTTTCAAAGTCATATAACCTCTTCTTCCTAGACAGAATACCCTTCATGAATTTGGCATAACTTGGCATCTGTTCTAAGGCCTCTGCAAAAGGAATGTTAATTTGTAGCTTCTTAAAGACCTCCAGGAATTTAGCAAACTGTTTATCTAACTTTTGCTTTTGCAGTCTTTGAGGGAAAGGCACTAATGGAAACACTTTCGGTGTAGGAACAACACTAGGTTTATCTGTGGTATCTCTCTGTTCCGACTCAAGTGGTACACTGCTGTCCATTTCTTTAAAAAAATCTGCATTATTCTAGTCTGGAGGAGAGCATGAGTGGGCTGCCCCTTTTTGCAGTTCAGGCCCCTGTAAGGTTTGTTTTCCACTTCTGAGTGTCACTGCTTGACATTCCTCTTTCCCATCTCTCCTCGGATTAGTTTCTGTGTTACTAAGAAGAGATCCCTGGGGTCTATTTGACATAGAACTAGCCATTTGCCCAATTTGATTTTCCAAAGCTTTGAGTGCTGCTGCTTGGTTCTTTATCATCACATCTTGGTTAGCTATGTGTTTCAATATCAACTCTTCAAAATCTAGTTTTCTCTCTGGTTGTGAAGTTTGATCTGCATAATGTTGTGGCTGATTTTGGAACCCTAGAGGATGGTGTGGTTTTGGAGCTTGTTGAAAATTTTGATTGTTGCTCCATGAAAAGTTAGGGTGGTTCCTATTTCTAGCATTGTAAGTGTTTTGGTAATGATTTGGTGGTCTCTGGTAGCTACTTACAAACTGAACTGCCTCGTGATCAATGGGGCATTAGTCGGTTACATGTGTCCCTGCACATAACTCACAAACAAGAGCTACTTGCTGCACTTTTGAATCAGTTAAGGAATCAAGTTTCTTTGACATTGCTGCCATCTGAGCTGCTAAGGACGTGATGACATCCACCTCTAATACTCCGGCTACCTTTGGTTGACTCATTCTAGAAGTTGGCCATTGGTAGTTATTTACAGCCATAACCTCTAATAAATCAAGTGCTTCTCCATAATTTTTAGCCATAAAAGATCCTCCCGTAGCTGCATCTATGTAAGACCGATTATGAGATCCCAATCCATTGTAGAAGGTATTCAATTGCATCCATGGGAGGAATCCATGATGCGGGCATCTTCGAAGCAAATCTTTAAATCTCTCCCATACCTCATACAATGATTCTCCATGATGTTGTTCAAAGGTTGCAATTTCATTTCTCAATCTAGTAGACTTTGCAGGAGGGAAGAACTTTGCCAAAAATTTATGTGCTAAATCTGATCATGTAGTGATGGATCCTGGTGGAAACGAGTGAAGTCAACTCTTAGCTTTGTCTCTCAAAGTGAACGGAAAAAGTCTATGTCTCAAAGCATCATCCGTCACTCCATTAAATTTGAAAGTATCACATATCTCAATAAAGCTCAACAAATGCTCATTAGGGTTGTCATTAGCCAAACCCCCTAACTATAACGAATTTTGCACCATTTGTATTGTTCCCAGTTTAATTTCAAAGGCATTTGCAGTTATTGTCGGCCTTGTGATACTAGACTGTAAATCACTTATCTGCGGCGTTATATAGTCTCTCAATGCTTTTAGGTCCTCTACCGCCATAAAGTCTTGGTTGTTAGACCCCCTGATTCTTTCTCTTCTTAGTCTTCGGGTATTTCTCTTGATCATAAGGAAATAACTCAAGACTTTGTGATCGGCGCATATAAATCAAGAGTACCTACACAGTCAAGTGAAAAAATAAATACAAGTCTAAATTAAGATTAATTCGACTATAATCAATATTGGTAAAATTATTATAAAATAATTCCCTGACAACGGCGCCAAAAACTTGTTGTCAGATTTCGCAATCAATAAAACACGTGCAAGTATACGCGATCCACAAGTAATATAATATAAGTAAAGTGTCGAACCCACGAGGAATTATATTAAATAGTTACCAAATATCAATCGCATGAAAAATTAATCTAATTTAAACAATGATAATATGATTTGTTTTTGTTGTTGATTAAGACTAAACAAAGACAATTACGAAAACAACGTTTAACTAAACACGGATAGAATTCAAGATAAAAAGATCTAAGATTACAATTTTCCCCAACTCTTCGTTTGTAAAGCATAACTCTCTCTTTATCGACTAGTTAGATAAAAGAATTGTTACCCGAGAAATCACAAGTATATATACACCTCTCTCGATGGTCGAATACGTATTTTCTATTGTGGTGTATAGATATATCTCTATTCTACACACTAGCAAGAATCTCATATCAAGAACAATCAATAAGATACATGTCACATAAAATCCCATTAACCATTCTATCAATTACCAACTTTCACAATAGAAATCATTAAGCAAGGATTCTCAATTGGATACATGTGCTATTTAGGTATATGTCTATCCCAAATACAATCAAATTATCAACTCTTGAGAACAATACATAAGACTCACGTCACATAATATCATACATTATCCATAAAGAATATCCAATTTTCAGATGAATTCATAGCTAGGTCTCAACCTATATTCCATTTCTCAATCTCATATAGATTACCAAGGTAATTACGGGCCAAACAATTAATCCATAAACATAGGCTATGAACTCCAATTCACAAGAGTCTAACTAATATTCAAAAGAGAGAGCATTCAAAACAAACTACGAGTTGGGTTCCATTGAATCTTAGAATTAAAGAATTAGCTCATAATAGCTGTGGAGAACATCATATTCAGATTATAGTACATAGCTTTGGAATTACAAAATAGAAACGAAATACTAGAAGTTAGAATGATAAAACCCCTCTTTGGATGGATTCACGAATTGATGCTTGTTGGTATCCTTCTCTCTAGCTTTCCTTCTCAATATTGTAATCTTCAGCTTCTTGGTGATGCTATGGTGTTCTTTGTTTTCCTTTGTTCTTCTTTTTCTTAGCTCAAACCTTAGCTCCCAATGTGTATAGCAAAGCTTGGATGAACTGAATACAACTCCCTGGATGCCTAATACACTGATTAATCTCTCTCCACTAGTCACCATCGTGCTCCCGAATTTGCTCTAACAAACAACCACTATCAGCACATAAGACAAAGCCAGCCACTCAATAATCCCGACGAGTTCGCCCCGGCGGTGAAAATTGCCTAGGGAGCTCGCCCTGGCAGTGGCGTTTCCCCAGCGGTGAAACATGCCTGGGGATACCGCCCCGGCGGTGGCGTCGCCCCGGCCGCCAAAAAGGCTTGAACCTGCTGCCCCGATGGTGGACCCTACTGCAAGAATTACACTTTTGCCCCTAGAGTCCAAAAGTTCCACAAATGCTCATCTATAGTCGTATCTTACGAAACAATGCAATACAAGTAAAATACAACTAAAAACACTAAAAGATAACAAAGAATTGAGCATAAAAGATAACCAATTCGTAGGTATAAAACCAACTCATCAGTGTCTGAGACACTCCTGACAGTTGAACCCATACCGGATGTTGTTCCAACTGAGGAAAAACTTGAGGTAGATCCGGAAGAAGATCCGGAAGAGGATCCGGAGGAGGACCCCATAGACAGTGAACCCCTAGACGAACCAGATGAGGCGCCCCATATTGACACCACATTCGAAGAAGATTTCATAGAAGAGTATGTTGATCGCATCCTCGAGCAGAGTGATAGGATCTAAGAGTTGGAGCAGGAAGTCCGAGGGCGAAGAGAAGCCTCTACTCAGCTAGGAGCTATGGTCCACCACCTTTTGGCAAGGAACGTGGATCTGGTTGGTAAACTAGAATAGTTAGAATAGCAGATGGGGAGCTTGAAATTGGAAAAGGAAGCATTGCGAGCTCAGTTGGAAGAAGAGGTAGCGGACTGGGTACAGATAGAGGAACAGTGGGATGAAGCCATCGAACGGGCTGGCGATTTAGAGGATAAGTTAAGGAGTAAGAAGAGGAAGATGAACAAGATGGGTTATGCATTTCGCACGACTATGGAAAGGTGGATGGATGGTGTGTATCACTATCTGGCAGAGTAGGGATATACTTGTCACACCTGAGTCGAGACTTAATGATCTATATGGGTCAGATAGAGTATGGAAGTGCTGTGGAGCATGGTATGCTTGGTTAGATTGTTAGTAGTGATAGTTATTTACACATGTGTTGATTCCAGTCTTTGTGTAAAATATGGAATAGTAGGTATTAACCCCAACTTTTGTTTGTAAGTAGAGGGGTAGGATAGATGTGAATCCCCATCTTTTGTAATATTAGGGGATATGAAGTAGTGTTTATAGCAGTATGCTATGATGTAATGATCGACTAGCATATGAATATAAACATTTTTATTAAAATATGTTACAGTAATTACAGTTACTAATTAATAGTAATAATAATATACTTTATCTTATGGTGTCAGAAAATACTGCCAAGACGTAGACAATAAGCCCAACCCACTCAAGAAGAGTCAGTTAACAACGAGAGGGGACAAATGGACCCTATGCAGAGGTTAGTGGATTTGCTAGAAGGGGCGTTCCAAGGAAGAAATACCGGACCTATAAACCCGAATTCCCCAATGATTTCCATAGCAAGTTTCAAAGACTTCAAAAGTGTAGGACCCCAAGAGTTTAGGGGCACGACTAATCCTGTCGAGGCCCAGTCTTGGGTCAAAGAAATAGAAAAAGCATTTATTATCGCAAGGGTAAGAGAGGATTAGAAGACATCTTTCGCCACATACTTGGTGAGGGGCGAAGCTAACTACTGGTGAGAAGCGAACCAATAACGCGTTGGAGAAGGAGTCGTACCATGGGATAAATTCAAAGAGCTGTTCTTCGAGAACTATTTCCTGAAGAGCATGCAAGGAAGAATGGAAGTAAAGTTTTTGGAGCTGAAGCAAGGAGAGATGACAGTCGCCCAATATGCTGTAAAATTTAACGAGCTAGCATGTTTTGCACCACACCAGGTAGATACGGAGGAGCAAAAAGCGCAACATTTCGAACAAGGGCTGAAACCATGGTCGTATAGTAAGGTATCTGTTTTTTAGATTGTTGCCTTCAGTACACTGTTGGAGAAGGCCATTATCGCTGAAAGAGGGAGCGAGGCTCTAAGCCAATACCATAAAGAGAAGAAGAATAAGAAGTTTGGAGGTGACAACAAGGGAGGAAGTAGCGGGGGAAGTAACGTAAATAAGAGAAAGTGGGATAACAGTGTCAGCAACAACCACAATCAAATAGAGAGCAAGCAGGGAGGATCCAAGAAGAGAGGAGAGGAAGGCAGAAAATGTGGAAAGAACCATCAAGGGGAATGCTGGAAAGGTAAGAGCGTTTGTTACAACTGTGGACATGAAGGGCATATTCCCCCAAATTGCCCAAGGCCGAAGAAGATAAGGGAATGTTTCGCTTGCGAATCAACGGAGCATCAGGTCAAGGACTGCCTGAAGAAGGGAGCAAGCGGTAGAAGCGGTAACAGTAAACTAACAATTGGTGGACCAACCCAATTCAACCGACCGACTGCCCGAACATTCAATATGACCGTCCAGGACACGGTAACTTCAAAAGACGTTATGTCAGGTATTATTTCGATCAACAATATAAATGCCTACGTTTTGTTCAATTTAGGAGTTACCTGTTCCTTTGTGTCCAAAGAGTTTGCTAAAAAATTGAACTCACCCCAAGAACGATTAGAGTATGCGTTGAATATAGAGGTGGCAAATAGCAAGGTGATTCCTGTAGATTCTATACATAGGAATTGCTATGCAAAAATTAGGGGACATAAATTGAAGGTAGATTTGATTCCGATAAGATTGGGAGAGTTTGACGTAATCTTAGGAATGGACTGGTTGTGTAACTATAGGGTGGTAATTGACTGCCAAAAGAAAAGTGTGAACCTTCAGACCCCGAGCCGATCTAAGGTGGTATTTTATGATAGCATATTGCTTAGACAAACGTGTTGTCTGATAATGATGTAGGCCAACAAATTATTGAGAAAAGGATGTGTAGGCTATGTAGCCTATATTATAAATACCCGTGAAGTGGGAGTAGAATTGAATAATGTGCCTGTAGTAAAAGAGTTTCCGGATGTGTTTCCAAACGACTTGCTCGGTCTTCCGCCAGATAGGGAGATCGAATTTGCGATAGAATTAGTACCGGGAACTGCGCCAATTTCAAAGGCTCCATATCGAATGGCGCCCGTAGAAATGAAGGAATTAGTGGTACAGTTACTGTTACTTAATTTGTTACTAGCACTTAGCACGCAAGTATACGCGTTCGTTTATAATATTTAGCAAGCAAAGATATCATTCCCACGAGGAAGTAACTTAATATCTATAAATTACCAAAATCAATTTAATTAATCCTATTTAAACTCCGAATCTTGGTTTTAAGTTAAAAATTAAAAATGACTAAAATTAACTAATAAATAACGTTCACAAGAATGAATCACAGATTTAATGAGTTCAGGTTATAACTTCCCTTGGTATTTCATTTAAATCAATTTACTAACTATTTAATTCAGATAATTAACATGAATCAATAACCCAGAACTCTTTCCAGAATTCACGCACTTCTTCCGAATGATACGTAAATAAATCCTCATAAATCTAGCAATTAAGCAATAAAATTATAAAGAACACCCTAATTAATTAACTCACTATATTCCTATGTGATTCAACTTAATTAGGATTTCTAAGCACAAGTTCTATCAATGGTTACAAAAGACACATAGGTATATTCCTATCCTACATGCTAATCATATTAATCCTATTCAGATTATATGAACAGATGCTATTATGTCCAGATCTCAATCTATATTCCATTTTCCAATTTTATATAGATTATCCCAATAACTGCTGGCCAAATAATTATTCAACAAGCATAGAATATAATAATTGATTCAATGAAAACTAACTTATATTAAATAAACAACATCAATTTAAAATTCATACCAAGTTCCGTTGCAATCTTAATTGGAAATTAGTTCATAACAATAAAATAAAACATCATCCAAATCATAAAATTAAACATATTGTTGCCTCTTTTTTAAACTTTAGCAAAAGAGCTCTAAATCATGCAAGCATACATGCGTCAACAAGTAATACAGAGGAAGTAGAGTATCTTCCCACAGAGAAAGTGCTAATTCAAATCACTATGCATTAGTTCTATCACTATATTTATATGCTTAAACTAATAAACTTGATTATGATACCAAAATTAATTCAAAATCAATCAACAACTAAGGATACACTTAATAATGCAATATATCAAAAATGGAACTAATGGGATCCTAACTTCATTTAATAGAACATCTAGTTACTCCCATCATGCAAGAAAGTTCACATATCACAGAAAGCTAGCCAAGGACATTGATATAGACATAACCATTTGTCAATGTATTATGACCTGCTTACATAATATCCATAAACAATAGACACCATGCAATCATCACTATAACCAAAATCACTATATTTCTATGTGAAATTGCAATTATATTGAATTTAAGCACAAACCCTTATTTTGAATCTTACGGTGAAACAGTATATTTCTATCTGATCCACGAAATATCAAGCTATCCAAATTAGCCTCATATACGCAAGCTATCATGATTACAATCCATGCTCATACTTTATTTTTCAATTCCATACAAGCACCGAAAACGAATGGTGATCAAGCATTCATACATTCAAAATAACCATGATAGAGATTTCTCTTGATATGTAAAACAATCTAACAATCAAGCTTATAACTAAACTAAATATTAAAATCCGTTAGAATCCCATAATGGAAATTAGTTCATGACTGAACCAAAAGCCATTATGGGATCAAAACTACACATGGAAAATAAGCAAACAAATGAATGATGAAGGAATAGAACGATTAAACCCAATTGTTGATTACAATCCAAAGTGAAGTTCAAATCCACATTAAAATCCAACAAACGAACAATAAAAAAAATCCACAATAATTGCAATCCCCAAAGAAAAAGTAGAATAAATTTCAATGAAAGTCTAATACTTTTTTCTCTTTCTCCCTCTCTCTCTCTGATTGATAAAAACCTAATCTTATTCTTCATTTGCCTCCTCTTAGTCATTCAGCCGCAAATCAGCATCAAATTTCGTGCATGAGTGCCTCAGGCGCTACCTCAGTACAAATCCTAGCGCTCTAGGCGCTAGGTCAAATCCATGGAATTACAAAAATGCCATCAAGCCAAATTTTTTTAATCCTTTCTCCACCAAATTGACTCTTTTGCCCCTCCAGCTCCATCCTACAATAAACAAACACAAAAACGAATAAAACAAAACGAAAAACACTTAAAGACCGCAATAATTAAGTTTAACAAGACCTGATTCGTAGGTATAAAACCCACTCATCACATATCAATTAATTACAAGAATCAAAGATTTAGAAGGGAATAGAAGAAACTGTATGGTTGCTCCTAATAATCTTCTTGATCTCTAGTTCTTGGAATCTTTCTTCGAGTTCTCCCCGTTTTATCTCTGCAAAACTCTTGTTACGTACTGTTCTGAAGTCTTCTCCTCTTATATCAGTCAAATAAATAAAAACCTTGTTCTTATTCCTAATTGGCTTCAAATTTCATCTCAACCAACCAAAATTAGTCAACTTCAGAGCATGGGCGTACGTACGCCAGGTTTGTGAAGGAACTGGGTGTACGTACGCCGGGTCTAGCTGCAGTAATTATAAAAATGCCATTTTGCTGATTTTGAATAATTTCTTTAATTCTTCTCTTTCCCAAAATGACATATGCGTCCCTCCTTGCCCATCCTGCAGTAAATAACATAGAAACAAGTAAATATATCCTAAAAACACTTAACAACAACAATAATTAAGTTTTACAAATACCTAATTCGTAGGTATAGTACCCACTCATCAAATACCCCCAAACTTAACTAATTACTTGTCCCTAAGCAATGCAATGATATAAAATACAACCTAACTACAATGCCTACGAATCAAACAACTAAAACAACATAACATTCAACATTAGGCCTCAAATAACCACATAACAACCATCTAGAACATCCAACCAATGTATAGTTCCCAACTTTAACTGATTAGCCAAACTACACTTGTCATCATCCATGTCTTATGTGTGTGAATCAACTATTTTAATCAATCACAACCCAAGTCACTCGTATAATCCACATCTTAGAAAGAAACTCCATTTGTACTCTACTACACAATCAGCTAACCAACTAATCCGACTCATGTAAGCAATCACTAAGCACAGGGGGTACTACCACATACTTTATTATTCGACGAGTGCGTTTTACGCTCCACCTCGCTTTTAAACTTGACATGTGCAATGTCTGGTTTCCTTAGGCTTTTCAAAGCTACTCATATATCGAGCTTTCAACCAGTGACTCCAAAACCAGTTGGTTTTAGGGCACTAGGTGTTAAGACACCCCTACGGATCTAATAACCCAAGCAGCAATGGCCACGAAACCAAACTAGTCAAGTTAGATTATAAATATATATATATTTCCTTTTTTTTAGTTTTAAATTTTTTTTTTAAAAATAGCTACTCCCCAAACTTATTTTCTTGCTTACTATGTACCTTCATAGATGGTTTACTGGTTTTATTACCTTTTTGTTACGAATTTCTCACCAGAAGCAGATTATATAAGGATTTAAATCAAATTGATCAAATAGTCAATTTATGTGCTTTCCTTACTAACATGAATTTTAGACAAGCATAACTAACTTCACCAGTCAAATCTTTACTTTACATTAGCCTTCAATACTTTTCAAGGTTCAACTATCACTCCAGTCTTATCATTGGCCAGAATTAGACACTACATCATTTACTACTTGATTCATGCAACTAAATGCATAACACAACCTAAAATGACAAGCAACTATAATGCAACATGTATACTATAATAAAACATGACTAATTAACATGAAATGAGCTCAATGATGCTAACACACATGATTCTATTCTATTTGCACACGATATTAGCTTTTAAGACACACTACACCCCCAAACTTGGCTAACACAATGTCCTCATTGTATAACAGAAAGAAATTAGAAACTGAGGACTTCCCTGATCAATGTATCAA
This sequence comes from Aralia elata, assembly GCA_034770075.1. NCBI lineage: Eukaryota > Viridiplantae > Streptophyta > Magnoliopsida > Apiales > Araliaceae > Aralia > Aralia elata. The sequence continues at coordinate 35,177,217 of CM068387.1, read as the reverse complement.
TTGCCTCCATCATCTTCTGTGCTATCGTCTTCATCCTCATCATCCTCCAAATTTGAAGGCGGGTACATTGGCAAAGGTTGTGGAGTAGGAAATTGAACAGGTACAGTGGCTGGATTCAACCTAGCCATCTACCAACGATGCATTGAAATCAACATTGTATTGGTACATCACAGCATGACGTTTTGCAATACGGTGATTTTGGCGATCCATCCTGTTAATAGCATACTCCAGTCGCTCCACATCCAGATCAATCCTTCGAGAATTATGTCGAAAGTCACGTCGCAGCTCCTCAATGATGTCGGATGGGAGGACGGGAATCGCAGGCTCATCTGCCCCCTCAGCTGCAGGCTCATTTGGTATAATATAGCCCAGTCCTTTCGAATGAGATTCCCCCCCAGACCATACTTTAAATCTTGCTATCACAGAGTGGTCTATTGGTGACATCGAAGGTTGAAGAACTTCATCATTATCCCATTGCACCCCTGCTCGTTTTCATAGATCAGTAATTAATGAAGGATGAGTCAAACCACCAGATGTACCCCCTTCCAGAACTTTTATAATATATGCATTTATAATCTCACCCACATCCACCATTTTTCCCAGTGCAATACAGTATAAAAGAGCAGCTCGTTCCTTTGTCACATCCGTTCTATGGCGAGTTGGCATCAATTTAGCACATAAGAACCCATACCAGGCCTTTCCATAACGACTGAGCTTAGTACTTGGAAAATTTATAGCCTCTTGTGTTGCCGTAGCCTTCCACTCTGTACCTGGTTCACACAATTTAAGAATAATTTCACTATAATCCAACTCTTCCGTAATGTATTCCACATATTCTGAATCACGTATTTTCGGTACTCCATAGTATGCATTGAGTGCTTTTCGTCCCACATTGATCCATTTGCCTCTAACCATCACCGAATTACCTTTAGCCTCTGTTGCATTTGCGTAAAATTCTTTTACTACATTGACAGCCGCCGGTTCTGGTTGACTGGTGAAGTATTGTTAATTCCTATCCTGTATCATGCGAGCAATATCCCCGTCTTGAGGATCAGGTGTTAAACCTCGTTCTGGAATCAAATTCTTGCTGATAAATTGTTGATGGTAACACTGAGAAGCATTAAAACTCATAAATCTTTTCTTATCAAAAGACTTCGATGAGGACGACCCCTCCACCTTTCTCCTTTTAGATGACATTATCAACTATGGAGGGTACAAAATGGCAGGCCAAAACCAAGTAAAATCAGCTGAAGATGTAAAACAGTTGGTTGGGGCAATACATCAAACACTGGGTGTGCACTATTTAAATCCCTCTTCTTTGAATTCCCCCAAACTTGGGTCAACCAAAATCCTCAAAGTATTGGTGTACAAATGAGCCCAACAAACCCAATTGAGCCAACACTAACTCAATTGGGCAACCAATTGAACAAATATCCCAACCTCCACAATGGATGAAAATAATCACAATAAATAATACTCTTTTCTAATCAAAATTTACCCACTCACTTAAATTCGTTGTTCGAGCACTTTGTTCGGTTGAAGGTTCCCCCAATTGTGGTTGATGAAGCTATACGGATTGGATAATCGTTTCGATGAAGATCCCATGCTAAACCCCCAAACTTAGATGCTTAACGCAGTTATTGATTGGATTCGTGTGGGTATCCAAAAGGAGGAAGGAAAACATTGGGTGATATTGTGTGGGTTTATGAATGAAGCATGTACTTGAGATAGAAAATTCAAGAAGTCCCGATTTGCTTTGTGTTTTTTTTTAACTCTGGCGTACGTACGTTGCATTTTGGCTTAGATTGGGTGTACGTACGCTGGTGCTTGGTTGCTTCTTCTGTTGCATGGACGTAAGTACGCTGGACCTTGGCTTGGTTTGGGCGTAATTACGCCGGGACTTCTGTTGTGGAGGCGTACGTATGCTGAGTTCATGTGTAGGTAGGGCGTACGTACGCCGGCTGCCTATCTTGCCAAACCTGAAACCAAGTGAAAAGAAAAAGAAAAAAAAAATTCAACTACTAAAATTGATGCTACAAATTTCTAAGCTATAAAAATATAAACACAAGTTTAACAACTAAAGCCACTAACAGTAAAGCGAATTTTTTTTAAGTAAAAAGAAACCATTAAATAACTATCCTACTAAAACTAACTAGATTAACTAAAAATAAACAGAATTAATTGCAAATTCGGGTTGCCTCCCAGCTAGCGCTTAGTTTAACGTCCTCAGCCCGACTTTGTCTGTTCTATTCTAATCAACAAGGCTAACAGATGACTTTTCACGATCGATGTGACCTCCATACTAGTGTTTCAACCTCTGACCGTTGACTTTGAAACTCCGTTTCGACTCTGGCTCTTCAATTTCCACAGTTCCATGAGAAAAAACCTTGATAATATTGAATGGACCGGACCACCGTGATTTAAGCTTTCCAGGGAAGAGTTTTAGCCTCGAGTTGTATAACAACACAGTTTACCTTGCTTCAAACTTCCTGTCTAAAATTTTCCATTAGGCCACCTCTTGATCTTCTCCTTATACAACTTAGCATTCTCGTATGATTGAAGTCTGAATTCGTCCATTTGGTTCAACTGTAAGAGGCGTTTTTCTCCCACAGCCGACAAGCTATCCAAACCAATTGCGTGGTGCAGACTTTTATATTGTTTTGAGATGAACAACCCTCATGGTAAGGGATATTATAAATCATGTCGGGGAACCGACACACGCTCTATATTTGAACATTATGCATAATATAGGTGCTATGGGGCTGATCACCTCATGTGCCTATTTCGGAGGTTTTGCAGTGGAACAACTGCTTATCCTTCTATGTGTTCATGGTCCTTTATGACCACTCAATAAGAAAAGTGTTTTAAGTTGAAGCTGTGATATTCACATGCCCTTATATTCTGCAGTTTATTCAGAATCTGTTTATCTACTGACTAAACTTCTGTTATCATTGAACCTTGAGTATATTTATCTATTATTGGCTCTATGCTTACTGAGCAAACTCGTTGCTCACCCTTGCTTTACCATAAACATTACAGTTAAGGCTGAGCAGGGCAGTGGTTTCAGGAAGGACAAAGGAAAGGGTAAGGATACGGATTAGCTTTCACCCACTAAGTACTATGAGGCAATGCTAGTTTATTCAATTTTCACTTTTTAAGCAATTAGACCTTTTAGGGGCATTTTTACAAACACATAACATGCATAGCTAAAACTTCCAGATTTCACTACGATTTAGGCATGATTAAACCACGAATTTCGTTCATAACAACCCTATAATCATCAGTTATCAACAACCAATCAACACACAACCCAAGCAATTCATTTACTATAACATATGAGCATGTTATTACAAATTTCTTATGAATAACAGAAATAGGGTGTATAGCTTACCTCTTGAAAGTAATCTCTCTTGAATTAGGCCTGATAATCCCCTCTCCTTGCTTGCTCAATCTCCAGTAACCCTTCTTCTTCTCCCGAATTCCTCCTAGCCGTCTCTCACTCAATTGCTCTTACAGGTAATAGGAATTTATAAATATTGGAAAGTGTTTTAGGATGGGAGTATTTATAGAATTTTACTTGCTCAATTCCTTCTTCATCTTCCCAAATCGTCAGTTGCAACCTCCTTACCTTCCCCATTCCTTTGTTAGTTAGGTAATAGAGAAAGGAGTTACGAAGTTGAAAGGTTTGGTTTGAATGTCCCCCTCCCAATTATTCCTTCCTTACATAACTGTACTCCTCCTCTCCCATTTGATTAATTCAGCAACTCGTGGGGCACACCCTCATCAAATTTCTTTTTCCCTTTCTTTTAACTAGTCAATTAACCACTTAATTATCTATTTGACTAAATTAACATCTGAAAATTGATTTTTTCATGATTATAGTCAATTCCTACCAAAGTCGATGTTCTCAACGTCATGGGAACATTCGCTTCTTCAAATTCACCTTCGAAATTCGAGTTTGACTTTTTACCGAAAAAGTCAACCGGTTTACTTTGACCAAAAAGTCAACCCCGACACATTTTGTGTTTATAGACTATTCTTTTCGTAAGGCAGCATACATATACTCGCATGATAGCTGTTATTATATGAAAATTCCACCAACAGTAGGTGGTCATCCCAACTTCCCTTAAAATCCATTACACATGCTCTTAGCATATCTTCTAATGTTTGAATTGTCCTCTCACTTTGCCCATCCGTCTAAGGATGATATGCAGTGCTCAACCTCAATTGTGTTCCTATATGTTCTTGGAAGCTTCTCCAAAAATTCGTTGTGAACTACGGATCGCGATCTGACACAATCTATTTACTATATTGATCGCGTGTTTCTATATGTTGATCTAATGTAATTGTTATATGATCATATATATTGAGCAAGTTTCCTATCTACACAACTTTGAATATTGTGCAAGTCCCTCATTCTGAGCAAACTAATTATTGTTGTATGCAAGTCTTTGGACATATTGCAATACCTTTTTCCTGCATACTGTCATCGTTAGTGCAATTACCTAAATGTTATATCGTATAACTTGTGTTGAATATTCTTGGTTATATATATATATCCTCTTAAGCATGTCAAACTTAATAAATCTTGATTGAACATCTTGAGAATCCTTTCAATATCATTGACATTGGAAGTTCAGTTATACATGGGATTATTCTGAGAAGTGCGTCTAAGTCAATCGATTCGGCTAGACTAAAGAGTAGATGGATGTGTCATCAATCTAATTCTTTGAGTAAGCTATCCAAACCAATTACATGGTGCGGACTTTTATATTGTGTTGAGATGAACAACCCTCATGGTAAGGGATATTATAAATCATGTCGGGGAACCGACACGCGCTCTATATTTGAACGTTATGCATAATATAGGTGCTACGGGGCTGATCACCTCATGTGCCTGTTTCGGAGGTTTTGCAGTGGAACAACTGCTTATCCTTCTATGTGTTCATGGTCCTTTATGACCACTCAATAAGAAAAGTGTTTTGAGTTGAAGCTGTGATATTCACATGCCCTTATATTCTGTAGTTTATTCATAATATGTTTATCAACCGATTAAACTTCTGTTATCATTGAACCCTTAGTATATTTATCTATTATTGGCTTTATGCTTGCTGAGCAAACTCGTTGCTCACCCTTGCTTTACCATAAACATTACAGTTAAGGCTAAGCAGGGCAGTGGTTTCGGGAAGGACAAAGGAAAGGGCAAGGATACGGATTAGCTTTTACCCACTAAGTACTATGAGGCAATGCCAGCCGTATTGAGACTTGTATTAGTTAATTATTTCAAGCCATTGAGACTTATGTTAAGTATTTATGTTCTAATGACTTAAATTAAAATTATGTATTAGCAAGGTTGAGAATACCTGGGATTATGTTATGAATTATTTTTGAAAGCCTTTATTATTCTGCTGTGAGATGTTTTTTAGTTATGGTATGAGTAGTAACGTGAAGCACCAAGTTTGAGGTAGAGGTACCTGAATTTAGGGGTGTCACAAGCCTTGTAAGGCTTCTCCCACTTACAAGACAAGAAATTAATGCCCCCAACCACTTAAGCCTTGAAAGTCTCATTTGTTGATTTTAATCCAACCTTGGTGAAATTAAATTGTTAGATGATTTATTAACTAGGGCATGGTTGCAAGGATTGGAGAGTTAGAGGGGATTGACCACACAAGACCAAAGCCAAGGTTCCAAGACTAAAATCCTAGCAAAGTTTGGATAATGACCACACTACTCCAACTCTTGAAAATCCTATAAATAAGAAGCTTTTCCTTCATTAATCTCACCAATTCATAAAAGCACTAAGAGAGACTACAGAGAAATTGACAGAGAAAGAGAGAGGCTCAGATATTGAGCAAGAAAAGGAAAGAGAAGAGCTAGCAAGTAATCATCTCCATCAAAGCTTACACAAGATCATCAAAGGTAAAAACCCTAGAACCATTTCCTTTAGTGCTTTATGTATTATTGAAGTGCTTTGTTAGTGGTGGTTGTTGTTATGGAGGATCATGAAGGATCCAGAGAAATAAGGATGAGGACCTTAGTGGACATTATAAATAAAGTTAATAATTTAATTTCTAATGAATTAAATTTTTTTGCAAATTAATTGAAACTATTACGCGATTTGGGTGACTATGTGACTATATGGTTGATTTAATTAAAGGAAGGCCTAATTAATGGATATATTAAATTAATGGACTAACATAAGAATTTTAATATCAATAAATTGATAAGATAATTGAACCAAGTAAATATCCAATTAACTTCGAATATAGCAAGTTTAATTAGATTATATAATTTAATTAATTATGATTATGAAATATGTGACTATATGTGAATTTATTTAATAGTCTAAGTATGTAATTAAATTTTAATGGACTAGCCTAGTAAATTATTTAAACAAGGCCAAGCAACTAATTGTGTATTGGACTTGTAGATAATTAATGTGAGATCATTTAATTAATTAAACTATCTCACTACTTGAATTAATTATCAAGTATACTAGTAGTCCAATGTTTTAATTATTGTAGCCCAATAGAAATTATTTGGTGGCCCAAACATTAGTCCAATTAGACATTAAGTGAAAATTCAAGCTTTGGTCAACATTTCTACAAATTAGATAAAAAAAAGCAAAAAGAGAGGATAATTGGAGGATAGAGCCATGGGTCCCATGCAATCTCCAACATATCTCATATGATCGGTCCATAAGTGCCCAAAATCTCCATGTAAGCTTGGATATGGTTAAGTTGGTGATAAGCCTATGCATACATGAATTGTATGTAATGTTTTTGGTAGATGAAATTTAAATCACCCTAGACCATCCTTGACCACTTAGAATACTTTATTTTTCACATTTGCTAGTAGCTTTAGAGAGAGAAACTCTCAAGAAAAAGAAAGAGAGAGTTAGAGAGAGAAAGTGAAAGAAAACTCTAAAAATTCATTAAACCTTCAAGTGTTGGTGGTTACAGAGTATTAAAGCCATCAAGGAGAGGAGCTTTGGATGCCATCCACCTTCATCACCTACTTTGGAAGAGAGAAAGAGGGCATCAAGGACTAGAAGATTGAAAAGTGTTTCTATCTTTAAATCTTTTAGTTTTAGAGTTATATATGGGATATATATATATGTGTGTGATATTTGTTGAAGTTGGTTGTGGTATATTTAAGATTTATGGTTCATAATGTGGTAAATATGTGTATTTGTGGATATATAGTTAGATTTATGATTGAAAATAAATTTTTATAGTAGAAAACCATTTTCAAAACTCTCTATGCTTAAATCCATGCTAGATTAGTAGATCTAGGGTTTAATGGGTTTAACATGGGTATTCATATGCATTTATGTTAGAAAATTTGATCAAAATCATGAAAATCATTTTTACCGACGAACCTTAATCAAACGTGTGATTCGAAGCTTTATATTTTGAAACCTACATGTTGTTTATGTGATTTTCTTTTCTCAAATGTTAGATATGTAAGTTAAGAGTAAAACCTAATAAGAATCATGTTAAAATGATTTAAAATGAATTAGATATGATTTTTCGAACAAAAACAGCCCACTGCCGAAAAAAACTGGAAAAGCCCTGCCTAGAAATCTAAAGGGCCTGTTTCGGCTAGTTGGTGAGCTTCAAAAATTATGGTCTTCTGGGATATGAAAATATATGAATTATTGAGCCGTTGTCCAAAAATGGACGTATTCTGACTCCGGGTGAGTGAGTTATAGCCCGACAAAGATTTCGGTTTTTAAAATAAAAACTGCAGTATCTTGAAGTGTGTAACTCAAAAAATTATGAACTTTTAACTGGGAGTAGTCTCTGATGACAGGAAGCTACCGTGTAAATTTCAGAAGCTTTTGATGAAATCTCGATTTTTAATAAATGTTGCAATTTTGGATAGAAATGGCCTATTTAAAAATAGTAAATGAGATTGAAAAATTAGAAGAAAATTATTTTGCGTGTAAAATGAAATATACTAAATATATCCAAGAGATATAAAAATAATAAGTCAAGTAAGAACTTTTAATAAATACGATTGAGTTAAGAAAAATTAAATAATACATAAAATAATTATTTATTATTTAATTAAAATTAAATAATACATAAAGGTAATTTTTTATTATTTAAATAATATTAAATAATAAATAAAGTGATTAAAAATAATTAAATTAGTTATTTATTATTTAAATACTAAATAATAAATAAAGTAAAGGAATTAAGGAATTAATAAAGTGGTTAAACAAATTACATTAAAATTGTTTAAGTGTTTAAATATTACTAAATAATTAAAATATTATTAAATAATAATATTAGTTAACAATTAAATTATTATTTAGTAATAATAATAGCAAATGATTAAATTATTATTAAATGATTAATAATAATAGTAAGTGGTTAAATATTGTTAAAGTATTAGTAATATTAGTAACCAATTAAGATGTTGTTAAATAATTAATAGTATTAGTAAGTGAATTATGTATTATTAAGTGTATAATAATATTAATTGGTAATTAAAATATTATCCAAGGGTGATAATATTGTCTTGTAATTTATGTGTTATTAAATAGGGAATTATGTGCTTAAGTGATAATTTATTTGAGAATTAAATATGAATCCCTATATGCTATACTAATTGAAAGATAAACCTATTTAATATTAGGTCTTTCAAAGGAAGTAATTTAAATTGTGTAAGCCGTAGTCAACGATCAAGGCAAGTTTCGTAACTCAAACTCGAGTTCTTATTTTTCAATCATGTTAGTGGTTTAATTATTGTCAATTACTCCACATCAATAATAATTATTGATATTCGCACTTTGTGCATTTGGATTCTTATTCTATTATTGAACTATGAAATGTTTAAAGTTCTTCATTCATAAACTGTGTAAGAAATAGTCTATGCCATTTGTTTTGGCTAGACATATGTATGTTAATATTTTTGAAAGCTATCCAAACCAGTAGTTGGTGCGGATTCTTGGACTGAGAGAGTAACCCTTGATAGGGGACTATAAGTGTCAGTTATCCGATGCGGTCAAAGCTTAATGTTATGCATATACATGGTGTATGAGAGGCTGATCCCCTAAAGTATAAACCGGCGGACTAAAATTGTAAAAGGGTCAGTCAAATGATTGATTCCTTGGCATTGTTCATGGTCCTTCAGACCACTTAGCAGTTAATAATCAATATTAATCCTTTCATTTGCACATTGATTTTATTGTTCACTTATTTCATCAATTATCTTAAATCGTTGAATCATTTCGATTGTCATCCTTAACCATTCATGATATATCTTTCATTATTCATTTTAAATTTGCTGAGCAAAGTAGTTGCTCACCCTTGCTATATCATGAACTAATTGCAGTTAAACCTGAGAGTTCCGAAAAGGACAAGGGCAAGGGAAAACTTAAGGAATAGTTGTATGTTAGTTATCTATCTGTTACTATTCTGTTTTGTAATCATGGAACTCTTTTGTATTATTAGAGTATTTGTGACACCCCCAAATTCGGGTACTTCATTTCCTTAAGATTTGGTGTTCACTATCCAAAAATATCACATCACATCTAACTACCCATTCAAATATAAATGAAAACTCTTAATAAAAATAGAAATCTCCCATTAAGGGTTACAACATCATTCATAAATAAATCCCAGGTTATCTAACCTTAAATAAATATCAGTGCGGAAACATAAATTAAGTCTATTACATAAACATCAATTAAGCAAATACAACAAGTCTTCATCACTTGTTTGCTTTTCCTTTGCCCTTACTAGTGGACGGCTCATCAGTTCTTTCAACTTTAGCTGCAATGTTATTATGCAAGGGTGAGCAATGATTGCCCAGCAAGTACAATAACAACAATAATAATAACATGCGAAATAATTAACGGATATTGAATAGTCGAAGATTCAGCTTTTGAGTCAAGAATGTAAGACAAGATTCAAAAGAACGTCTGAGGGTCTTAAGACCACGAACTATGTTCTAGGTTATCAAATATTTCTACTTTAAACCTTTAACAGTCGTAAGACTATATGGACCTTACTTCTCGTACTCAGGGGGATCAACCCTTTGTACCATGTATGTGCACAACATCTTAACGTTTATGCGTAAATAAAATCTCCTGTATAAGGGTTGTTCATCTCAGTTTGACATCGGAGTCCGCACCAAAGGAAGTTTGGTTTGGATTTACTTCAATAACGTTTCTAGAATTTAGAACGCTCATCAACTATGGACTAGTCGAATCAATAAGGGTTCGCTAGTCAATCAAGGTTCAAAAGGTGTAATTCGAGAATCAAAACAAAATCTCACAAAAGGTACAATTGAATAAGTTCTATATAACTGAAGTATTACAAGGAGGAAATTAAAGCGTCTCATTGAATCCATGAAATTGAATGGAATAGAAACAATAACTTGCTCGAGTAAGTAATAGCATTATGAAACATATATGATACGAGAATTAAGTTCAGGAACTTGCGTGATTGAAATCAAGGTAGAAAACTTGCGTAAATGTAAAAGTAAGGATAAGATACTTGCCTCGTGCGTAGACTATAAATTTAAGACTCACGTTCTCTAATCAACCTATACATTCCGTTTATAAAACAGTAACAATAATTAACTACAATATTATAAACACTTCATAACTCATTCTCATCCAATTTCATTTTAATAACTCAATTGACACCGAACAATCAATGGGTTTACGCTTACCACCCATCACAGTACCTTAACATTCATTTTATACCTTAGCCTAAGCTTTAAGTATGTCTACGATATCATAACATGATCTCAAAGAAAGAAGAAAATTTTTACTCTCGTCTTTTTACTCTTTTTTTTTCAGTTCTACGCCGGGGCGAGGAATTCCTTCACAAAATTCTCGTCGGGGCGAGCTCCTGCTGGGGCGAGGAATTCCTTCACAAAATTCTCGCTGGGGCGCGCTCCCGCCGGGGCGAGAAATTCCTTCACAAAATTCTCGCCGGGGCGAGAATCACAAATTCTAGTTTCTGCAGTTCGCGAAGAACGCAGAAACAGGCCAAAAATTTCCAATTTTATTATTCTTGTGTCAAATCAAACATACCCAGACACTATAATTCATATGTAATCATTACCCAAGCCTTCTAGCATGATTCTAACAACTTAAATCACATAAACTATGAATCTAAGAATCAAAATTGGGATTTTTATCATTTTATCAAAGCTTCTACGAAATCAATAAAATTACACATAACAGTTTCGTTAAAACACCTAATTGAACCGTTTAAATCTTATTTTCTTCATTTATACATGCATAAACAAAATAAGTTATCAATTTAACCCATTAACATGTAAAACAAATATTAATTTTATACATTCAAACCATGTTCGTACACTGTACTACTCTGTAACTTTCTGAATTCTCATATAAACGTAATTTCACGGATTAAATTACTCTAAATCATATTTAAATCATATAAAACACATAAATATATGCTTACTAACATCTAACATCAAATTATTTAAAGATTTAGCCATACAATTTGGTTTACAGAGAACTCAGAACATGCATTCATGGAGAAAATTAAGAAAACGTAATTTAAAGGTTAAAATCAAGAATTACCTTTGATTAAATGCTTTATCTGTGCAACAATTGAATGTATTTCTTCTCAATTCTCTAATTCCTCACAAATCTCTCTTTTTTCTCTCTGTATGAACTTTTGGAAACTGATGAATAGTAATGCATGAAATGATAATACGTGAAACTAATTGGCAGGTCATGGTGTCAGTTTAATAACTGGCACCAACTCCCCATAAGGCCATGTTTGGTTACTCATTCATTCCTCATTTCTAATTTATTTTAATAAATAGCTTATAATATAGTTCATGTCAAACTTTTAATCAACTAAATAATCTTACTAAAATCAATTAAATAAAATAGAATAATACTACATTAAATCACATAGTTATATAAATAAAATTCTCCTTTATTAATAATGACAATTTGCTAAATATCTAATTAATAATTAAATTAATTAGAAATAACATTATACTTATTTAAATAATGTATTTAATCAAATAAATTCAATTAAACACATACTTTAAATATAAAAATTCTTCACGTCAATTTAACTAATGTAACACATGTAATTAAATTAATCTACCACAAATTCATCAATTAATCGATTAACTCAACAATCAAATCGTCGAAAAATATTTATTTAATTCAATAAATATTTAAAATAAGTTACAAAAATTCTCGTTCGTCACAGTATTGCATGATGTATTTGTTTAAGGTTATAGACCTTGGGACCGTAGTAAACCTTTTGTAATGAATAATATATGTTTATTTATTCCGCATTGGTTATTATATGTTGTTTAGAGGTGTTTGGATGTACTTTATCGTGAGCACTGAGTTCGAGGTTTTGGAACCCGAATTTGGGGGCGTCATAACTTCTTTCTTCATATTAGGCGACCAATAAAGTTGGCGAAGGTCTTGGTACATCTTTGTGCTTCCCGGATGAATCGAGTAACTCGAACTATGAGCCTCATGTAAAATTTCCTCTCGTAGTTCGGTAACTAACAATACCCAAATTCTCTCCTCAAATCTCAATAATCCTTCATTATCCACCCTAAATTTAAGCTCTTCCATTTTTGAAATTTTCTTCTTTATCTTTTCACATTCTTCATCTTTGCCTTGCGCTTCTTTTATTCTGTCCATTAAGGTTGGATGAGCCTCCATTGCAAACAATTTCTCCTCTGACTCCTTCGAATTCTTTATCTCTAGTTCTATTCTTGCCATTTCGTTAATTAGCTCTTTTTGAACCGTTAACATCGACAATATCCCTTTACCCCTCTTACTTAAAGCATCTGCAACCACGTTAGCTTTTCCTAGGTGATACAAAATTTTGCAGTCATAGTCCTTTATCAATTCCAACCATCTCCTTTGCCTCATGTTCAACTCTTTTTGCGTGAAAATATACTTTAGACTTTTATGGTCCGTATATATCTCACATCTTGCACCATATAAATAGTGCCTCCATATCTTTAGGGAAAATACTACTGCTGCCAATTCTAGGTCGTGGGTAAGATATCCCTTCTCATAATCCTTTAGCTGTCGTGACGCGTACGCGATCACTTTACCATGTTGTATTAGCACACAACCAAGTCCTTTATGTGACACATCACTGTAAACCAAAAAATCACCTTTATCATCTGGTAACGACAACATTAGTGCTTCACTCAACCTTTTCTTTAGTTCCTAAAAACTCTCTTCACACTTGTCCGTCCAAACTAATTTTACCGACTTCCTCGTCAGATTAGTCAGAGACCCTGCTATTTTTTAAAAATCTTGAATGAATCTTCTATAATAACCTACCAATCCCAAGAAACTTCTCACTTCTGTTGGTGTCTTCAGTTGTTCCCAATTAATTACTGCCTCCACTTTTGCTGGATCCACAAAGATTCCATCTTTATCAATCACGTGACCCAGAAATTGAACTCTTTCCAACCAAAATTTACACTTTAAAAATTTTGCGTATAACCTTTCCTTTAATAGTGTTTCCATCACCAATCTCAAATGTTCAACATGATCCTCGCGTGTCTTATTGTAGACTAGGATATCATCTATGAACACAACTGATGAGTAGGTTTTATACTTACAAATCAGACACTTTTAACCTCGAGAAGTTGTATGCTCGTGCCTATTTTACTTTAATTATGTTATGTCTTGTGTTATTTTATGGAATTAGGTGAAGTAGGGGCATTTCTAGGCAAAAAGGGCAAAATAGTCATTTTTCCTGCACCGGCGCCGCAACGCCATTTTTGTACTAGATCCTGGCGTCACAGCGCCAAGTCTGGGTCTCGGATCTATGTTATTTGCCCCAGCACCGGTTCTATGACTTTGTTTTCTTGATTCGTTTCTGCCGTCACAAATGTAATGTCCCCCTTTTATTCTTATTATTCTCTCGTTTTACCAGCCATGAAGGAACCCGAGAGGAATGTTTTTGGAAATAAAGGGATGGTATATTGGAGGTATGGAAAGAAGAATATTGCAAGAAAAAGAGGGATTAATTCCCATCCCCCAAAGACCATTCCATCAGCAAAAAATTGGGTCACTAAGCTTACCTCCATAACCATTATTCATCATCTCTACTATTTGGAAGAAGGAGAGAAAATAGAGAGTTGCACATCACTTCCTTCGGAGCAAACAAAGCAGAAAAGGGCTGAAACCTTGTAGCAATTGTGGAAATATTGTAACTAAGTGGAACCCTGATTATCAACACAGAAGGAGGATTATTCACTATCAAAGGAAGTTTTTGAGATTAAAATTATTCATATATAATTTAGTTTCTCTACTTTCCTCCGATTATTGTATAATCCAATGATGTTTAGTTCTCTATCAGTTATATTTATTTTCACAATTATGAACTAATTCCTTATTTTAAGGTTACAATGGAACTGAATGTAGAGTGTTAATCAAATTTCTTTCCCTTTAATTCTTATAAATCATGTTTGAATGGATTTTCATGTTGTATGCTTAATGTATGGATTAACTGGAAAGTAATTCATGTGATGTTTTATACTAAATTGGAAAATGGATTATAAAACTCAGATCACCAATATGAAAGCACATGTTATGGACTTTTCTTTATAGGAGTGAATTCATAATTTGCAGGTAGGATAGGCATATACCGAACTGTCGTGTGTAGCTAATTGAGAATGTATCCTTAATAACTCATGTTTGAATTAATTCACATAGGAATATAGTGTTGTATTAAACATGAGATTTTTATACTACTATCGGAAGAGGTGTATAATTGTTTTAAGTTCTCGGTTATCTATTTGTATGATTTACTGATTTAAAGGAGAAGTTAGGAGATTAAACCTTGAATTTGGGGAAATTGTGACCTCAGCTTGTTTTACATTATAAAAAGAAAAACAAATCAACTTCTATTTATATTTTCACTTGTTAGATTAATTGTTCATCAAATCACATATTATAATTATTTGTTTTAATTAAGATTAATTTGACATAAAATTGGTAGTTGATAACTATTAGATTTATTTCCTCGTGGGTTCGACACTCTACTTACTGTATATTACTTGTAGACCGCATATACTTGCGCGTTTTATTGATTGCGAATCGACCAACAAGTTTTTGGCGCCGTTGCTGGGGAAATAAATTCTAACTTTGCAATATCAGTAACAATCAAATTAGTTTTAAATTAAAATTAGTATATATTTATTTGTTTCAATTATTTATTGGTTCACATTCTTGTGCAGGTACTTTTGATTTCGTATGCCACGTTCTCAAGGATCTGAGATAACTCCTTACGATCCTGAAATTGAAAGAAATTTTTGACGTCTACTTCGGGAAAGAGCCCAAGGCATAAGACCCAATTACCATGGCAGAAGAAGAGAACAACAAATCCTTAAGGGATTATGCAATGCCTCTTGTCACAGAGATCCATTCCAGTATACAGAGGCCTGCTATTTTAGCAAACAACTTTGAAATCAAATCGGGCACAATACAGATGATCAAGAATCATGTGCAGTTTGGGGGTTTGCCGAAGGATGATCCAAATGAGCATTTGGTGAGCTTCATAGAAATCTGTGACACATTCAAATACAACGGAGTCACAGATGATGCTATTAAACTGTGATTTTTTCATTTCAGACTTCGTGACAAGGCAAAAAGTTAGCTCCACTCTTTGCCATCAGGTTCAATTACTACGTGGGCAGACTTGGCCCAGAAATTCCTAGCAAAGTTCTTCCCGCCTGCTAAGACTGCAAGAATGAGGAATGACATTACCTCAATCTCGCACTGTGATTCAGAGTCTTTATATGAAGCTTGGGAGGAGTTTAAGGAAATGCTAAGGGGGTGTCCTCATCATGGTCTTCCTCAATGGTTGCAAGTGCAGACATTTTACAATGGGTTGTTTAGTTCAACTCGGCAGAGTGTGGACGCAGCTGCAGGTGGTGCTCTAATGGGGAAAATTTTTGATGATGCTTATGCATTATTGGAAACCATGGTTGCTAACAACAACCAATGGCCTTCTTCAAGGATGAATCAACCCAATGTAGCAGGCATTATCGAACTTGATGCAATCACGACGTTAGCGGGCCAGGTAGCTGTAATACCCTGAATATTTATGTGGCTTATAAATGCGATCGTATACGTTTAGAATTAGAACGTATAACCTAACACTAGGTATCGAGAAGTTTAAAATCTTAAGCCCTAATGAGATTCGAATTTTGTAACATATGTGCTTAATAAAGATCGAAATGATATTTCGAAGCAAGTGTTTTGTGATTATATTACGTAAATGATGAATTAGGTCAAATAAATTTTTTTTCCAAGCTGCTTAGTCGTGCTTACATTGACAAAATGATTTGTTGTGCTTTCTACGATTTCACCAAGAAGTATCCCGACAAATTATTTTTGACAAGTTGTTGTGTCGTGCTTGGGAATGACAAAGTGATTTGTCGTGCTTACGGTAACAAGCTGCATTGTCGAGCTTGGAAGATATTTTCATTGAGGAGCTTAGAATATAGGTTCAATTGCAAGCTACATTGTCGAGCTTGGAAGACATTTTCATTGAGGAGCTTAGATTGCAAGCTGCATTGTCGAGCTTGGAAGATATTTTCATTGAGGAGCTTAGAAGATAGGTTCAATTACAAGCTGCATTGTCGAGCTTGGAAGATATTTTCATTGAGGAGCTTAGATTGCAAACTGCATTGTCGAGCTTAAAAGATATTTTCATTGAGGAGTGTTGGTGGTTTTCACAACCTATAAACTTGCGCAAGTATACGCGGTCTAACAAGTAGTATAGATAAAATGGAGTGTCGAACCCACGAGGATAAAGTACTAAATATTCACTCAAGTATTAAAATGTGTCTCTACGATCTTATCTAAACAATTGAATAAGAGTTGCGTGTTTTAATCTATAAGGTAAATGCAGTGAAATAGGGAAGCGAGTTATAACAAAGATGACAAGCTAGGATTACAACTCCCCTAATGCCTCACCTAATAATCCTAACTCCCCATTTAACTAACAAATCACAAGAATGGTCAACCGAGAACACAAGGTACACATAAGCCTCTTCCGATGGTCAAATGCATATCCTTAGCTGGATAAATCACAATATTCCTATGTGAAAATAAGTAGACTAGGGGGCATTAATATTAATCTCAATGGTTACACAAGGCAAATAGACATATTCCTATTATATCATGCAATTTATGCACTTAGTCCCTTGGGCAATGGTTATAACAAGTGTTGTTGTACTTAAGGAAAGGTATAACAACAATTTTCCAATATCAGTTAATACCTAAATCAATTCCTATCTCAAGCAATTGATAAATAAGCATGAAATAAAACAATCCATTCAGAACATGATTCATTGTATAAATTCGAGAGAAATTCATATTAAGCTAATCATCAAGTTACATTGCAATCCTAGAAATGTAATTAGTTCATACCTATAGAACTAATTAACATAGTCATACTGTTCAACATAATCAAAATTACACAAATGAATGAAAGTTTTGAAATAAGAAAACTCCTTTTCGGAAGTGTTCTTGATTCAGCTGCTCTCCTTTGTGTGGCTGCCTCCTTTTCTCTCTAAGTTTCCAGATATATCCTAAGTTGTAAGATATCCCTTAAATGAGCAGCAGCTAGGTCATTTAAGGAAGCGCAGGTGGCTGGGAATCGGAGCTCGCGCTGCGGCGTGGGCCTTGTGCCTTACCTTGGCGCTGCGGCGTGAGCTCCGTGTCCTGGCCAAGATGGGTTCGTTGCAGCGCCAAACCATGAAGGAATGGTGCCGCTGCAGTGTGAGTGTCATGTGAGCTGGCGCTGCAGCGTGAGCCTTGTGCCTTGCCGTGGTGCTGCGGTGCGGGCTCCGTGCTTTGCCAGCTAGGGGTCTTTTTGTCCCTTTTTAGCCTCAATTGATCAACATTTCCCACCTGAAAAGCATTAAAGCAGAAGATAATAAAAATAACATAAAATGCACCAGAAGGTAAGATAATCAAACAATTTCTTAAGTGATAAGGAGTCCGATTCGCATGTATGAATTTCGTTCATCAAATACCCCCAAACTTAAGCTTTTGCTTGTCCCTAAGCAAAAATATTTAAATAAAATTACAACTCCAGCCTTTAGCTTAGATTAAAAGTGATCTAAATTACTATATACCTGCATTGTGGCCTCAAGGGTCAGAATTACAATTTCAAAGTAGAAATAAACTCATTAATAAAATCTAGCTCAAAACTCTAGCGTAGACTGCTACTGACCCAAATCTCTATGTGTGTGATTACTAACTATTATAACCATTTATAACTCAAACGCAAACACAATTACAAAAAGGAAAATTGTTGACTCTATCACTCATGCTACATCAAGCATTCAAAACAAGACATCAAGTGTAAGAACAAACCACCAGGCATTAATATGTACACAACAAAACTCAGTGAGACTTGTGCAGAAATTTAATTACATTAGGCTATGTAGAGTTACTCCAATAATGAGCTTTAGAACAATGACTCCCAAGCTTAAAGGGTTTAGGGCATTAGGTGTAAAACACCCCCAAGAATTTACTAACTCGAGTAACAAAGGCCACGTAATTAGACTTAAGTCAAACTATAGTTTTATTCATTGCCAACGCATTAACCTAATCTCAAGAATGACCGTGTAGTGCCTGAATACATTTGGCTCTTCAAAGTTACCCGTGTAACGAGTGTTTGATCAAGGACTCCAAAGTCAGATGACTTTAGGGCAATAGGTGTGAAAACACCCCAAAGGATCTACTAACTCAAGTAACAAAGGCCACATAAGTAGGCGCGGTCAACTTGGGATTAGTGTTAATTAATGCCTCTATTTTTCTTTTTCTTTTTTTCTTTATATATATATATATTTGAACCTGCCTAAGAATCTGTTTCTTACAATCATTGATTCACTTACGATAGAACGAGATAATCACAACAATTTCCATAGTAATTAAACACATAGGCTTGGTCGAAATAAAAACAGTTCTAACAGTTGGTATATGCTCGATAGGATAGATAGGATTAACAACAGTGCTAACTTCAATCATATCACTGGCCACAATCAAAAAATTTCCTTTCTTTTACCCCAGGATAACTATAGCTCAAAATAGGGTAATGAAAACTTGTTAAAGCCCCAAAAGATGGGTAAAATCCAAAATTGGAATAACACCATAGGTTGCTCATGCATTCATAAATGCATGCAGATAAAACCAAAAAATAGGCATCCATAGATAATAAAACCGTAAGTTCAAAATAAACCAAAATATGCAGTTCCAACATGCTACTAAAGTCCAAAATAAACCACCTAACTACAGCAGTTCAAACATGCCACAACTTATATATAAATAAATAAACAGGAATTTGCTAAAAACTCCCCCAAACTTGAACTGGCCAATGCCCTCATTGGCTAGAATGTGTTGTTGGTACTGCACCCACATCCTCTGTTGTATCGCCCTCAGCATCATCATCATCCCCTCATCATCCTCAGCCTGATCGCTGGAGATGGAGGCGGGTACGGTGGAAAGACAGGAGGCTCTGGAAACTGGAACGGCATGGAGTCCACGTCGTCACCACCTAAGGTTGCATAGATGCTGGCCACCGTGTTGGCAAACTCAGCATGATACTGTGCAAATATAATCTACCTCTGGGCAATAGTGTCCTGCCTTCGGCTGAAAGAGCCCATTCTGCTATTGATCGTGTCAATCTTCTGATGCATGAGGCCCATTGAAGCCATCAGCGCTGTAAGTGGACCAGCAGAAGTGGAGCCAAGCTCTAGAGTCTGGGTAGAAGTCTCACCCTCTATCGTAAGGGGCGGATCAGGACCTAGCAGGTACCCCTCCCCATTATCATGAGAAATGCCCTCGGGCTATACACTAAACCTTTTAATGACATTGTGATCAATGACTGACATGGGCTCCTGTGTTGGGTTATCTGGCCCCCACTGAACTTTGGCCCGCTTGCAAAGACGGGTGATGAGAGATGGGTGCGGGAGGCCTGAACCAATGTTACTCTTTGTTGCCTTTCTAATGGACTCTTATATAATCACCCCAATATCGATGTCCAGCCTAGTGATGATGGCAAATAGAAGGACAGCCCGCTCTCGGGTGACATCGCTGAGATGACGCGTAGGCATTATGTTGGAGCAGATAAAAGCATACCAAGCTTTCCCATAGCGGCTGAGGGCTGGCTGTGGGAAACTTATCTTTTCCCCCTGAAACTCATTTACTTTCCAGGAAGTGTCGGGTTGGCAGAGCCACGCAATGATGTCATCTTAGCTGTAACTGCGGTAGCCCCGCTCTTGGAAGTCCTTGCCATTATAGTTGGGCATGTCAAACACATCATTTATGGTCTTACTGTCATACTTTACCAATTTTCCCCGGACAGTGACCTCTGTTGGCCCCTCAGCACTGGCGTTGGCATAAAACTCCCGTACAACTGAAATTACCGCAGATTCGGGCGACTTAGTGAAGTGGATCCACTTCTTTTTCAAAATCATCTCGGTTAGTTTCCCATCCAAGTTCTGATCTTGCCTAAACTCACGCTCAGGCAGAAGGTTTCTCTTAGCAAAGGATTTGTTGTAGCGATTCCAAGCCTCAAGACTTATGAACTTTGTTTGGTCCCATTGTGGGGCCGCTGAGGAGGAGGAACCTCCTATACTAAGGCATTGACGTTTTGGTGCCATGGCAAGATTCAAGCAAAAACTTAACCCAAGTGAAATCAAATGTCCAATAACAAATGCCACAAGTACCCCGATGCAAGGTAATCATAAGTCACAATCTCGCTTTGTGGTTAATGCATAATTCAGCCCCAATGCAAGTCAAAAGCAATGCTAATGTAGAACTAATTCAACGGTCAAGCTATTCAAAATCCAAATTAAGCCCAAACTGAACCAAGATGTTACTTAGGCAAATTATCAAACAGGTGGTGTGCGTTGCATAAAACTAACTCAACACTACCTAAGCAAGAACTCAATACTCCACCAACTTGTTGGTCACAGTAGAATTAAGAAGCCCAAGATGGAATCCAAACACAAATCACGGCAATAACCACTCAAGTTCTTACACCCACAGAGAATGAAATCAAACCCAATAATTTAAAACAGAAATTGAAAACTTACTTGGTGAAAATTGGAGAAAATCCCAAGATATGTTGTGATGAATCCCCAAAATCAAACCAAAATCATGAACTTAGTGAGTTAGGGCTTAGGATCTTCGGCTGCTGCAAGGGTAGGAATTGTGTTTGAGATAGGGACTTGGTGGAATAGGGCACGACTGCTATGAGGTGCTGCTGGTTTGATGGGGTAGCTATGCCGAGCAATCGAGGTTTTTAAAAATAAAATTTTGGTGTTGGAGCTGCGGTGTGAGGAGTGCTTTGTAAACTCACCCTGCGGCATGAGTTCCTTGTGCTTAAAACAGCGGCTCGCTGCAGCGTGACTTGGAGGCAAAATTGGTCACGCTGCAGCGTAACTCTCTAGTAGGTTCTAACTTGGTGTCGCTGCAGCGTGGGCTGGCGCCGCTGTAGTGCTCCTGGCTTAGGAAGGCTCGGCGTTCACGTTGCGGCATGACGATTAGTCCTTAGCCTCATGCTGCGGCGTGAGTCCCAGCTTAGCTCAAAAAATTAATGCAGTTCCTGCATCAACACAAGGGATGTCTGTTAGCAATTCCCACCAAAAAATTCTAAACTAAATTAGCATGCCAAATCATAGAGACTATAGATCCTAAAGATTTGACACAAAAAAACCATGAATCTACACTAGCACAAATGCAAGATACACATGGACCCAAAATTTTCCTACTTATTAAACTGTACTATCATACTATTTACACTCGCAAACATGCAACAACGGTTAAAAAAAAATTTGCCGACTGTACAACCGCAACTTTAAACACATGCGAGACTACAGACTATAGAAATCAATCTGAATTCTATAAAAATTGAAAACAGACTTAAATAACACAACCACCACTAGTGGGTACACTAATTTTAAAACATAAACAATAAAATTATTAAAATGAAACAGAAAGCTTAAAAAGGATAGAAATCGATACTCGGGTGGGGTTAACCCCACCAAGCGCTTGATTTATAGTCGTCGGCCTAACTATCTGCCAAGTTCATACTGGGTCATCAAGGGTAATTGAAGTCATTTGGCAGTCGACTTCGCCGCCCCAATAATGCTTCAGATGTTGACCGTTCACCTTGAACGTTCTGTCAGAGTTAGGATCCTCCACTTCAATTGCATTATGAGGATATAGCTTAGCTATTATGAAAGGCCTTGACCATCGGGACTTCAATTTTCTAGGAAATAACTTTAGACGGGAGTTAAAGAGGAGCACCTTCTGCCGCGATTCAAATTCTCTTACCACAATCTTCTTGTCATGCCACCGCTTTGTCTTTTCCTTATACAACTTAGCGTTTTCATACGCTTGGAGACGGAATTCGTCTGACTCATTCAGTTGTAGCAGCCTTTTTTCACCAGTTGCATCTATATCAAAGTTTAGCTTTTGAATTGCCTAATAAGCATTGTGCTCCAACTCGACTAGGAGATGACATGCCTTTCCATATACAAGCCTATATGGAGACATTCCGATAGGCATTTTGTAGGCAGTGCGGTACGCCCATAATGCATCATCTAGCTTTTTGGACCAGTCCTTGCGGTTAGGGTTCACTATCTTTTCCAAGATCCGTTTGACCTCCCTATTAGACACGTCCGCTTGACCACTAGTTTGCAGGTGGTAAGCGATGGCAATCTTATGGGAAACCCCATATTTTGCAAGAAGGGCTTCGAAGTACTTGTTACAGAAGTGCGTGCCCTCATCACTAATGATGGCCCGAGGTGTGCCAAACCGAGTAAAAATGTTCTTTCTCAGAAAGTTCAGCATGACCTTAGCATCGTTAGTAGGTAGAGCTATAGCTTCCACTCACTTGGAGACATAGTCCACAGCGAGTAAAATGTATAGGTTATTATAGGAGGACGAAAATGGACCCATAAAGTCTATTCCCCAGACATCAACTAACTCAACCTCAAGGATGTTCTGCAGTGGCATTTCATGCCTCCTTGAAATGGTTCCTACCCTTTGGCAATTATCGCACTGCGATACATAGGAATAAGTGTCCTTAAACAGGGTTGGCCAGTAGAAACCCGACTGAAGCACTTTTGCTGCAGTTCGCTGCCCCCCAAAGTGCCCTCCACAGTTAGATGAATGACAATGGTGGAGCACACCCTCAATCTCTCCTTCAGGCAAACACCATCTCAAAATCTGGTATGCACATAGTTTGAACAAGAACGGCTCGTCCTAGAGATATTGCCTAACATCATGCTGGAATTTCTTCCTCTGGTGATAGTTCGTGTCAGGTGGTAGCACATTACAAGCAACATAATTAGCAAAATCTGCAAACCATGGTGCTACACTCTTGACCTCATATAACTGTTCATCCGGGAAGAAATCATCGATATCAAGCTCATTTTCTTTCGAGTTATTTGGATTCTCCAATCTCGATAGGTGATCCGCCACTTAGTTTTCAGTTCCCTTTTTGTCACGAATCTCCAAATCGAATTCTTGGAGAAGAAGGACCCAACGAATCAACCTCGGCTTTGCATCTTTCTTAGAGATTAGATATTTGATCACCGAATGGTCAGCATACACAATAACTTTAGTTCCGATGAGATGTGGACGGAACTTGTCAAAGGCATATACTACTGTCAGAAGCTCTTTCTCAGTAGTTGTGTAATTAAGCTGAGCATCTGTCAAGGTTTTACTGGCGTAGTATATAGTGTGAAACACCTTATCTCTCCATTGTCCCAACACTGCCCCAATAGCATAATCGTTGGCATCGCACATGAGTTCAAAAGGCAATGTCCAGTCAAGAACCACTACAATAAGAGATGAGACGAGTCTCTTTTTCAACAAATTAAAAGCTTCTAGGCAAGCCTCGCCTCCCAAATCCGAGAACTTCAATCCCAAAGATTTGGTGTTCACTATTCCATACATTCATAACTAACTACCCATAGTAAAGGATAATAAATAACATTATACTGAATAAATCATCTTCCCACAAAAGGGGTTACAACTTAAATCTCTTAAACGAATAAATCCCAAATCATCTAACCTTTATTACAACAATGCGGAATTAAAACATAAAATTAAATAAGTCTGATCACATAATTTCATAACAATAGTAGTTTACGAGCTATTTCTGCATCCTGCCCTTGCCCTTACTAGTGGACGGCTCATCTGGCTTCTCAGTCTTAGCTGCAATGTTTTGTGCAATGGTGAACAAACAATTGCCCATAAGTATAATAACAATAACAATAGAGAAATCACAAAAGTAGAATTTTAATTGAGGTGTAATAGTTTTCTGAAATCAATCAATAATAATCAAAGGTCTGAAAGCCCAACAGATAGCTTGGCTCAAGAGTTGAATATAGATTTTAAAATTAAAAGTATATCTCAGGGTCATAAGACTTCGAACTATGTCCTAGGTTAGCAAGTATCTCTACTGTAACCTTTAACAGTCTTATAGACTATGGACCATCCGTCTCGTACTCCGGGGGATCAGCCCTTTGTACAATGTATTGTGCACAAACATTTTAACGCTATTGTGTAGTATAATCCCCTATATTAGGGTTGTTCATCTCAGTTTTACCATTAGAGTCTGTACAAAATGAGGTTTGGTTTGGAATAGCTTCAACAGAAACTCTAGATTTTAGAACGATCATCAACTATGGACTAGTTGAGTCAAAAGGGTTCACTAGCCATATAACAGTCTGGTTACAATAACAATACAATCTTTGTAAAATGGAACTATAACAACAGTAGAGTTCAAGGATTACAAACGAATATATTGGAGTAACGCATTTGAAAGTCTAGAATACTCGATCAACATATAATCGTTGAGTAATATGAAAAACCTTGCTTGAATAATAATAATAGCCAAGGTTAGAGAACTTGCTCAATGAAAAGTACGATTTAGAAACTTGTTTAAGTAAAAGTTAAGTTTTAGGGAACTTGCCTCGTACGTAATCTACACAATCACAACTTACGTTCACCAAACGTCCTACATTCCATTAGGATCACAATGTAAATTAGTTCATTACAGCTATGACTAACAATTTCACTTTCCACTTTAGTATAAGATACCAACTTAATTCATGATCTAAACTCTCTAACTAACCACATAGCACAAATCAGAAATCTATACCATCACGTAACATAAGACATAACATAAAATTAACATCTCCAATCCTTACGGATATTGAGTTATAAATCTTTATAACTTATTGATTCATAACTTATAATAATCATATGAGTAACTACACTATTTATTAAGTCTTATAATATGCTTTATGATTCTCCACATACATTAGAATAGGCTAACTTAGTATCACCTAAGCTATACATGTAAAAACTCATCACTGGGTCTGTTCTATTACCGGCACGGCCGCACTACTTTTACTCTTGGAACCTGCGCGGCCGCGCTGCACTCATACAGGGACTGATCTGCCGCCGACGCGGCCGCGCTACTTATGCTCTGAAAATCAGTGCGGCCGCGCTGCGACGCAAACTCAGTTACTGCAGCGCGAACAGACTCTGTTTCCAACCAATTTCACATCTTACACTTTTAAACACCAAAATAGTTATTCACTGATGTTATAAACTCAAAAGACTCAGTAGCAAACAACTATAGAATCAATTCAACATCTCAGAATCATCAAATAACCAAATTAAGAGATTAAATTCCACTGTTCTTACTCTTTTCCAAACTTTTGACATATTAACAAAATTAATCACCATGAATTTGTTTCTAAACCATTTTGATCCGTTTGAGTTACATTATCTTCGTTTTTCATCATGTTATCATAATCAAGAGTCAATTTACTGATTAATAATCAAATTGTACATCAATTTTCATACATATAAGCCATATATGAAAGTGAAACACTATAAAACCAAAACTCCATTTTAAAGCATGCTTTCATGGATTAATTCCTTCAAATTGGTTTATAAACATCATATAATCACTAATACATGCATATTATCAATTATAACCAACTAATTCATGCATTGAGCAAATAAATTCACATACAGGGAAGTAAAAACCATATATAGTGAAGAACTTCTAACAAAATTAAAAAGAATTATACCTTTAAGCTAAACAAAGATGATTCTTTAGCTTCCTCTCAATTCACAGAATTCTCAAAACTCTTAATTTTCTCTAAACTCTCTTGTTTGTTTTTTTTTCTTTCTTTCTTCTCAGACTTTGTAAAATAACTGATAAGGCTTAATAAGAACTAAAAACTGATACTCCTACAATCTTAATGTATTCTAATTTTAATTAATCAGTTACACCATTTAAAAGCCATAAGGCTTGTTTGGCAAAACTAGGTTATTTTCAAAATTAAAAAGGGTTAAGACCTTGTTTGGTAAAACCAAATTAAAAACAATTTTAAGGGCCTTGATTGGTAAAACTAATTTAAAACCCTTTTAATCTATATAACACACACTTTCAATGTTACATTTTAATAAATAAAAATGTAACCATATAATTTTATTAAACTAAATAAAATTAATATTTAATCACATAAAATTACTAAACAAATGAATTAAACTACTAATTAATTTGTTACACATTAAACAATTATTAACTAACTCAATAAATAAATCAATTAAAATATTTAATTCAATAAATATTTTAAATAAATTATGAAATCCACAATCGTTACATCGTCAATCTTGAAAGGCATGTCCTTTTCCAATAGGCTACACGATGGCTTGGTAATTTTAGAAAAGGTCTTGATGAACCTCCTGTAAAATCCTGTGTGCCCCAGAAAACTCCTAACTTCTTTCACTGATGAAGGCGGAGGTAGATTATCAATAATATCTACTTTTGCTCCATCTACTTCAATCCCACTAGCAGACACACTATGTCCCAGAATAATCCCTTTTCTAACCATGAAGTGGCATTTCTCTCAATTCAGAACCAGGTTCGTCTCAACACATCGTTTCAGAACTACTGTCAAATTTTGTAGACAAGCTTCAAAAGAACTCCCGAAAACAGATAAATCATCCATAAACACCTCAAGCATCTGCTCCACCATATCAGAGAAGATAGACATCATGCAACACTGAAATGTTGCAGGTGCGTTAAATAACCCGAAGGACATTTTTCAGAAGGCAAAGGTCCCATATGGACATGTAAACGTTGTTTTCTCCTGATCATCAGGTGCTATAGCAATTTGATTGTACCCTGAGTACCTATCCAGAAGACAATAGAATTCATGCCCAGCGAGTCTATCAAGCATTTGGTCAATGAATGGCAGAGGAAAGTGATCCTTACAAGTGGACTTGTTTAATTTCTTATAGTCCATACATACCCTCCATCCAGTCACAGTCTGTGTTGGGATAAGCTCATTATTCTCTTTAGACACCATTGTCATGCCGCCCTTTTTTGGCACACACTGTATTGGACTAACCCATGGACTGTCAGATATAGGGTAGATAATGCCCGCATCCAGTAACTTAATAATTTTAGTTCTGACAACCTCCTTCATGATGGGGTTCAACCGCCTCTGATGCTCAATAGAAGGTTTAGCCCCCTCCTCAAGGAGGATTTTATGCATGTATATAGAGGGACTGATGCCCTTTATATCTGAGATAGACCACCCCAAAACTGTTTTATATGCCTTGAGGACTGCGAGGAGCTTCTCCTCCTATACCTCGTCTAGTGATGCAGAAACTATAACTGGCAAGGTAGAAGCATCACCTAGATAGGCATATCACAAGTGGCTTGGTAAGGGCTTAAGATCAAGCTCAGGTGGTTCTATAACTGATGGGTGTGACTGGGATGTGGGTGCTTCATGCTCATTCAAGGATTCAAATTGTCGCTTGAACATATTTGATCATGGGGCTGCTTCCAACCATTAAACATGTTCGAGATGAGAGGGATCCTCTATATTACATGGTCCAATCAAAGTGGCCTCAAGCGAGTTAGGAAAATAATTTTCATAGAATACTTATCGCACAACTTCGTCAATAACATCGACTCGGAAGCAATCATCAGAGGCACTGGGACACTTCATAGATTTAAAGACATTAAACGTTACTTCCTGGTCTTGTACTCTTATTGTGAGTTCCCCTTCTGTACATCTACCAATGTCCTGCCTGTTGATAGGAATGGTCTGCCCAAGATGATAGAGACCTCCCTATCCTCCTCGCAATCCAGAACAATAAAATCACCAGGGAATATGAACTTGTCCACTTTGACGAGCACATCTTCCACTATTCCCTTTAGATAGGTAATGGATGTATCGGCCAGCTGCAGAGTCACACTAGTAGGTTTTACCTCATTTAGCCCCAACTTCTTATAGATAGAAAGGGGCATCAAATTGGTGCTGGCTCCTAAGTCACATAGGGCTTTTCCTATAAACAGATCTCCAATAGTGCATGGTATAATGAAACTCCCAGGGTCTTTCAACTTGGCTGGAAGCTTGGTCTGATGGATTGCACTACATTCCTCAGTAAGTGCAACTGTCTCATAGTCCCCCATTTTCCTCTTCTTGGACAAGATGTCCTTCATGAATTTCACATAGCTGGGCATTTGTTCTAGTGCCTCCGCGAAAGGAATATTGATGTGAAGTTTCTTGAAAATTTCTAAGTATTTTGAGAATTGTTTCTCAAGCTTTTGCTTCTGAAGGCGTTGGGGAAATGGTAGCTGTTGGACTATAGGACTAGGCTTTCTAATAGTTGGGGTTGGTATTGTGGATTTCTCTTGCACATTTTTTTCTCCCCCAGACTTGTCACAATCAAGCTCCACATTGCTTTCCCTCTCAACAACTTCCTGATGCACTATTGAGGTTTCTCCTCCAGTTTCATTCAATATTGTGCCACTCCGAAGGGTGACTACTTTACATTGCTCCTTGCCCTCCTATTTTGGGTTGGCATCTGTGTCACTTGGCAAGGTGCCCAGAGGACGGCTATTCAAAGCAATTACTAACTGTCCCAATTGGACTTCCAGATTTCGGATCGCTGCCTCTTGACTGAGGCTCCGTGTTTCATTCTGAGCAATATATCTCGAGAGGAGATCTTCCACACTAGGTTTCCTATCCTATGGAGGTGGGTAAGATCCTTGAGAATGATGTTGATTCTGAGATTGAAACCTAGGAGGATGTGAATATGGTGGCCTGGTGGTAGAGGGTTGGGCATGGTTGCTGTTATTGTTACCCCATGAGAGATTTGGGTGATTTCTCAGTCCAGGTTGGTAGTCTGTGGGGAGATTGGAATTCTGTTGTCGCCCGTAGTTAGAGACATACTGAACTGATTCTGAACTAATGGGACACTGTTTAGTCAGGTGACTTCCCGCACACAAATCACATGGCACAATGACACTCTACACCGGATGCTTCCCCATGGCATGAATTTTCTTAGCACGGCTATCAACATTGCAGATAGTGCAGTTACTATGTCTACCTTATACATACTGGCCACTTTACTCAGCATTTTCCTCTCCATCGGCCATTGATAATTATTTGCTGCCATAGTTTCCAATAGCTCATAAGCTTGGTCATATGTCCTTCCCATAAATGCTCCTCCAGATGCAGCATCAATACTTGCTCTGGTCTGCCCTGATACCCCATTGTAGAAAGTCTCCACTAATAGCCAATTCGGCAGGCTGTGGTACGGACACTTTCTTAACAGATCCTTGTATCTTTCCCATGCTTCATAAAGAGTCTCAGCATCTAATTGTGAGAAAAGACATAATATTATTTCTGAGCTTGGCAGTTTTCGCTGGCGGGAAGAACTTTGCCATGAATTTCTGGGCCAAATCAACCTATGTGGTAATTGAGCCCGAGGGGAGCGAGTGCAACCAACTTTTAGCCTTATCCCGTAGGGTAAAAGGAAACAGTCTGAGCCTGATTGCGTCTTCGGTCACTTCAGTGTATCTAAAGGTGTCACATATCTCCACAAAGTTGACTACATGATCATTGGGGTCATCATTCGGCATTCCCCCAAACTGTAAATTGTTTTGGATCATTTGAATCGTGCCTGGCTTATTTTCAAAGCTATTTGCTACAATAGCGGGCCTTTGAATACTTGCATGTAAATTTGTGACACGCGGCATTGCATACTCCCGCAAAGTTTTCTGAATTTTCTCAGCCATTATAGCTGGAGTAGGTATTTCCCTAGCTCTCTCTCTTCTAAGTCATCTGAAAGTTCTGTCCACCGCAGGGTTAAAAGGTAATAAATCCTAATTCCTGCGTGGTGGCATACACAGTCTAGAATACCTGAGAGGAAGATTAAACAGATAAATCAGTTTAAATTAAGATCGTTTTGAATTAGTATTAATATTGAAAGATAAATAATACTAAGTCCCTGGCAACGGCGCCAAAAACTTGTTGGTGGTTTTCACAACCTATAAACTCGCGCAAGTATACGCGGTCTAACAAGTAGTATAGATAAAGTGGAGTGTCGAACCCACGAGGACAAAGTACTAAATATTCGCTCAAGTATTAAAATGTGTCTCTACGATCTTATCTAAACAATTGAATAAGAGTTGTGTACTTTAATCTATAAGGTAAATGCAGTGAAATAGGGAAGCGAGTTGTAACAAAGATGACAAACTAGGATTACAACTCCCCTAATGCCTCACTTAATAATCCTAACTCTCCATTTAACTAGTAAATCATAAGAATGGTCAACCGAGAACACAAGGTACACATAAGCCTCTTCCGATGGTCAAATGCATATCCTTAGCTAGATAAATCACAATATTCCTATGTGAAAATAACTAGACTAGGGGTCATTAATATTAATCTCAATGGTTACACAAGGCAAATAGACATATTCCTATTCTATCATGCAATTTATGCACTCAGTCCCTTGGGCAATGGTCATAACAAGTGTTGTTGGACTCAAGAAAAGGTATAACAACAATTTTCCAATATCAGTTAATACCTAAATCAATTCCTATCTCAAGCAATTGATAAATAAGCATAAAATACAACAATCCATTCAGAACATGATTCATTATATAAATATGAGAGAAATTCATATTAAGCTAATCATTAGGTTACATTGCAATCCTAGAAATGTAATTAGTTTATAACTATAGAACTAATTAACACAGTCATACTGTTCAACATAATCAAAATTACACAAATAAATGAAAGCTTTGAAATAAGAAAACTCCTTTTCGAAAGTGTTCTTGATTCAACTGCTCTCCTTTGTGTGGCTGCCTCCTTTTCTCTCTAAGTTTCCAGATATATCCTAAGTTGTAAGATATTCCTTAAATAAGTAGCAGCTAGGTCATTTAAGGAAGGGTAGGTGGCTGGGAACCGGAGCTCGCGCTGCGTCATGGGCCTTGCGCCTTGCCTTGGCGCTGCAGCGTGAGCTCCGTGTCCTGGCCAAGATGGGTTCGCTGCAGTGCCAAACCATGAAGGAATGGTACCACTGCAGCGTGAGTGTCATGTGAGCTGGCGGTGCAGCGTGAGCCTTGTGCCTTGCCGTGGTGCTGCGGCGCGGGCTCCGTGCTTTACCAGCTAGGGGTCCTTTTATCCCTTTTTAGCCTCAATTGATCAACATCTCCCACCTGAAAAGCATTAAAGCAGAAGATAATAACAACAACATAAAATGCACCATAAGATAAGATAATCAAAGAATTTCTTAAGTGATAAGGAGTCCGATTCGTAGGTATAAATCCCGCTCATCAAGGAGCTTAAAATATAGGTTCAATTGCAAGCTGTATTGTCGAGCTTGGAAGATATTTTCATTGAGGAGCTTAGATTGTAAGCTGCATTGTCGAGCTTGGAGGATATTTTCATTGAGGAGCTTAGAAGATAGGTTCAATTGCAAGCTGCATTGTTGAGCTTGGAAGATATTTTCATTGAGGAGCCTAAATTACAAGTTGCATTGTCAAGTTTGGAAGATATTTTCATTAAGGAGCTTACAAGAATATACTAAGAATATGCTAGGGTGTAAAGTGTAATAAGCCGAGCCCCTAACGTGCAATTAGCAAAACTATGTTTTCCTATAAATAGCAAGCTAAGTTCATTCATTCCTTACCATGTTCAAGAGCAATTCAACAACAAAAACCCTCTATATTTATATTCTGAGAGATACTGTAAGATAAAAATTACTCTCGAAGCATCGAAGCGCTACGCGATTGGAAGTAAAGCTAGCAACTACAAGAGGTATACTCTAGTGGTTATAATTTTTATTTTTAAGTATGTATTAGTAAAAATATACTTTTACAAGCCGTTATAATGCCCAAATTATTTTATGTATATAGTACAAAAGTCCTATTTATAAGCAGTTATAATGTCCGATTTATTTCTCTTATAAAGTTGAAAATATACTTTTATAAGCAATTACTATGTCCGCTTTTTTTTCAAGTATTTAGTAAGAATATTCATTTTATAAGCAGTTATAATGCTGAAATTATTTCAAATATAATAGCCGAATATTCGTTTTATAAGCAGTTATAATGCTTAATTTATTTTAAATATAGTTGAAAAATATTCATTTTATAAGCAGTTATAATGCTGAAATTATTTCATGTATATTAGAAGGAGTCTTATTTATAAGCGGTTATAATACCTGAAATAAAACTTAAAAGATTTAATCGTTAAAATGCTTAATTAGCCTAGCATAATCAAAGGAAAGTAAAGTTTGCACTTCAAGAGGTCGTATGAAGAACGCGAACTAGCATAAACGATCGAAGCGATAAAAGGCAAGTCTACTTATTTGTTGAAATGCACTCCGTACAATAACATGTCTTATTTATGAAGTTTATTGTTATACAAGTATTGTTTCTTTTGCACCCCGTGCATTGACATGCTTGTTATCTATTATGTGCAACGTGATAGGAATTGTTGAATTTCAATTGAAAACCATGTTAGTATCTGAGTTGAACAACTCTCTTGTATGGGTAGGAGTTTAAGATGTGTTAGGAAACCGATCTAACTCATTGAAGTAACATTTGTCGCAGTGTAGATGTATCATAGAAGCGGTATATACTGTTGTACAATTGTAGCAGTGTTGATGAGACGGGGAACTAAGTTCATTAGTTTGTGGGTGGAGAACCACTCAGTTCACTATATTGATAATCGTTAAAAT
Organism: Aralia elata; assembly: GCA_034770075.1. NCBI lineage: Eukaryota > Viridiplantae > Streptophyta > Magnoliopsida > Apiales > Araliaceae > Aralia > Aralia elata. The sequence goes on along the minus strand of CM068387.1, from coordinate 35,144,111 downwards.
CTTGTATCAACTTATTCTGTATATATATATATATATATATATATATATATATATATATATATATATATATATATATATCTCGAAAAGGTGATTCTCTTCTCATATATATATATATATATATATATATATATACCTGTTAGACTTCTTGGGCATTCTTATGCTCATTCTTGCAATTATCTTAAAACAAATTACAGCTAAGGAATAATTACCAGACGATTCTCGCAGTACAAAGAAAGTTGTGTTAGGTTTGTATAATACACAAGCATGCAATCAAATTACATAAATAAGGCAGAAGCGTGATAAAATCGGATTTTAAAAGTTTATACAAACCATCACCATGATCAATCTATGTGCTCAATTAACGATATAAACGAAAGTGAAAGAGAATAAGAATTATACCCTCGTAGATCAAAGCTTCCTCGGGTACAAGTTCAACTCCTAGTCCTTCGTGTTCTCCTTAAAATCCATTGATTAGATTCCTTCTCTTGATCTACGTTAGCCACCCAAGTGTTTGGCCTCTAGAGGTGATCCACCAAGAAAGAATAGGTATTCAAGAAGATGGGTGTCGGCAAAACCCTAGTTTCTACCTCTATAGAAATTGCAAGTACTCTCCACAATCTAATGCAAGAGTGTGTAATCCTAATCTATGATAAGACTGCATTTATTTATAGATATAGGAAAACCCTTCCCTAAACTATTTAGGATCAGGGTTTCTATTCTAATTAAAATCCTTTAATTAATTATGCTCCTAATCCAATTAGGAATACATAAGAGAGTACTTCTATTAATTAATTCTCAATCCCTATTAGGAATTAAATAATAGTAATAGTAATAATAATAATAATAAGACTCATCTTATTAATTTATACTTAATATTTCCAAAATATTAAATAATAACTATTAAGCTATTTAATTTATTCTATCTCCATAGATTAAATTAAATACACTTAACTTATTATTACAATTATGCCATTTACTTCTTAAATAAATATTTTTCTTCTACGGTGTGACCCTTTAGGTTCTCCATATTAAACCGGTTGTGAATAAATCAATTAGAACAAGTCTAATCTTATTTAAATAAATAAATTAAACTATTTAATTCATTTAAATAAATAATATTTATTCTACAATAAGGGTAAGTCATCTTAGCGATTAACGACTTTCTAGATAATATAGATTTCAACACTAATCACAAAAGAACTTTCAGTGCATAGTTACCGTACAATTCAATCCTTCTACTATACAATGTCCCAATTAAATTTAAGACATGGATTTACTGTCAAGTCTTATTTTATTTAATTATATGTATTTCGATTCCCAAATGCACAACTCTAAATAATGCAAATTAGAAATTCCTTTATAATTTTATTTTGCCTTGGCCAAGGACTACTTAGTTGCCATTTATCGAATCACATAGGACATTCACATCTTTTACTAGACGTGGTAGATTCTTTGTTGATCATTCACCTATCTCCATGTATAACTTATTATACCCTTTGATATACCCTAAAGGTCTTCAGGGACATATCAAAGTATAACTCATCATACACAAGATACTATGATGATCTCAAGTCCATGGATCAGTTGTACTTCTATCACTTGAGGAATTCCTATTGACAGGCGAGTAAAACTCTATTAGGTATTCCTTAGCAAACCACATTCAGTGAACTTATTCTCCAATAAACACCTACATACTTGCTTTAGTGTCTCCACACAAATGATTATGATATCAATCATCCACTTCCTAATCTATCCGGATTCACTAATCCCCCTTTTTAGTAATCCAACGATTAGGAACGATTTTAGTTTGTGAGCTATCTAGAATTTAGATCTCATTAGCATGATCACCATTATGATTCTAAAAGCATTGCTCAAAACTATGGGTTTATCACATTTAATATAACATCACCATGTAGATAAAGTAAAATGCCTTTTAATAAATCAATTCTTTTATTAATAAACGAATAAGATTACAAAGTATATGCTACATCATATCAAATATGATTGGCTTGTGTACATACTACTTTCAATCTCTCACTTGCACTAAAGTCAATCGCCATGGTATCTAATACCCATCTTCTCTAAGTGACAATCAAACTGTTGTTGTGTTAAAACTTTAGTAAATGGATCTGCAATGTTGTCTTGAGAGTCCACATGCTCCAGGCCGACGTCTCCTCTTTCAATGATCTCTCTAATCAAATGAGACTGCCGCAACATGTATTTGGATTTCTGATGAGACCTAGGTTCCTTAGCCTCTGCAACAGCTCCAGTGTTGTCACAAAATAAAGGTATGGCTCCTCTAACACTAGGAACCACTCCAAGTTCAGTTATGAACTTCTTCATCCAAATAGCTTCTGTTGCAGCTTTACTTGCAGCTATGTACTCTGCCTCCGTCACTGAATCAGCAACTGTTTGCTGCTTAGAACTTTTTCAACTCACGGCGCCACCGTTTAAGGTAAATACATACCCTGAAACGGATTTGCTGTCATCTTGGTCCGTTTGAAAACTTGAGTCTGTATAGCCCTCTAGTTTCAATTCAGACCCACTGTAGACAAGAAATACATCTTTAGTTCTTCTCAAGTACTTCAGGATGTTTTTCATTGCCTTCCAGTGCTCTTCTCCTGGATTCGACTGATATTTGCTTATTACACTAAGTGCATGAGCGACATCTGGTCTGGTACATATCATATTGTACATAATAGATCCTATTGCTGAAGCATAAGGAATCTTACTCATACGGTCTCTCTCCTCAGGTGTCTTTGGGGCCTGTTTCTTGGAGAGATGTATTCCATGGCTCATCGGCATGAGACCTCTCTTGGAATCTTCCATGCTAAACTTTTTTAGCATCGAGTCAATGGACTTTCCTTGTGATAAGCCTAGCATCCTTTTAGATCTATCTTTATAGATTTTTATCCCCAAAATATAGGATGCCTCACCCAAGTCCTTCATGGAGAAGTGTTTAGATAACCAAATTTTGATCGGCTGTAGCATAGGAACATCATTCCCTATCAGTAATATATCGTCTACATATAATACTAGGAATGAAACAGCGCTCCCACTAACCTTCTTGTACACACATGGTTCATCCTCATTTTTGATAAAATCAAACTTTTTGATTATCTCATCAAAACGGATGTTCCACTTTTGAGAAGCTTACTTCAATCCATAAATGGATCGTTGTAGCTTACAGACTTAGTTTGTTCCAACCGTTGAAACAAAACCCTCTGGCTATATCATATATACATTCTCTTCAAGCTCTCCATTGAGGAGCGCCGTTTTTACGTCTATTTACCAGATTTCGTAGTCATAATAAGCAGCAATTGCAAGCAAAATCCGAATGGACTTGAGCATAGCTACTGGTGAGAAGGTTTCATTATAGTCAACTCCTTGTCTTTGTTTGAAACCTTTTGCAACTAGTTTTCAAGGATAAACTCCTTTTCTAAGAAGGCAACATGTTTCGCAACAAACACATTTTGATTAGTGGGATAATAGAAATAATACCCTATAGTTTCTTTAGGGTATCCCACAAATCTACACTTGTCGGATCTAGTATTTAGCTTATCATGCTCAAACCTTTTGACAGAAGCTGGACAACCCCAAGTCTTAACATACTTAAGATTTGGTTTCCTCCCCGTCCATAGTTCATATAGAGTCTTTGGGACGGATTTAGTATGTACCTTGTTAAGTAGATATGCAGCCGTTTCTAGGGCATAACCCAGAAGGATATTGGAAGGTCGATAAAACTCATCATGGAACGAACCATGTCTAATAATGTTCGATTTCTCCTTTCAGATACACCATTCAACTATGGCGTCCCTGGTAGAGTCCATTGTGAGATTATACCATTTTTTTGAGACAATTGAGAAACTCATTGGTCAAGTATTCCTCTCCTCGATATGATCGAAGAATTTTAATACTTTTACCAGTTTGCTTCTCTACTTCACTTCTAAATTCTTTGAACTTTTTAAACGATTTAGATTTGTATTTCATTAAATACACATATCCAAATCTAGAATGATCATCAATGAAAGTAATAAAATAAGAATACCCTCCTCGTGCATTCGTTGTCATAGGTCACATACGTCTGTGTGTACCAACGCTAATAACTTTGTAACTCTTTCTCCTTTTTCACTAAAAGGAGATTTAATCATTTTACCCATGAGACATGATTCACAAGTTGAATATGATTCGTAATTAGATAGCTCTAAAAGCTCATCTTTATACAACTTGGTTAATCTTGTTTCATTGATATGACCGAGTCTACAGTGCTACATAAAGGTATAATTAACATCATCTCTTTTTCTTTTCTTAGTTTGTTCAATTTGAAGTATATTTTCATGCAAGTCAAGTATGTACAGTCCATTCAGTAGATTGCCAACACCATATAAAACATTTTTATTATAAATAGAACAACTGTTGTTCTTTATTATAATATCAAAACAATCCATATCTAATACAGAAATTGAAATAATATTTCTAATGAGTGTTGGAACATAATAAAAATTATTTAAACTAATGAACTTGCCTGAAGGCAGTGCTAAATAATAAGTTCTTACAGCTAATGCAGCAACCTTTGCTCCATTTCCCATTCTTAGGACGACTTCATCCTTGTTCAGCTTTCTACTTTTGCTTAGTCCCTGCATATTATTACATATGTGAGAACTACAACCGGTATCCAATACCCAAATAGAAATTTGACTTTCAGAAAAATTAATTTCAATCATGAACAAACCTAGATCGGAAGTCGAAGCTTCTCCAAGCCTCTTTTGGTCTGCAAGATACTCCTTGTAGTTCCTCTTCCAATGACCCAGCTTGTTGCAATGGTAGCAAATTTCTTTGCTATCAGGATCAGGTTTCTTTTTATCCTTTCTCTTCGCCTTGCCCTTAGCCTTCTTATTTTCTTCTTTTCAAAAGATACCTTGGGCCTCTTCCTTTTCTTGGAAGAATCATCCACTAATAAGACTTGGTTCTTATTGGATAAGAAGTGACCTTCAACAGTTTTGAACATGTTAAGTAACTCAAGCAAGCTGACATCCAACTTATTCATGTGAAAATTTATAACAAATTGTGAGAAAGTGTACGGGAGTGACTGCAAGATCAAATCTTGACTTAACTCCCCATCCATCACGAACCCAAGCTGTCCAAATTGTTCAATTAGATTGATCATCTTCAGGAATGAGTCTCAACGGTAGTGCCCTCGGTCATACGAGATCGGAAGAGCTCCTTAGATATCTGATATCTAGCAGTCCTACTTTGCTTACCATACAACTCCTTGAGGTGCAGCAATATAGTAGGAGCATTCATAGTTTCATGCTGACGCTGAAGCTCGTTACTCATGGATGCGAGCATAATGCATTGAGCCAAGATTGCATCATCTTGCCACTTTCTGAAAGTAGCAATCTCTTCCTCAGAGGCTGTTTCTGCAACATTTACAGGGACTGGCAAATTTAGGACATAAGAAATCTTTTTAGTAGTGAGAACAATTCTCAGATTCCTTAACCAAACCGTGTAATTCGGTCCGGTCAGTTTGTTAGTATCAAGTATGCTACGCAGTGATAGTTCGCCTGACATTTTTAAATTCTGCATATGAAATAGACAACATTTTAGCATACATTCATTTTATTAATCATCAAAATAAATTAGGTCTTTATTTAATTTGGTATCTCCCACTTTTCATCAAACTATATTACCCTTAATATATAGTTCGACAAATCTAATTAAAGATTTGTTAGTGAGAATAAGGATCCCATTTCAAATGTATATAGCCTTGTGTGACTGATGAGTGGGTTTTATACCTATGAATTAGGTATTGCTGAGCTTAATTATTGTTATCCTTAAGTGTTTTTAGTATCATTTTATTTGTTTTTGTGTTTATTTATTGTAGGAGGGAGTTGGAGGGGCATAAAAGTTATTTGGTGAAGAAAAAAATTAAAAAGGATTAAAAATTGGGCTGAGTGGCATTTTTGTAAATATGTGGTCCTGGTCAAGCGCTCTAGGCACTTGGATTTGACTAGGATGAGCGCTCTAGACGCTCTAATGCAGAATGTGAAGGTTTTGTGCGGCTGTGAGGAAAAATTGAAGCCAATTAGAAATCTGAATGAGGGTTTTATTAATATACAAAGGAGGAGACTTCAGAAGATATCGTAACAAGATTTTACAGAGAAAACAACGAGGAGAACACAAAAGAGATTTGCAAAACTTGAAGATCAAGACAGAGATTGGGAGCGGCTTTATAGTTTCTTCTATCCCTTTCTTTTATCTTTAATTTTGAAATCTTTGGGATGTTTTTATTTATTATTTGGATGATGTTTTCCTTTATTACTATGAACTAAACTTTCAATTAAGATTGCAACAGAACTTAGTATATAATTTAGATTGATGCTTTCTATTTAATTTAAATTGGTTACTCTTGAATCGTTTATCATATCTTGTGTGTATTGATTAATTGTCTGGTCAACAATTACCGTGATAATCTATACAAAATTGGAAGATGGAGTATAGATTTAGATCTGGATATGATAACATCTGTTCATATAATCTGAATTGGGTTAATATGATTAGCGTATAGGATAGGAATATACCTATATGTCTTTTGCAGCCATTAAAAGAATCTGTGCTTGAAATCCTAATTAACATAATTCACATAAGAATATAGTGATTTAATTAATTAGGGTGTTCCTTGTAATTCTGTTGCTTAATTGTTGGATTTATAAGGATTTGTTCATTTGTCTATCGAAAGAAGCACTTGAATATTATAAAAGATTCTTGGTTAGTGATTTAGTGTAATTAATTAATTAAATAGGAAGTGTATTAGTTTAAATGAAATACTAGGGGAAGTTGTAATCTTAAACTATCATCTCTGCATTTATTCTTGCGATTTCATAATTTTAGTAGTTAATTTTGTTAATTTAGTTATAAAATTTCATAAAATCACATATATTATCCGTAGTTTAAATAAGATTAATTGAGTTAGAATTAGTAATTGATAAATATTAACATATTTTCTCGTGGGAACGATACTCTACTTACTCTTTATTATTTATTGACCACGTATACTTGCGTGTAAATTGTCAATACCAATTTTGGACAACAAGTTTTTGGCGCCGTTGTCGGGAAAATTATTTTAATATTTTGTCATTATTAATTTTGATAAAGTTAATCTTAATTTAAACGTTTTTCTTTCTTTCTATCTTATTTCCTTTTCAGGTACCATGACTACATTTAATTATCAATGGTCATATGAGCAAAAGACACAACCAAGGGTGACAATGATAACCGATTTTGATGCATTTACAACATTATCAGCCCAGATAACAACGCTTTCAAGTACAGTTGATGCTCTTAGGAGTCAGTCCACTCAAAATGCATACTATCAACAGCAGCCCAATACCAACACAAATCTCTATCATCCAGGTTGGCGGGATCACCAAGACTTTTCATGGAGTTATGATAATCAGGATCAATTCTATACTCCAAGTCCATCATACCCACCAGAATTCTTGTATCCACCTCCATCACAGCAAGAGCTGATGAATTTTGAGGAACGCCTTACCAATTTCATAGAGCGGTATGAGATGACGATGAACAATCAACAAGTGACACTTCAAAATCTCGAGAATCAAGTAAAAAAGCTTGCCAATGCACTTAAAAATCGTCCTCTCAATACTTTGCCAAACAATACAAAGTTAAATCCAAGAAGAGGAAGTGTGGAGCATGACAATACAATTCTGTGTCAGAATGGTGAGGAGCTACATAAGCTTGGGGGAGGAAAACTTAAAAGGTCACACGATGATATGGAAGATGTTAATGAAGTTGAAAAGAAAAGGTTCAAGAATGGGCCACAAGAAGATGTTACATTCAAGATAATCAAGTTTCCATATGATCGCGAATAGTGCTTCTGGATTGATGTGGTTAAGGATACAGGAAAAGTTGAATCGAATGATGAGAGTTATTTTCTGCCAATGGATGAAGATAAGTTTGGGGGTTTTCAAACGTACAATGATGCCAAGGAATTCAAAGAAAAGACTAAGAGCAGGCATGCAATGATAATTTTTGCGATTGAACCAGATTGAGAGAAAATGAAGTAGTCGGGCTGAGGACGTTATGTTAGGTTTGTATATTACGCAAGCATGCAATCAAATTACATAGATAGAGCGGAAGCGTGATAAAACGGATTTTAAAATTTTATACAAACCATCACCATGATCGATCAATGTGCTCAATTAACGATATAAACGAAAGAGAAAGAGAATAAGAATTATACCCTCGTAGAACAAAGCTTCCTCGGGTACAAGTTCAACTCCTAGTCCTTCGTGTTCTCCTCGAATGCTACAGTGTGATTCCTTCCTTTGATCAACATTAGCCAGCCAAGTGTTTGGCCTCTAGAGGTGATCCACCAAGGAATAACAAGTCTTCAAGAAGTTGGGTGTTTGGCAAAAACCCTAGATTCTATCTTTATAGAAATTGCAAGTACTCTCCACAATCTAATGCAAGAGTGTGTAACCCTAATCTATGATAAGACTCTTCTTATTTATAGATGTAGGAATAACCCTTCCCTAAACTATTTAGGATTAGGGTTTATATTCTAATTAAACTCCTTTAATTAATTATGCTCCTTATCCAATTAGGAATTCGGGAGAGAGTACTTCTATTAATTAATTCTCAATCCCTATTAGCAAATAAATAATAGTTCTATTAATTAATTCTCAATCTCTATTAGGAATTAAATAATAGTAATAGTAATACTAATAATAAGACTCCTCTTATTAATTTATATTTAATATTTCCAAAATATTAAATAATAAATATTAAGCTATTTAATTTATTCTATCTCCATAGACTAAATTAAATACACTTAACTTATTATTACAATTATGTCATTTACTTCTTAAATAAATATTTTTCTTTTTGCGGTGTGACCCTTTAGGTTCTCCATATTAAACCGGTTGTGAATAAATCAATTAGAACAATTCTAATCTTATTTAAATAAATAGATTAAACTATTTAATTCATTTAAATAAATAATATTTATTCTACAATAAGGGTAAGCCCCCTTAGCGATCAAGGATTTTCCAGATAATATAGATTTCAACATTAATCATAAAAGAACCTTTGAGTAAATAGTTACCGTACAATTCAATCCTTCTACCATACAATGTCCCAATTAAATATAAGACATGGATTTACTGTCAAGTCTTATTTTATTTAATTATATGTATTTCGATTCCCAAATACACAACTCTAAATAATGCAAATTAGAAACTCCTTTCTAATTTCATTCTGCCTTGGCCAAGGACTGCTAAGTTGTCATTTATCGAATCACATAGGACATTCACATCTTTTACTAGACGTGGTAGATTCTTTGTTGATCATTCATCTATCTCCATGTACAACTTATTATACCCAATCATACCCTTTGATATACCCCAAAGGTCTTAAGGGACATGTCAAAGTATAACTCATCATACATAAGATACTATGAAGATCTCAAGTCCAAGGATCACTTGTACTACTATCACTTGAGGAATTCCTATTGACAGGCGAGTAAAACTCCATTAGGTATTCCTTAGTGAGTCACGTTCAGTGAACTTATTCTCTAATAAGCACCTACATACTTGCTTTAGTGTCTCCACACAAATGATTATGAGATCAATCATCCTCTTCCTAAGAGCAAACAACGTATGTACTAATCTATCCGGATTCACTAACCCCCAATTTAGTAATTCAACGATTAGGAACAATTTTAGTTTGTGAGCTATCTTGAATTTAGATTTCATTAGCATGATCACCATCATGATTCTAAAAGCATTGCTCAAAACTATGGGTTTATCACATTTAATATAACAGCACTATGTAGATAATATAAAATGCCTTTTAAGAAACTCAATTCTTTTATTAATAAATGAATAAGATTACAAAGTATATGCTACATCATATCAAATATGATTGGCTTGTGTGCATACTACTTTCACGTTAAACTAAGCGCTGACTGGGAAGCAACCCAGAATTTATTTTTATTCATTTTATTTTTAGTTCATTTAGTTATTAAATATTTATTTTTCTTTAGCTTAAGATTTTGTATTAAGTTATTATCTCCTTGTGCTTTAAAATTAATCATTGGGTTTTTTGGGTTGCAGGTTGGTATCATGAAGGAAGCTAGAATTTGGCTAAGTATTAGCCGCTCATTACAAGCATATTCCAAGCGCCTAGGCGCTCCAGCCAAAACTTAAAAGAAAAAAGCTTTAGGTCAGAAAATTACAACATAAACCCAACTCTTCTCTCTCCTAATTCAACCAAACCTCTCTTCCACTCCTTCATAATCCCGTGACATCTTTTATTATCCTCTCCAAATCCAAACTAAAACAAATTCTTCCACCCACAATCAACAAGAATAAATTCAACTATCAGATTGGGGTTGAATCAAGTTTGGGGGAGGTTCTCAAAAGGGCTTCACAAGGGTGTTTTTAACTTCATATTCCAACTGTTTGAAAAATTTCCACAATGAGGTTCTTCACCAATTGGGATCCTTTCCAATTCCTACCACCACCAGAGTTAGACCTTGATGACGACGAGGAGGCTGATGTAGATGATGACAATGTGGAGTAAGACGTCTGTCAGGGAATTCCTCAGTTCTTAATTTCTCTATGTTTTACACAATGAGGACATGTGTCATTTAAGTTTGGGGGTGGATTATGTGCATATAGATTAGGCTTATGTTCATGTGTAGATAATTTTAAATCATGTTTGATTTTGTTTCATTAAATTATGCATGTTGCTTGTAGTTGCATTAGTAGTTACATGTTAATTGTTTTGGTTGTGTTATGCATCTAGTTTCATGAATTAAGTATAAATTGATATAGTGTCTAATGTGGCCAATGATAAGACTAGTTTGATGGTTTTAACTTAAGAAGAATTGAAAACTAGTGCTTAGTGATGACTTTGACTATGAAGTGAGGTTGATCTTGTCTGAATTCATGTTAATCAAGAAAAGTACATAATCAACTGTTTGGTCAATCTAATTCAAATTATTACATAATTTGCTTCTGGTGGAAAATTTTGGGTTAAAACTTGTTAATATCGGTGAAACGCCCATTAAAACAAAAACAAGCAGTGATCTAAGTTTGGGGGTGTTAGGTTTGTATAACGCGAACATGCAATCAAATTACATAAATAAAGCGGAAGCGTGATAAAATCAGATTTTAAAATTTTATACAAACCATCACCATGATCTTTCTTTATGCACAATTATTAATTAAACGAAAGAGATGGAGAATAAGAATTATACCCTTATAGAATTCTAGCTTCCTCAGGTACAAGTTCACCTCCAATTCCTTCGCGTTCTCCTTGAATTCCACCGATTAAATTCCTTCCTTTGATCAACATTAGCCATCCAAGTGTTTGGCCTCTAGAGGTGATCCACCAAGGAATAATACTTGTTCAATGTAGACACCCAAATTTTGCGTTTCCTATACTAACCTTGACAGGAGAGCAAAATCATCAATTAAACCCAGCCTACGAGACGGAAGGTGGACATAAATGCGAACACTCAAAGCCACCACGACGACTTGCGATCAAGGCTGACACGACAACGGGCGAAGCAAGCACCCATGAATGAGGTGGCACTTTTCCCAGCGGTTCCCAGACTGCAAAATGCAAGCCTTTCAGCGAAAATCAACGGTACGACACGAGAATCGAAGTGAGGTATGGAAAATGAGAAAATCAGCACAGCCAACCGCAGATCAATCCGCGGCCAAGGACGGAACTCGAGACGACACGGGACTCGAGCGGGGGAAAACCAAGGCCAGCCGCAAATCAATCCGCGGCCAGCCGCAGATCAATCTGCGGCTGCCTAGGGCAACCCCTTATCAGGTCAGTTTTCAACCAGAAACAGAGAGAAAGAGAGGAGGCGGCAGCAGCTCGAAAATAGAAGAAGAAAACAGCAGAAAAGAAGGGGAAATCAAGAGAGAAAAGAGAGAAAATAGTAAGGAATTATATCCATTTCGTGAGATTATATATCATATATTATCTACTCTATTCAATATACAAGTTCATACATATTGTGAGGATCATTTGCAAGGTGAAAAACCCTTTGTTATAGCATTATGTTATACCATTTTTGTTAAGCTTTTGTCATCCGAATTACCTTAAATGTAGTTTTTCTTACATGTTATTGTGGAGCCATGGATTAGGGACTATTAGTGAGGGTCTCATCGGAACGAAATTCCCCCTAATGGCCCGATGATATCCGTTTGATGTAATCTTTAGCTCATTATAATGATATATCGTGCATAGATTGTTTAGATTGCTATTTTAGGATATTGTGGGTGTGTGGCAATTTTGGATGTGAGCCTAGGAAAGCGACCCCGTGGTCCAAATCCGACAATGGATGTCTTTTGATGTAGATCGTAGAAACGATGTAATCTTCATTGTGAATATGTAATCTTCGGGCCTTAAAACGACGCCAAGGCGAGAATCGGGTTTAAGGCCCCGGCATAGTGAAAATATGTGATTGTGGGCGTTCGGGGTTATTTTGATGGCTTACATGCCCATGAATAGCCCCAAGGCATTTTGAGGTTTTGATTTGATCTATGACATAAAATTGATTTCAAAGCTAAATGATAAGATTTTCATAAAATCAATCAAACTAGGCTATTAGCACCACGAGGCTAAAATTTGGAAATGCTAATGAATGTCGATTCCTATTTAACGAGAAGGCTAAAGAAAAAATCGTTTTCAAACATCACAAAAATGATTTTATAAAAAATAAGTAACGTTTTATTAAATCTTTGTGCATAGGGTTAAAGAGATCCTAGAAGTTACCCATCATGCTATTTACGAAAGCAACGTATAGATCTCGATTCCTATTTTGACGAAGGTTTAAAAAAAAACTCTTGTTTTGCCAAAACGACACCTAATGAAAGTCTCATAGTTTTGACAATTAAAATCAAACCTTTTTCATAAAGCTTTCTCGTATAAACCAAGGGACATTCTAAAGCATTCTCAAAAGAAAACACGACGTTTTATAAAAACCCAAATGTTTTCTTCATGCAAACTCACCACAACATTTACATAGGCACACACACGCACACACACACATTCAAGAATTAAAGGATAGGAAAAGTATCAAGATTGCGGTAACCGTGTTTCACGGAAGTCGGGGGGTGCCTAACACCTTCCCCTCGCTTAAGCAAGCCCCCGAACTCTATGAATCTCAGTTCGCAGACCAATCAATTCGGAGTCACACATGAGCCAGCGATTTACGAAAACGAAACTCGGATGAGTTGGTACATCCATTTCAAATATACTAACTGGCGACTCTGGTTAATTGGCTCATCATAAAAAACGATCTTTCAAAACCCCGTCGACAATAATGCCGACCTTTTCCAAAAAATCATCTAATAAAAAAGCTAAAATTGGAAAGGCTAACAATCACCAAGAAAGCGATTCCTCCCGGCGTCGACAGCTGGCGACTCTGCTGGGGAAATTAGAGGGCTTAAGCCGCGTTCAAATCTTGATGTTATCCTATCCTTTAAAATTCATAAATGTGTATGTGCGTGCGACATTTTGACTTTTTTATTTATTGTTGTGTGAATGTGCTTTTGTCCAATGAATGATTGTTTGAATGGAATGAATTTACTTTAAAAGCAATCATTGCATGCGGTGAGGACGATGAATGTGAATGTATGTTGAGAGAGTACCTCCTCCTGAGGCGAACCTGTCGGTTGCTTATTACTGGACTCGAAGGGGCTGCTCCCCGGAGATGGCTCAGGAAACGCACCACCCAAATCCGCTCCAATCGAAAGGATTCAGACGAGTAGATTGCGAAGATTTGGGGACCTTCATACCGAAAAGCCCGCGAGAGTAACCCTAGGGTAGGTCAGCCTCTGATAAACCTAACGAAAGGGAAGCTTATTCATGCCCTTTTATTGTTCAGTCAAATAAATAAATGTCATGTAAATGGCATACAACTGTCATACTGTCATCATCGTAATAAATATGTCATGTGTCATGTGATTACATCACCTGCACATATAAAGAGAATACTGACATGGTTTTGCAGGAGGGCCAATCATACCACGCACCAAGGTTTTTTTTAAAAAAAACTTCTAAATACTATCCTGTCATCAAACACTGACCTTGTTTTGCAGGATAAGATTAGAGAACCGTGAAAGCGTGGCCTAACGATCACAAAAACCCGTAGTAGAGGCATAGTCGACCACCAAAAAAAAATGATAATCATGCATCAGTGTTGACATGCATCTGCCAACTTGTAACTGGCACAGTACTAAGAGGCCATAAAGTCCATACTCCATCCATCCAAATGGCAGAGGCCGATAGCCATGAAATTACAGTTTTGCCACTCCAACAATACGGCCGAATACGAGGGATTCATCCTAGGACTGAGATTAGCCCTGGGAATGGGAAAAAAAATGATAGTAGTTGGAGACTCGAATTGGTCATCCGGCAGGCCATGGGAATATACAGCACCAAAGGGCATAATTGGGACCTAGCTACGGGACTGCTGAGATATCTGGAAGCCGAAGAAGCCACAGACAAATGAACGAAGTACATGGCGATGTGTGCGGAGCCCATATGAGCAGAACATTTTCGGCAAAGAAAATCATGTGAACGGGTCACTACTGGCTAACCATGAAAACTGACTGCGATGCTCATGTCAGAAAACGCCATCAATGCCAGATCCATGCCAATGCGATCCATGCACCTCCTAATGAGCTCCATTGCTTGACCTCGCCGTGGCCAGTTGGACCGTGCAACAGGTGATATCCAGGAAGGGGTAAATCCAGGAGTATGGCAGTGAATCCCGGCCAGTAGAAGATCAATGGGTTTTAAAATTCTGAGTTTTATTTCAAATCCCTGCACGCTCATGTCATTTTGTCATGTTATCCAAAAAGAAGATCATGTGCTGAAATGTTTTATATATATGACAAGCATTTTTGTTTTATGTCAGGTACCCCGATTTGAGGCATTTTAGCCTGACAAGCGATAGGCCAAATTTGAAGGAGGATCACGATTTTGGTATAGAGCTAGATTTCGATCTGATGGGGATTGAGCAGGACGAGACAGATATCGACAATACGCCTAACGAGATCGAAGGAGGGGTTGAAGATAAACCCAAACCCGACTTAGACCAAACCATCGCCATCAAACATCAGAACCCCTAACGATCACAAAGAACCCGGAGTAGGGACAAATTCGACAATAAAAAAAAATAAAAACAAAGCCGAGTTGTTGAGCCTGTATGGAGATGTGTTCGCTTAGTCCCGTGGCGACGTGAGTGGATTGTCCACAGATGTTATAGGACATCGACCGCCCATCAAGGAGGGTTCCGACCAATTAAGCAAAAGTTGAGAACATTGAAGCCTGAATGGAGGTTGAAAATAAAGGACGAGATTGTCAAGCGGTTTAAAGCAGGAATAATCACGGTGTTTATTTACCTTGAATGGCTTTCTGACAGAATCCCAGTACCACAGCCTGGAGGAGAAGTAGGGGGCCGCATCGACTATAGAAATCTAAACGATGCCCTCAAGGAGGAGATATATGACAAATTCAAGATCAAACATTTTGATTCAGTCATTTACCGGCCCAAAATGAATAGGGCAGTGGGGGCTGCAAATAAAACACAAAGACGATCATGGGAAGAATGTCCGCCAATCATCGGGGATGGCCGGATTTATTGTCGCTCACCCTGTTTGCCTATCGAACCTCAGTTCGCACATTTGGAGGGGCAGCCCCTTACGCATTTCCCGAGCATACGACAAGAGGGTACAATCCCGGAAATTCAAAATAAACGATTTAGTCCTCAAAAGGATTGCACCCTGCCAAGACGAATCTGTGGGGAATTTCGCTCTAAATTAAAAGGAGCCGTCACGAAAAAAAAAATCAATCAAAAATCCCCCAAACCTTTCAACAAGTCAAAGGACCGGATCTTTTGTCAGCCCAGCGAGATCCCGATGCAACCAGTACGAGGGAGATCACAAGAAAAACAACTTAACACTGGGGCATTTGTCACTACCCAGGAAATGATGACGTGCAAATTGGCACCCATGCAACAATCCCATCAACATGCACCATCATCATCAAATGCTACCTCATGTCAATTCAATCTTCAACGGTACGATCATCTGGCATTTGTCAAGCATAGTTTTCCCGGGATACGGTGACCCGCGTGAAAGGGGATTTTATTTGACTTGATAGGAATCGGATTAATTCTGACAAGCAATCGTGGAGCACGATCGTGAGTATGATTAGACGAAGAAGGCTATTCAACCTTTTGATCGGGTACAAAGCCTTAATTCAAAGCAACGTTTGCGACAGAATCGACCTCATGTGCCAGTCTTCACTTTGCATGGCACAAAATTTTAGTTGTGGGGTATAAAACTATGACGACGTTGATGGAAATTAACACGTAGTCAGACAGTCAATAATTATCGAGCTAATATCAAGAAGTCAGACGATAAATGATTATCAAGCTGATGTCTCGAATCGTGGCCTGGGTTATTCGAGTAATTAAGCCCGAGGGGTGTCTCTACACCTGGTGCCCTAAAGCCATCTGGTTTGGGAGTCGCTGGCCCAACACTCGTTATATGGGTAACTCAGAGCCTAAGAAAACGAGCATTACAGTAGAGGAGGCCCGAGCAGATTCGAATCGTGGCATGGGCTACTCGAGTAATTAAGCCTAAGGGGTGTCTCTGCATCTGGTGCCCTAAAGCCATCTGGTTTGGGAGTCACCGGCCTAACACTCGCTACATGGGTAACTCAAGCCTAAGAAAACGAATCTTGTGCAAGGTCAAGCAAAGAATGAATGGTACAGACCACCAGCTTGTCTTGACCGTGGCCTTTGTTACTCGAGTAAATAAACCCGAAGGGGTGTCTGTACACCTAATGCCCCAAAACCGTCTGGTTTGGGAGTCATTGGTCCAAAACTCGTTAAATGGGTAACCTTGAATAGCCTAAGAAAACGTGATAAGTGAGGTGGGCTAATAAAGAGAAAAGATAATACGAAAAACTCTCGGCCTTAAACAAGAAGTCATGGAAGAGAAACCCCTACTGAATGCTGCATCGCAAAGTGCATTTGTCATATGACGTCAATCCTGCTAAGGACGTTGTCGAGAATGGAGGCAGAATACCTTTGACGAGGGAAGGTAGTTCTTTTGAATTTGACCTTACTCACGTACAATGACCATGAATGCTTGAAGGTCTTCTTACGATTTCATAACTCGTTAAATAGAAAATCATCAACTCACGAAGGATCGAAAATAACCTCCAATCTAGTACATTCACGATTCACAACTTGCTAGATTGTGCGATCAACAGATATTCAATTTCATGTGCTTTAACTGCATTTACTCTTTTGTCGAGATTATAATATCTTTGTGTTGAACTAACACTAACGGCCCGAGCCTTCAGGTTTTGGCATTTGTTAGTCATCTGATATGTAGGATCTTACAGAGATGTGGATAACTCAGCACGGTCAACATCGCGAGTTTTCGATAGAAATTCTTGGTAGCGACACGCACCAAGGCAGGGGCAGTTAAGAATCGTGAAATGGAAGGAAGCTGAGCCTGCACAGAACTTCCCATCATTGGGCCTCTCCCCAATCCTGACTATCACTGCCTCGACATCCAAATGATCCACGTGCATGAGCATATACAAGGATGATATAATGCGGGACAATAGCATATTGGCCGTCAGAAATGATCAAAAGGCCAAGGAGCCCAACATAGTTGTCGGTCATCACAGAGAGCGAAACAGACTGCCTCAACTCGATGAAATGAAGACGACCAAGAATAGGCAGAGTACCAAACCAATGTTGAAGTCTAGAAACTAAACTGCACGACGAGGCGTGATCCAATCAAATGTTGGCAAATAACGACCACTGTCGAAACGTATCATTTGACTGAACAAGGGTCATTTCTATCTAAAGCATATGTTGTGCACATGCATCTGTCCATAACATATCTGCCAGATCATGCATAACATCTTTTGCATGCATACAGGTACGATCAAAATGAAAATCTTCAGGAAAGTACAAGCACGTCATTTTTAACCTCACAAATGATCAGACTGTGATAGCTTTTTCGGCATGGTATGTGGACGATGTTGGTGGGAGATCCAGGACAAAAGCCGATCACACATCCCATTTCAAAAATCACTCAAACAATCAATGACCCCTGGGAAGGGCTGGTATCCAACCAATCAATGACCCCTGGGAAGGGCTGGTATCCAACCAATCAATGACCCCTGGGAAGGGCTGGTATCCAACCAATCAATGACCCCTGGGAAGGGCTGGTATCCAACCAATCAACGACCCCTAGGAAGGGCTGATATCCAACCAATCAACGACCCCTGGGAAGGGCTGGTATCCAAACAAGAAGCAAACCTGGGAAGGCATCCAAGCAAACCACAACAAGGAGGTGAGCAAACCTGGGAAGGCATCCAAGCAAACCACAACAAGGTGGTGAACACCCTGGGAAGGGCTGAGATCCAAACACTAATACCCTGGGAAGGGCTGAGATCCAAACACTAACACCCTGGGAAGGGCTGAGATCCAAACAACTAACACCCTGGGAAGGGCTGAGATCTAAACACTAACACCCTGGGAAAGGCTGAGATCCAAACACTAACACCTTGGGAAGGGCTGAGATCCAAACACTAACACCCTGGGAAGGGCTGAGATCCAAACAACCAAACCCCTGGGAAGGGCTGAGATCCAAACGATCGACCGGCGACGATAACCGGCGGTTACAAGATGGGTGACCAGCGACGATACCCGGCCCCGACAAGACAATCGACCGGCGACGATACCCGGCGGTTACGAGATGGGTGACCGGCGACGATACCCGGCCCCGACAAGACAATCGATCGGCGACGATACCCGGCGGTTACGAGATGGGTGACCGGCGACGATACCCGGCTCCGACAAGACAATCGACCGGTGACGATACCCGGCAGTTACGAGATGGGTGACCGGCGACGATACCCGGCCCTGGCAAGACAATCGACCGGCGACGATACTCGGCGGTTACGAGATGGGTGACCGACGACGATACCCGGCCCCGACAAGACAATCGACCGGCGACGATACCCGGCGGTTACGAGATGGGTGACCAGCGACGATACCCGGCCCCGACAAGACAATCGACCGGCGACGATACCCGGCCCCGACAAGACAATCGACCGGCGACGATACCCGGCGGTTACGAGATGGGTGACCGGCGATGATACCCGGCCCCGACAAGACAATCGACCGGCGATGATACCCGGCGATTACGAGATGGGTGACCGGCGACGATACCCGGCCCCGATAAGACAATCGACCGATGACGATACCCGGCGGTTACGAGATGGGTGACCGGCGACGATACCCGGTCCCGACAAGACAACCAACTGGCGACGATACCCGGCGGTTACGAGATGGGTGACCGGCGACGATACCCGGCCCCGACAAGACAATCGACCGACGACGATACCCGGCGGTTACGAGATGGGTGACCGGCGACGATACCCGGCCCCGACAAGACAATCGACCGGCGACGATACCCGGCGGTTACGAGATGGGTGACCGGCGACGATACCCGGCCCCGGCAAGATAATCGACCGGCGACGATACCCGGCGATTACGAGATGGATGACCGACGACGATACCCGGCCTAGACAAGACAACCAACCGGCGACGATACCCGGTGGTTACGAGATGGGTGACCGGCGACGATACCCGGCCCCGACAAGACAATCGACCGGCGACGATACCCGGCAGTTACGAGATGGGTGACCGGAGACGATACCCGGCCCCGACAAGAAAATCGACCGACGACGATACCCGGCGGTTACGAGATGTGTGACCGGCGACGATACCCGGCCCCGACAAGACAATCGACCGGTGACGATACCCGGCGGTTACGAGATGGGTGACCGGCGACGATACCCGGCCCCAACAAGACAATCAACCGGCGACGATACCCGGCGGTTACAAGATGGGTGACCGGTGACGAGACCCGGCCCCGACAAGACGATCGACCGGATACGAGACCCGGCAATTACGAGACGGTCGATTAGAAGACGAAACCCGACGACTAACAAATGCGGTCAGGGATTGATGCATTAACACATTTATAAATGTTTTGCGTGCTTTATATCTAGCGTCGCATCACAAGTTGTATGTGTTGCATCATCTATGTATTGTCATTCTTGTGCACTGTCATTCATGCATCGGGTGTCTATTTCTTTATCTTGTTCATTTCATTTAACATTTCATAAACATGATGAAGAGGGGCAGCTGTAGACACCCAAATTTTGTGTTTCCTATACTAACCTTGACAGGAGGGCAAAATTGTCAATTAAACCCAGCCTACGAGACGGAAGGTGGACATAAGTGCGAACACTCAAAGCCACCACGACGACTTGCGATCAAGGCTGACACGACAACGGGCGAAGCAAGCACCCATGAATGAGGTGGCACTTTTCCCAGCGGTTCCTAGACTGCAAAATCCAAGCCTTTCAGCAGAAACCAACGGTACGACACGAGAATCGAAGTGAGGTATGGAAAACGAGAAAATCAGCACAGCCAACCGCAGATCAATCTGCGGCCAGTCGCAGATCAATCTGCGGCTGCCTAGGCAACCCCTTATCAGGTCAGTTTTCATCCAGAAATAGAGAGAAAGAGAGGAGGCGGCAGCAGCTCGAAAAAAGAAGAAGAAAACAGCAGAAAAGAAGGGGAAATCAAGAGAGAAAAGAGAGAAAATAGTGAGGAATTGTATCCATTTCGTGAGATTATATATCATATATTATCTACTCTATTCAATATACAAGTTCATACATATTGTGAGGATCATTTGCAAGGTGAAAAACCCTTTGTTATAGCATTATGTTATACCATTTTTGTTAAGCTTTTGTCATCCGAATTACCTTAAATGTAGTTTTTCTTACATGTTATTGTGGAGCCATGGATTAGGGACTATTAGTGAGGGTCTCATCGGAACGAAATTCCCCCTAATGGCCAGATGATATTCGTTTGATGTAATCTTTAGCTCATTATAATGATATATCGTGCATAGATTGTTTAGATTGCTATTTTAGGATATTGTGGGTGTGTGGCAATTTTGGATGTGAGCCTAGGAAAGCGACCTCGTGGTCCAAATCCGATGATGGACGTCTTTTGATGTAGATCGTAGAAACGATGTAATCTTCATTGTGAATATGTAATCTTCGGGCCTTAAAACGACGCCAAGGCGAGAATCGGGTTTAAGGCCCCAGCATAGTGAAAATATGTGATTGTGGGCGTTCGGGGTTATTTTGATGGCTTACATGCCCATGAATAGCCCCAAAGCATTTTGAGGTTTTGATTTGATCTATGACATAAAATTGATTTCAAAGCTAAATGATAAAATTTTCATAAAATCAATCAAACTAGGCTATTAGCACCACGAGGCTAAAATTTGGAAATTCTAATGAATGTCGATTCCTATTTAACGAGAAGGCTAAAGAAAAAATCGTTTTCAAACATCACAAAAATGATTTTATAAAAAATAAGTAACGTTTTATTAAATCTTTGTGCATAGGGTTAAAGAGATCCTAGAAGTTGCCCATCATGCTATTTACGAAAGCAACGTATAGATCTCGATTCCTATTTTGACGAAGGTTTAAAAAAAAAACTCTTGTTTTGCCAAAACGACACCTAATGAAAGTCTCATAGTTTTGACAATTAAAATCAAACCTTTTTCATAAAGCTTTCTCGTATAAACCAAGGGACATTCTAAAGCATTCTCAAAAGAAAACATGACGTTTTATAAAAACCCAAATGTTTTCTTCATGCAAACTCACCACAACATTTACATAGGCACACACACGCACACACACACACACATTCAAGAATCAAAGGATAGGAAAAGCATCAAGATTGCGGTAACCGTGTTTCACGGAAGTTGGGGGGTGCCTAACACCTTCCCCTCGCTTAAGCAAGCCCCCGAACTCTATGAATCTCGGTTCGCAGACCAATCAATTCGGAGTCACACATGAGCCAGCGATTTACGAAAACGAAACTCGGATGAGTTGGTACATTCATTTCAAATATACCAACTGGCGACTCTGGTTAATTGGCTCATCATAAAAAACGATCTTTCAAAACCCCGTCGACATTAATGCCGACCTTTTCCAAAAAATCATCTAATAAAAAAGCTAAAATTGGAAAGGCTAACAATCACCAAGAAAGCGATTCCTCCCGGCGTCGACATTCAAGAAGATTAGTGTTGGCAAAACCCTAGTTTCTATCTCTATAGAAATTGTAAGTACTCTCCACAATTCTTATGCAAGAGTGTGTAACCCTAATCTATGATAAGACTTCTTTTATTTATAGATGTAGGAAAACCCTTCCCTAAACTATTTAGGATTAGGGTTTCTATTCTAATTAAACTCCATTAATTAAATTAAACTCCTAATCCAATTAGGAATTCATGTGAGAGTACTTCTATTAATTAATTCCCAATCCCTATTAGGAATTAAATAATAGTAATAGTAATAATAATAATAAGACTCCTCTTATTAATTTATATTTAATATTTCTAAAATATTAAATAATAAATATTAAGCTATTTAATTTATTCTATCTCCATAGACTAAATTAAATACACTTAACTCATTATTACAATTATGTCATTTACTTCTTAAATAAATATTTTCCTTTTGCGGTGTGACCCTTTAGGTTCTCCATATTAAACCGGTTGTGAATAAATCAATTAGAACGATTCTAATCTTATTTAAATAAATAAATTAAACTATTTAATTCATTTAAATAAATAATATTTATTCTACAATAAGGGTAAGCCCCTTAGCGATCAACGACTTTCCAGATAATATAGATTTCAACATAGTTACCGTACAATTCAATCCTTCTACCATACAATGTCCCAATTAAATATAAGACATGGAATTACTGTCAAGTCTTATTTTATTTAATTATATGTATTTCGATTCTCAAATGCACAACTCTAAATAATGCAAATTAGAAACTCTTTTCTAATTTTATTCTGCCTTGGCCAAGGATTACTGAGTTGTCATTTATCAAATCACATTGGACATTCACATCTTTTACTAGACGTGGCAGATTCTTTGTTGATCATTCACCTATCTCCATGTACAACTTATTATACCCAATCATACCCTTTGTTATACCTTAAAGGTCTTAAGGGACATGTCAAAGTATAACTCATCATACACAAGATACTATGATGATCTCAAGTCCAAGGATCACTTGTACTACTATCACTAATGGAATTCCTATTGACAGGCGAGTAAAACTTTATTAGGTATTCCTTAGCGAGCCACGTTCAGTGAACTTATTCTCCAATAAGCACCTACATACTTGCTTTAGTGTCTCCACACAAATGATTATGAGATCAATCATCCTCTTCTTAAGAGCAAGCAACGTATGTACTAATCTATCCGGATTTACTAATCCCCTTTTTAGTAATCTAACGATTAGGAACGATTTTAGTTTGTAAGCTATCTAGAATTTAGATCTCATTAGCATGATCACCATCATGATTCTAAAAGCATTGCTCAAAACTATGGGTTTATCACATTTAATATAACAGCACTATGTAGATAATATAAAATGCCTTTAATAACCAAATAAGATTACAAAGTATATGTTACATCATATCAAATATGATTGGCTTGTGTGCATACTACTTTTAATCTCCCACTTGCACTAAAGCCAATCGTCATAGTATCTAATACCCTTCTTCTCTAAGTGACGATCATCCTGCCATTTAGATAAAGCTTCAGTAAATGGACATGCAATGTTGTTCTTGAGAGTCCACTATCTCTATAGTGATTTTTCTTCTTTTAATGATTCCTCTAATCAAATGAAAGTGCCGCAACACATGTTTGAATCCAAGATGAGACTTAGGAACTATTCATAGTTCTGTGATGAACTTTTCATCCAAACAATCAACTTGTTGCTTCACTTACAGCTATATACTTTGTCTTTGTCACTAAATCAGTAACTCTTTGCTATTTTGGAACCTTTCCAATTCACTGCACCACCATTCAAGGTAACAATTTACCCTAAAGTGGATTTGTTATCTTCTTGGTCAGTCTGAAAAACTTGAGTCTATTTAGCCCTCTAGTTTTAATTCAGACCTACCATGAATCATGATCACATCTTCAATACCGGTTAAGTACTTAAGATGTTTATCACTGTCTTATAATAATCTTCTCCAGAATATGACTGATCAACATTAGGCCTTGTATATTCATTGCATACATGATAGTAACTCATGCGATCTCTCTTTAAATTGGAGACAATTTTATAGAGATTCACTCCATGGCTCATCATCATGAGACCTCTCTTGGAGTTTACCATGCTAAACGCCTTTAGCATCAAATGAATATACGTTCATTGGGTCAAGCAGAACATCCTTTGAAATCTATCTATATAGATTTATATCCCCAATTTATAGGATGCTCCTCCCAAGTTATTCATGGAGGAATGTTTAGACAATTTTATCTTTACTGATTGTAGCATTGGTGTGTCATTCCTTATCAGTAATATATCAACATATAAGACTAGGAATGTCACAATGCTCCCATTGACCCTTTTGTACACACTAGGTTCATTCTCATTTTTGATAAAATCAAACTCTTTTGATTGTCTCATCAAAATGAACGTTCCATCTTTGAGAAGCTTGCTTCAATCCATAAATGGATCATTGTAGCTTAAAACACGATTTGCTCCAACCTTTGAAACAAATTCCTCTGGCTGTATCATACATATATTCTCCTCAAGTCTTCATTGAGGAAGGACGTCTCCACATCCATTTTGCCAGATTTCGTAATAAGTTGCAATCACAAGCAAAATCCAAATGGACTTGAGCATTACTTAGTAATAAGGTTTTATTACAGTCAACTCCTTGACTTTATTTGAAACCTTTTAAACAGGTATGGTCTTATAGGTCTCCACCTTTCCATTTGCCCTAGTCTTTCTCTTTAAAAACCCATTTACACCCTCTAGACACTATGCCTTTCGGTGGAGTAACCAGAGTCTATACTTAGTTCTCATACATGGAGTCCATTTTCGAATTTCATGGCCATCTGCCATTTCTCTAAGTGTCTTCTACTCATAGCCTCATCGTATATAACTGGATCATCATCTTCTATGATGCATACCTCATCATCATCCTCTATAATGAATCCATACCTCCTAGGTATCTTCGGTACTCTTCCAGATTTACGATTCGATTGTGGTACAATAGGTCTATCTACAGGTCCATTGGTTTGATTTAAAGTGCTTTGTGGTTCTTGAACTCTTTCAAGATCTATTACCCTCCCACTAGCTCCTTCAATGATAAACATCTTTATCCAAGAAGGCAGCGTATAGGATTATAGTAATAATGTCCTAAACTTTCTTTAGAATATCCCACAACTCTGCACTTGTCAAATTTTGTCCCAAACTTATCTTTTGAAACCTTTTCACATAAGTTGGACAACCCCTTATCTTAACATACTTAAGACTAGGAATCCTCCCTATCCATAACTTTTATAGAGTTTTGGGGCCAAATTTTGAGGTTACCTTATTTTGTAGATATGCAGTCGTTTCTAGGGCATAACCTAGATGGATACTGGAATCTCGGTAAAATCATTATGGACCGCACCATGTCCAACAAGGTACAATTTCTCCTTATAGATATACTAATCAATTATTGCGTATCAGGAGGTGTCCATTATGAGAAAATACCATTTTAAGATGATCTAGAAACTTATTGCACAAGTATTTCTTCCTCGATCTAATCAAAGAATCTTAATACTTTGTCAATTGTTTCACTTCTGAATTCTTTGAACCTTTCAAATGATTCAGACTTATATTTCATCAAATACACATATTTAACTCTTTGAATTATCATCTCCTTTTCTTTTACTAGTTTGTTCAATTTGCAAAATTATTTTTCATGCAAGTCAAGTTTACAAAGTCCATCAAATGATCTTCCAGTTTCAAACAAAACATTATCATTATAAATAGAACAACAATTGTTCTTAAATATAATACTAGAACCTTCCTTGTCCAACAACGGAAGTAATAATGTTTCTTAAGAAAACTGGAACATAATAACAACTTATTAACTTAACAGACTTGCCCGTAGGCAACGCTAAACTATAAGTTCCTACGGCTAATGTAGCAACCATTGCTCCATTCTCCACACGTAAGATTACTTACTCTTTGTTTAGCTTTCTACTTCTGCTTAGTCTCTACATTGGATTGCATATGTGAAAACTATAGCCGGTATCCAATACCCAAGTAGAACCTTAACTTACAAAAAGATTTATTTCAATGATGAATAAACCTATATTTGTAACCGAAGCTACACTAAGCTTCTTCTGGTTGCCTCTGCAAGATGCTCCTTACAGTTTCCTTTCCAGTGTCCATGCTTATTGCAATGGAAGAAAATTCCTTTGCTATCTGCATCAGTTTTGTTCTTAGTGTCCTTAGTTATTGCCTTTCCTTATACCTTCTTTGAATTGTTCTTCTTTTAAGAAGATCCTTTGGCCCTCTTTCGCTTTCTGAATGAATTATCTACCAGTAAGACTTGGTCTTTCTTGGTTGAAAAGTGACTCTTTACAGTTTTCAACGTGTTTAAGCAACTCATGCAGGCTGACATATAGCTTGTTCACGTGGAAATTCACAACAAATTGTGAGAAAGAGTCTGGAACTGATTGTAAGATCAAATTTTGGATCATCTCTCCATCCATTACTAAACCCAGTTATCCCAATTGTTCAATCAGATTGATCATTTTTGAGGATATTTATCTATACTGTAGTGCCATCGGTTATTCTAGATTGGAAGAGCTCTTTAGATATCTAATATCTAGCAGTCCTACTTTCCTCATCATTCAACTCCATGAAGGTGCAAGAGTACGGTAAGAGCATCCATAGTTTCATGCTGACGCTGAAGCTCGTTACTCATGGATGCGAGCATGACGCATCGAGCCAACTATGCATCATCTTGCCACTTTCGAAAAGTAGCAATCTCTTCCTCAGAGGCATTGTCTACAACCATTGCAGGGATACGCATATTAAGGATATACGATAGCTTTTCAGCTTTGAGAACTATTCTCAGATTCCTTAACCAGTCCGTGTAATTCGGTCCGGTTAATTAGCATCTAATATGCTACGCAGTGATAGTGAATTAGACATTATAAAATTCTGTTAAATGAATTTGTAATTTAACAACATTTTAGCATACATTCATTTTAATTAATTACCAAAATAAATTAGGTCTTTATTTTAAATTGGTATCTCCCACTATTTTCATCAAACTATATTACCCTCAATATATAGTTCGACAAATCTAATTAAAGGTCTGCTAGTGAGAATAAGGATCCCATTTCAAATGTATATAGCCTTGTGGTGCCACAACAAACGATTTATAAATAAATAGGTAGACAACTATTGTCAATTACATCTCTATGTAATTCCTTGTATTTTGCCTCTTAGATTATTTTGATCAAGTGGTGACACATCCGAATCAAAATTATCCAAGTTAAGTCCATCCTAACACTTCCATATATTCGAAAGAAAAACACTGTCCTTGTGGTGGTACAACAAAACAGCATCGTTCAGTCTATTTATAAGCATCAAATGTGATAAAGCAACATCTTAAATATTTAATACTTGCCTTGTGGTGACACAACAAACTCATATTAAATATTTAATACTCTATTGCTTTACCATGCTAGAAGGCGACGTTCGATATTCCAAATATCTTTGAACGCTTAGGACTTAATATAATTTCTTTGAGGGGTTTATTATTATTAGTCTCATCTTGTTTAGCGCGCATGCACATATATATATAAAATACGCGTCATATTATTTAACATGCGAAGCATGTTAAATAATATATAATATATACATAGTAAGCATGCACATGTAGAATACTATATTCTACCCAGATTAATTATGGACTTTTATTCTAGTTTGGTTCACTAGAGCCACCAAGTGAACCAAAAGGTCAAACCTAGGGTGCAAGAATTAAATTTAAATATATCTATTACATTTAAACTCGAGCTCCATTACAAACGGGTATTCAAGCGCTCCTTGCTCCTTTGTCTCCAACTCTTCAAAATTAATTCTAACTAGTCCTATTACAAAAATTATTTACAATAAATAGAAACCTTGATCAGCAGTCAAGAGGAAGTACATAGGAGGGAGATAGAATTTACATTAAGAAAAAATTAGAGAAGACGAGGTACGCAGACCCCATTTATAAAAACCCATACATTCAAGCATCCACTAAAATAAATCCAATCACACATTGGTCAATAGTCCATAATCAATCCCTATTTATTATCATACATATCTCTATATATATCAATAAATAACATTCATCCCATGAATAATAAAACTATTCCATATATGCATTGATATCATTTAATGGGCAATATTAGTTAGTATAAAATCCAATTTCAACTCCAATTAGTTATCATGGAATCCAATTCCAACTCTAATTAGTTATCATGAAATCCAATTTCAATTAAAATAAACTTCTTTATTTTAATCATATTCCAAATCAAAATAAACTCTTTTATTTTAATTTATCCAATTTTGAATAAAATAAACTCCTTTATTTTTAATCAAATTCCAAATCAAAATAAACTTCTTTATTTTAATTTATCCAATTTTTTTGAATAAAAATAAACTCCTTTATTTTTAATCAAATTCCAAATCAAAATAAACTCCTTTATTTTAATTTACAAAAAATAAAAATAAAAAAAAAAATAATTTTACACAAACAATTATGCTCAATTAAATTGTTCTAAACACATATCAATGTATATACAGAATCAAAACAATTAATAATTCGCATAAAGTTTGGCTTTTGATACCACTGTTAGGTTTGTATAACGCGAACATGCAATCAACTTACATAAATAAAGCGGAAGCGTGATAAAATCAGATTTTAAAATTTTATACAAACCATGACCATGATCTTTCTTTATGCACAATTATTAATTAAACGAAAGAGATGGAGAATAAGAATTATACCCTTGTAGAATTCTAGCTTCCTCAGGTACAAGTTCACCTCCAATTCCTTCGCATTCTCCTTGAATTCCACCGATTAAATTCCTTCCTTTGATCAACGCTAGCCACCCAAGTGTTTGGCCTCTAGAGGTGATCCACCAAGGAATAATACTTGTTCAAGAAGATGGGTGTTGGCAAAACCCTAGTTTCTATCTCTATAGAAATTGTAAGTACTCTCCACAATTTTTATGCAAGAGTGTGTAACCCTAATCTATGATAAGACTTCTCTTATTTATAGATGTAGGAAAACCCTTCCCTAAACTATTTAGGATTAGGGTTTCTATTCTAATTAAACTCCATTAATTAAATTAAACTCCTAATCTAATTAGGAATTCATGTGAGAGTACTTCTATTAATTAATTCCCAATCCATATTAGGAATTAAATAATAGTAATAGTAATAATAATAATAAGACTCCTCTTATTAATTTATATTTAATATTTCTAAAATATTAAATAATAAATATTAAGCTATTTAATTTATTCTATCTCCATAGACTAAATTAAATACACTTAACTCATTATTACAATTATGCCATTTACTTCTTAAATAAATATTTTTCTTTTGCGGTGTGACCCTTTAGGTTCTCCATATTAAACCGGTTGTGAATAAATCAATTAGAACAATTCTAATCTTATTTAAATAAATAAATTAAACTATTTAATTCATTTAAATAAATAATATTTATTCTACAATAAGAGTAAGCCCCTTAGCGATCAATGACTTTCCATATAATATAAATTTCAACATTAATCATAAAAGAACCTTTCAGTGCATAGTTACCGTACAATTCAATCCTTCTACCATACAATGTCCCAATTAAATATAAGACATAGAATTACTGTCAAGTCTTATTTTATTTAATTATATGTATTTCGATTTTCAAATGCACAACTCTAAATAATGCAAATTAGAAACTCTTTTCTAATTTCATTCTGCCTTGGCCAAGGACTACTGAGTTGTCATTTATCAAATCACATAGGACATTCACATCTTTTACTAGACGTGGTAGATTCTTTGTTGATTATTCACCTATCTCCATCTACAACTTATTATACCCAATCATACCCTTTGTTATACCATAAAGGTCTTAAGGGACATGTCAAAGTATAACTCATCATACACAAGATACTATGATGATCTCAAGTCCAAGGATCACTTGTACTACTATCACTAATGGAATTCCTATTGACAGACAAGTAAAACTCCATTAGGTATTCCTTAGCGAGCCACGTCAGTGAACTTATTCTCCAATAAACACCTACATACTTGCTTTAGTGTCTCCACACAAATGATTATGAGATCAATCATCCTCTTCTTAAGAACAAGCAACGTATGTACTAATCTATCCGGATTCACTAATCCCCTTTTTAATAATCCAACGATTAGGAACGATTTTAGTTTGTGAGCTATCTAAAATTTAGATCTCATTAGCATGATCACCATCATGATTCTAAAAGCATTGCTCAAAACTATGGGTTTATCACATTTAATATAACAACACTATGTAGATAATATAAAATGCCTTTAATAACCGAATAAGATTACAAAGTATATGTTATATCATATCAAATATGATTGGCTTGTGTGCATACTACTTTCAGGGGGATCTAGGGGTGTAAGTATGTTTAAAAAAAAGGTTAAAATTTTTTGAACCTTTCCCAATTAAAATAATGGATCATGTGGTGGGTTGAGATGGAGCGTAAAATGCACTCACTCATAAACACATGCAACGAGAGGGAGCGTAAAACGCACTCGTTCAAAAGAAAGTGAGATGAAGCATAAAATGCACTCACTAAAAAGGAAAAAAAATGTTTGAATTCCTTGGGAAGGGTTTAAAAAGGATTTAAATGTTTTAAATAACCTTGTGATTGCTTAGGGACCCCTATGCTTAGTGATTGCTTGAATTAGTTGAATTGGTTGTGTTCACATGTTGAATTGAGTTAAAATTGAAAGTTTTCCTCTAAGAAGTTAGTATCTAGGTTGAACAAGTCTCTGAGGTAACATTTGTCGCAGTGTAGATGTATCGTAAAAGCGGTATACACTGTTGATACAATTGTAGTAGTGTTGATGAGACGGAGAACTAAGTTCATTAGTTCGTGGGTAGGGAACCACTCAGTTCACTATATTGATAATCGTTGAAATCTTGTATCAGCTTATTCCGTATATATATCTTGAAAATGTGATTCTCTTCTCATATATATCTGTTAGACCTGTTGGGCATTCTTATGCTCATTCTTGCAATTATCTTAAAATAAATTACAGCTAAGGAAGAATTACCAGACGATTCTGGCGGTACAAAGAAACTTGAAGATGTAGAAGTTATTTTAACTATGTTAGATTAACATTATTGACAATGTCTAGAAAGTTCTGACAAGGAAAGGGGTTAGGTCATCTAATTGCGCGCCGTTTTAACGGAAAGCCCCTCTTTCGTGGGAACTAACTGGTTGCTAATACTGCAAGTCTCGGATAGATAAATGGAGATTTGTTTTTAAGTCTTTTAGGACTTATGTGTAATAAGAACAAGTAACCTGGGAATAATGTAACAATGAACGAATGATATTGTAAATATTATCACTTTTTCGCATTATACTCTGATTATTAGAAGTCAAGATTTTTATAGTAGTATGTAAAGGTTGTACAAGTCAGCACGAAGTCCGACCAAGCAAGTAGGTGAATTTCTGGGCATGACATTATGGTATCAGAGCTGTAGATTATAGCTCTAAGGTAGGAAATGCCTTAGGATATAATCTGTTAGATAGCAAAACTAGGATTTGACATACTCATAAAAAGAAGGTTAAAAATGCTTATACTAGAATTTTGAGGACGAAATTGTTATAAGGAGGGGAGAATGTAATATCCCGAATATTTATAGAACTTATAAATATGATATTGACTGACTAAAGTTAGTTGTAAAGTTAATTTCGAGGACCAAATTCTTATTAGTTGGGGTGAAATGTAATATCCCAAATATTTATGAGGCTTATAAATGCGATCGTATGCATTTAGAATTAGAACGTATAACCTAACACTAGGTATCGAGAAGTTTAAAACCTTAAGCCCTAATGAGATTTGAATTTTGTAACATATGTGCTTAATAAAGATCGAAATGATATTTCGAAGCAGATGTTTTGTGATTATATTATGTAAACGATGAATTAGGTCAAATAAATTGTTTTTTTCAAGCTGCTTAGTCGTGCTTACATTGACAAAATGATTTGTCGTGCTTTCCACGATTTCACCAAGAAGCATCCCGACAAATTATTTTTGACAAGTTGCTTTGTCGTGCTTAGGAATGACAAAGTGATTTGTCGTGCTTATAGTAACAAGCTGCATTGTCGAGCTTGGAAGATATTTTCATTAAGAAGCTTAGAAGAATATTCTAAGAATATGCTAGAGTGCAAAGTGTAATAAGTCGAGCCCCTAACGTGCAATTAGCGAAACTATGTTTTCCTATAAATAGCTGATGAGTGTGTTTTATATACAAAAATTGAGTGCTTTTAGCCTTAATAATTTGTAAGTCTTTAGCTAATTCGTTTGGTTTATGTGTTTTCATCTTATTATTGTGTAATGTAGTTTTGTATTACTTTTATATGTTTTTGTGTGCTTTTATGTGCTTTTACTTTGTTTTGTAGGAATTGAAATAAAGGCCCCTTGGATCGTTGCGTTTTTGGCTTGAATCTAGCATTTCCGCTGCTTGTTTCTCAATTTGACCCATGATGCAATCTGAATCTCTCACAACTCAAAGAATGAAAATTGTAGAGTTTGATCTTAGCTTTCCAGAACATCCAGAATCATCCAATTTGAAGTTCGTATAAGAGAGTTATGGTCATTTTACCATCGGATTTTGCATGAATGTTACATAGCAGCTGCTTCCAGGCCAATTGAATCCTTTCTCCAGCCATTATCTCGTTGAGCTCCAGTTATGGAAGTTGTAGAGCTACTTCTTAGCTTTCCATATCCTTCTTAATCGCCTTAATCCGAGTTCGGACGAAAACGTTATGGCCATTTTACCAACAGACGTCGAAACTGTCTCGCGGTACAGAACACCGCCGGGGCGAGAGCGTCGCGGGGGCGACGGAATTCAGGCCAAAATCCTCGCCGGGGCGAGAAACACTTCTGATTCAGCGATTTTTTTGGTCCAAAACTCAGGAAATGCTAGGGTTTGGGAGACCCAACTGATATAGCACCAAAGTGGCGGCTAGAACTTCATTCTAACACATACCCACTCATTCTAACACCATCTAACACTTCTAACATCAAATCTAGAGAGAGAAAGCTACCAAATACATCAAATTAGAGGGCCAAAATGCTAAAATCAAGTTATATCAAGCAAGGCCATGGAGCTAAAACATGAAGATTGCAAAACCATGGAAGGGGGAAAGCTAGAAATCATCATCCACTAAGCAAACAACATATGAATATCTTCAAATTGGGTTTTATCATCTCTACTTTCCCTTTGATTTTGTTTTCAACATGATGTATAAATTGAATATGATGTTTTATGTAGTTACTATGAACTAGAACTAATTTTTTAAGATTTCAATGGAACCCAATACATAGTTTGAATTGAATGCTCTCTCTTTGATGTTGGTTAATTATTTGTGATTGGATAGCATAATTTGTGCTTTATATATTAATTACCTAGCTAGTAATTACCTTGGGAACTTATATGGAATTGAGAGAGGAAGTATAGGTTGAGACCTTGTTATGATATCATGTGAAAATTAGATATTCCTATGGGTAATTTATAAAATTAAGTGACGTGTGTTTTATTTATTACCCTCATGAATGGATAATTTGATTGTATTTAGGATAGACATATACCTAAATACCACATGTATCCATTTGAGAATCATGCTTAATGATTTCTATTGCGAAAGTTGTTAATTGATAGGGTGATTAATGAGATTTGGTGACACGTGTCTTGTTGATTATTCTTGATATTGGATTCTTGTTAGTGTGTAGAATAAAGATATTTATACACCGCATTGGGAAATATGTATTTGACCATCGAGAGAGGCTTGTATATACTTGTAAATTCTCGGATAACAATCTTGTGATTTAACTAGTTGAAAAGAGAGAGTTAGGATATTCAAGTGAAGTGTTGGGGGAAATTGTGATCTTAGACTTGTTAATATTAGATTTCATTATATTAAAGCTTTCCATAGTAGTTTGATTATTTGTTATCTTCGTTATTCCAAAACAACAAAAACAATTATTGTTTGTTTAAATAAGATTGAAATGATAAAAGATTAGTATTTAGAAAAGACTAGTAACAATTCCTCGTGGGATCGATACTCAACTTACTCTTTATTACTTGTTGACCGCGTATACTTGCGCGTAAATTATTCATATACAAAAAGGACAACAAGTTTTTGGTGCCGTTGCCGGGGAATTATATTTCTAGTGTTTTTCCAATATTAATTACAATCAAATTGATCTTAATTTAAACTTGTATATAAATTTGTTTTTATTTTATTTTAACATTTTTCTATTTTGATGCTTTACAAGGTACACCATGGATGACTTTGCTTATCAATGGCCATACACGAGTATGACTCAACCAAGGGAAACTGGGATTGATGGACTCAATGCACTCTATGCATTGTCAACACAATTTGAAACACTATCGAGGAAGTTGGATGCCTTAGTAACAGAGAGCACTCAAGGTATAGTAGTGACATGTGATTATTGTGCTGACGATCACCCGAGTCATCAATGCACCATCAGTTTTGGACCGGTATAATACGGTGGTGATTACCTCAATAACTATGATTATCCCGATTATCACCAAGATTGGGGGTATCACCCGGATTCTACATGGAGCTATAATTATGACGATCAATGTTATGCTCCAAGTCCAGCTTTTGCACCGGAATTCTCATGTCCACCTCCTATTCAAGAAGAGAAGACGTCAAACTTTGAGGAACTTGTAACCAAGATCATGGCTTCGAAGGAGGAGATGTTAAAAAGTCAGGAAATATCAATTCAAAATCTTCAAAATCAGATTGACCAAATGTTCAAAGCTTTGAACAACTGTCCTCAAAATTATTGGTGTTATGACATGGATTTCGAGACTTATGGTGAGCCCGAGCCAAATCTGCAGCTGGATGCGCCACAAGATGTCGACAAAGCGACAACAAGTGAGGCTATGGAAAATGAGGCCACCGAAGATCTATCTGTAAGTGCTAACGAAGATGAGCCGATTGTATTAGTGCCCCAAGTGCCTTCGTCAGCAAAATTCAAGAATCCAGTCAATTTTGCAAAACTATGCCCTATTGGAAGTCATGTCGTCGGCAAAGCTCCTTTTGACATGAGAGCTAACATAAATATGGAACCATGGTGGGCCGAGGAAATGAAGATAGAAGAAGAGGTGCTTGTCAAGCCCCAATGCCCCAATCTTATCATAGACACAACGGAAGAGGAAGCACCTAGTTTGTCAGCGTTCGCAATTGGACACTTATCTAAAAAGATCAAACTAGGTGATCTTGATACAATGACTCCTATTAAAGCGAAGCCCTCAAATGTTACATCACTACCAATGGATGAAGCAGGCGGGGAAAGCTTCTTTGTGGCATTAATTGAAATTAAGTTTGGGGGTCACCAACCAGGCATGCATGCCATGAAAATCAAAGAAAGAACAGCGAGGCGGCATGCAATGGTCAATTTTGCGATTGAGCCAGATTGAAATGAAATGGAGGAGTCGGGCTAACGACTTTAAACCAAGCGCTTCTTGGGAGGCAACCCAAGTTTACTATTTTGTTTTTATTTTTGTTTGATTGCATTTTAGTGGTTTAATTGCATTTTAATTTCTTTAGTCATTTGCTTTCAGGTACGCTCCCAACTTAGAGGTATTGAAAGATGATATCAATGGCGCTTGACACGGTTTCAGGGAAGTCTTCTATTTTAATTTTTCCTATATCAGACATTGAGGACAATGTCAAGTTTAAGTTTGGGGGTAGTACTTCGTATTTGTATGTTTTTAATTTAGTTTTTATGTGATTTAAGATATGTATTTTTGTTCAAAAATAAAATTCATTTATTTTTAGGATATGTCCCTTGAGCATTGTTTTAATTTGATTTGAACCATAATCCATGGTCTATGATAATGGCTTGTTTGAATTGATTCTAACTCATGGAAAATGGATAATTGTTGCTTAGTCGTTGTGCTTATCGTTATTGTTGGTTATTGTTTTGCTTATGCGTCCTTTCACTCTTTTGCACTCACCCATGAGTATTGAGCTAGTCGTATGCTTAGAGAAGGCTTTTATAATCGAATGCTTATAGGAAATATCTATAAACTCTTGAACTCGTTTAAACATCACTCGAAGCAAGGTGTCCAAATTTGTTGTGTTTGAATTGTTGGTCATGTGGTGAGTTGAGATGGAGCGTAAAACGCACTCACTCATGGACACATGCGTAGGAGAGATAGAGCGTAAAACGCACTCTCTTATAATTTTGATAAAAGTGAGACATTTATGTTTATCAAATCTTGTGTTGGGTTGAGATGGAGCGTAAAACGCACTCACCCACAAGAGTGGACTTAGGATAAGATGGAGCATAAAATACACTTACCTAGAGTCTTTTGATTTCAACTTTTTGGAAATTATGATTTGTATACCTTTGTATTGAGTGATGTGTTAAGCATGTAGTTTTTGGTGGTTTATTTTGATTATTTCATAAGGTAATGTGGTTGCATAGCTTCATTCGAGCTTGTTTGGTTTAGTGCTATTGGGTACTCACACACACACGGAATGGACCTAAAGTGTGACGCCCCCAAATCCGAGTTTCCTAACCTCGAATTCGGTGCTCACGATACTCAACGACAAACATACTTTCTTACTAAATGCGGGATAATAAACATACATTGCTTATTGAAATAATAATAAAGTCTTACAATCTTGGTCCCAAGGTTCTTTAACCTTAACATAAAACGTACCCTTAAATACAACAAAAGGTTCACTTAATCAAACAACATTCAAGAATAACTAGTACATAGACAATATCGGGCATCTATTCTTGCACCTTCCCTTTTCCTTTGTCTCCTTTAGACGTTTCTGCCTTAGCTGAAATGAAGATCATGATATAGCAAGGGTAAGCAACTAGTTTGCTTAGCAAGTTTATACACAAGGGAGATATATCATGAATAGACGGAAATTTCGCTTTCAATGTTCAACAACAGTATAGAATTGTGAAGAAATATGAATTATCAGTCAACAGTTAAATATTCAAATAATTGAATGCCAATTATTGAGTGGTTTGAAATAACCAAGGACGTTTTCCAAGGTTCTCAGCATGTAAGCTGGACCTCTTAAAAAGTTTTGGTAATCGAGGGGATCAGCCTCTCATACCCCGTGATTTATGCATAAACACTTAATAACCAGCATTATATCATGCCTTAAACAAGTTTATCCTTTTCTCAGCCAAGAGTTTTTACCATAGCAATTTAATAAGAACAACTTTTAAAATACTATTGTCTTAACCAATTTAGACATGCTGGATCTAGCTGATACAAATAGCATAGATCTATCTCATACTTGAAAGAACTTTAATTAAATTTATAGTTCAATCATAATAGGATAGGAATTCAATTGCACAAGGTGCGAATCTCAATAATCAGTATAGATGTGAATAATCGACAATAATTATTCACTAACATGCTTCGAAAATAATAACTCGAGATTGAGTTAGGGAACTTGCAATAATGTAAGAAGTTTAGGGTTAGGAACTTGCCTGTTTGCTCGGCTACAAATAATTCTAGCTTTAACTATTTGGCCTTGAAGAACCTAACATAGATAATGTCGGTCTATCAATTAGTATTGCGTAGTGGTACGTCGATACGCTTACTTATGCTATTTATTTAACAATTAAGCAGTTCATATAACATACAGTAACTAAACTATAGTAAATCCTATAAGACACTTAATTGACTTTTAGGTTGATGGTTTAAATAAATCAACCATGAATCCCTTAAGTAATAAACACTTATTGAACCCTTAAACAATTAATTATAATTGTTTAATTAATTAATCATTACTTTTTCTTAAGTAATATTCATTTATTAACCCTTAAGCAATTTATCAT
The DNA here is from genome assembly GCA_034770075.1 of Aralia elata. Taxonomy (NCBI): domain Eukaryota; kingdom Viridiplantae; phylum Streptophyta; class Magnoliopsida; order Apiales; family Araliaceae; genus Aralia; species Aralia elata. The sequence goes on along the minus strand of CM068387.1, from coordinate 35,105,932 downwards.
AATTGTTTAATTAATGTGTTATTTAAAATCTCCTCATTTCTTTTTATTCACTTTATCTTTATTTAATTACTATTTAATATTCGTTAAACAGTAATTAATTAATTATCTTTAGTTAAAAATTAATAACTAATTATACTTACTTATTATTTAATTAGTAATTAAATAATAATCAATTATTAATTAATTTTTTTAATCGTCTTTAATTATTATTTAAGATTAAATAATAATTAATTAGGTTTAGTTATTATTTAAAGCTAATCAAATAGCAAATAATTAATTAGTGAGTAAGAGTCACCTTTAGTTATTATCTAATAGTAAATAATAACTAATTAGGTTTATTCATCAATTAAAGTTAATCAAATAATTATTAATGAACTATCTTTAGTTATTATTTAAATAACAACTAATTAAGTTTATTTATTATTTAAAGTTAATCAAGTAATAAATAATTAATTTAAAATTCTTAATCATTGCTAAAAAAAATAATTAAACAATTTACTATATATGGAAAATATAATAGCATATAAGGCTATTATTTTATTACTTCTTATTCATACTTAATTATTATCTAATAATAATTAAATATTTATTGTTTATTGATAAATACTTTATTCATACATAATTATATATGTAGTATCTTTATTTATTATTATTTGATAATAAATAATTACTTTATTAGCTTCATTTATTATTTATTATTAATTAAATGTTTATTATCTTTATTTATTATTAAATATTAAATAACTCATTTATTAATTTCATTCATACTTAATTATTATTAATCTAATAATAATTAAATATTTATTATCTTTATTTATTATTTATTAAATAATAAATAATTAATTTCTTAATTTTATTTATTAGTTAGCATAACTAGTTAATTTGATTAACAGTTTCACAACCCAACACTAGTTCATTTGATTAACAGTTTCACAACCCATTTACTGCAATCCCATTTCAAGCTATCAAAATTATTACCCAACACGATAGGAAGACTCCTAATGGACCTATGGCTACACTGATTTTTTTAGTCCCTATTAGCAGCCATAATACTCAAAATCTGTAACAGCATATATCGAGCATTTTCAGACCATCAATACCAACCTGTTACAGTATAATTTAAGCTACCAGAACCCTTGGGTTCTTTAATATACAGAGTCTTCAACCCAAAATCACCCCCAATACAGTGTATATCAACAATTCACTATCAGATTTTTAACCCAAACCACATAATACACTGTATGCTACAACAACACAGAAAGAAAATACCATTCAAGCCGCACAGTACCATATCAGACTTGTAAATCCCAAACAATATAATACAATTCCAAACAGTGGATATTATAAATCAACACCATGTATTATAGTACAACCAACTCAGAAGGAAAAAAAAGGAGTAAGAAAACAAAAACAACTATCACAGTTGTCTGAACCACTTTGATACCTTGGTATCGATCGAACGGTAGCCCTTCTTCTTCTTCCCCTCTGCAATTTCCTTTTCTCCCTCAAATTTTTAACTTACACATTTTTCGGCAGACTTGTTTTAGGGTTTGTGAAGATATCAATTTATAGTAGCAATTTTACCCAAATTGGTTTGGGTATTACCTTAATTGGCCGGTTAAGGACCGCCGGTAGGAGGAGAGTAGGCGCCCGACCGATCCCATCAAGCCCACTGAAACCACCGGCCGGCCCTTGAGCCGTGTGTACCCTCCTGTCACGTCGCCGCGCGCTTGAACCCTTTGGTCTGTTGATCGCCGCTCGGTTGCTCACGCCGGTTCCCCCCTTAGCCCGCTGGTCTCCCTTCACGCCGTCGGTCGACTCGCTGCTGTCGCCGGCACCTTTCTCCCGTCTCCCATCTCTGACTGATGGATTGATTTTGGGTTGTGGGTTTTCCCCTTTTTCTCTGGCTCGGTTAATCGATTTTGAGGGTTTGAGATTGTGAACTCGTTGCTCGACTGAACTCCCCCAAATTGATATGCCAATTGGGCTTTCCCCAATTCCTAGCAACCGACCCAACGCCTATAGTCCAACCCGGCCGGTAAAAAGGAATGGGCTCATCCTATTTAATTTAATTCTTAAGGACTTGCAAGCCCATTTGGTTCGGCCCATAGGAAAATAAAAGGGAAATTGGGCTCCAATAAAATTTGGGTCTAATTCAGAATAAAAGAATGACCCAATTAAATTAGCCACCTTGTATTTCTATTAATTTGAATTAAATACTTAACCAATTAACTGTATATAAAAAAAAATATTTATTTAATCATAATTCTTTATTCGAATTTTAATTCGATAATGATAAGGTTATTTATTTAATTTTTTTTCCTATTTTCTTGCCAAACAAATATTAGGATTAACTCATTAATTTATTTAAATTGTTAATGAGCCTCTTTAAGGCAAAGAAAATTATTGGACCATATATTTATATAGTTAAATAATAATACTTACGTGGATCCAATTAAGTCCATAAAATTTAATAAAATGAATTTCATTTATCAAAATAATTCGATACAATGTTTAAAAATTCCTGGACATTACATAAAGCAAGCTATAACTAGCTAATTGTAAATATAGACTTGCAACGCTTTGAAAGTTTCCTTGAGTTTTCATGTGTTTATGCTTTGAGACCATTGTTCAAGCTTATTAACTCATTGCTCAAGATAGTTTTTATTTAGAAATGTTTAATTTTTATAGTTTGTGTGTTTTGCTTGAGAACAAGCAAAGGTTTAAGTTTGGGGGTACTTGATGAGTGTATTTTATATATACAAATTGAGTACTTTTAGCCTTAATAATTTGTAAGTCTTTAGCTAATTCGTTTGGTTTTATGTGTTTTCATCTTATTATTGTGTAATATAGTTTTGTATTACTTTTATATGTTTTATGTGCTTTTATGTGCTTTTACTTTGTTTTGTAGGAATTGAAATAAATGCCCCTTGGATCGTTGCGTTTTTGGCTTGAATCTAGCATTTCCGCTGCTTGTTTCTCAATTTGACCCATGATGCAATCTGAATCTCTCAAAACTCAAATAATGAAAATTGTAGAGTTTGATCTTAGCTTTCCAGAACATCCATAATTATCCAATTTGAAGTTCGTATGAGAGAGTTATGGTCATTTTACCATCGGATTTTGCATGAATTTTACGTAGCAGCTGCTTCCAGGCCAATTTGATCCTTTCTCCAGCCATTATCTCGTCGAGCTCCAGTTATGGAAGTTGTAGAGCTACTTCTTAGCTTTCCATAGCCTTCTTAATTGCCTTAATTCTAGTTCGGACGAAGAAATTATGGCCATGTTACCAACAGATGTCGAAAGTGTCTCGCGGTACAGAACACCGCCGGGGCGACGGAATTCAGGCCAAAATCCTCGCCGGGGCGAGAAACATTTCTGATTCAGCGATTTTTTTGGTCCAAAACTTGGGAAATGCTAGGGTTTGGGAGACCCAACTGATATAACACCAAAGTGGCGGCTAGAACTTCATTCTAACACATACCCACTCATTCTAACACCATCTAACACTTCTAACATCAAATCTAGAGAGAGAAAGCTACCAAATACATCAAATTAGAGGGCCAAAGTGCTAAAATCAAGTTATATCAAGCAAGGCCATGGAGCTAAAACATGAAGATTACAAAACCATGGAAGGGGGAAAGCTAGAAATCATCATCCACCAAGCAAACAACATATGAATATCTTCAAATTGGGTTTTATCATCTCTACTTTCCCTTTGATTTTGTTTCCAACATGATGTATAAATTGAATATGATGTTTTATGTACTTACTATGAACTAGAACTAATTTTCTAAGATTTCAATGGAACCCAATACATAGTTTGAATTGAATGCTCTCTCTTTGATGTTGGTTGATTATTTGTAATTGGATAGCATAATTTGTGCTTTATATATGAATTACCTAGCTAGTAATTACCTTGGGAACTTATATGGAATTGAGAGAGGAAGTATAGGTTGAGACCTTGTTATGATATCATGTGAAAATTAGATATTCTTATGGGTAATTTATGAAATTAAGTGACATGTGTTTTATTTATTACCCTCATGAATGGATAATTTGATTGTATTTAGGATAGACATATACCTAAATACCATATGTATCCATTTGAGAATCATGCTTAATGATTTCTATTGCGAAAGTTGTTAATTGATAGGGTGATTAATGAGATTTGGTGACACGTGTCTTGTTGATTATTCTTGATATTGGATTCTTGCTAGTGTGTAGAATAGAGATATTTATACACCGCATTGGGAAATACGTATTTGACCATCAAGAGAGGCTTGTATATACTTGTAAATTCTCGGATAACAATCTTGTGATTTAACTAGTTGAAAAGAGAGAGTTAGGATATTCAAGTGAAGTGTTGGGGGAAATTGTGATCTTAGACTTGTTAATATTAGATTGCATTATATTAAAGCTTTCCATAGTAGTTTGATTATTTGTTATCTTCGTTATTCCAAAACAACAAAAACAGTTATCGTTTGTTTAAATAAGATTGAAATGATAAAAGATTAGTATTTAGAAAAGACTAGTAACAATTCCTCGTGGGATCGATACTCTACTTACTCTTTATTATTTGTTGACCGCGTATACTTGCGCGTAAATTGTTCATATACAAAAAGGACAACAATAGCAAGCTAAGTTCATTCATTCCTTACCATGTTCAAGAGCAATTCAAGAGCAAAAATGCTCTATATTTATATTCTGAGAGATATTGTGAGATAAAAATTACTTTCGAAGCATCGAAGTGCTACGCGATTGGAAGTAGAACTAGCAACTACAAGAGGTATACTCTAGTAGCTATACTTTTTTTTAAGTATGTATAAGTAAAAATATACTTTTACATGCAGTTATAATGCCCAAATTATTTTATGTATATAGTACAAAAGTCCTATTTACAAGCAGTTATAATGTCCGATTTATTTCTCTTATAAAGTTAAAAATATACTTTTATAAGCAATTACTATGTCTGATTTTCTTCAAGTATTTAGTAAGAATATTCATTTTATAAGTAGTTATAATGCTTAATTTATTTTAAATATAGTTGAAAAATATTTATTTTATAAGCAGTTATAATGCTGAAATTATTTCATGTATATTAGAAGGAGTCTTATTTATAAGCGGTTATAATACCCGAAATAAAATTTAAAAGATTTAATCGTTAAAATGCTTAATTAGCCTACCATAATCAAAGGAAAGTAAAGCTTACACTTTAAGAGGTCGTATGAAGAACGCGAACTAGTATAAACGATCGAAGTGATAAAAGGCAAGTCTACTTATTTGTTGAAATGCACTCTGTGTAATAACATGTCTTATTTATGAAGTTTATTGTTATGCAAGTATTGTTTCTTTTGCACCTTGTGCATTAACATGCTTGTTATCTGTTATGTGCAACGTGATAGGGATTGTTGAATTTCAATTGAAAACCATGTTAGTATCTGAGTGGAACAACTCTCTTGTATGGGCAGGAGTTTAAGATGTGTTAGGAAACCGATCTAACTCACTGAAGTAACATTTGTCGCAGTGTAGATGTATCGTAGAAGCAGTATACACTGTTGATACAATTGTAGCAGTGTTGATGAGACGGAGAACTAAGTTCATTAGTTCGTGGGTGGGGACCACCTAGTTCACTATATTGATAATCATTGAAACCTTGTATCAGCTTATTCTATATATATATATATCTTAAAAAGGTGATTCTCTTTTCATATATATATATATATCTGTTAGACTTGTTGGGCATTCTTATGCTCATTCTTGCAATTATCTTAAAACAAATTACAGTTAAGGAAGAATTAGTAGACGATTCTGGCGATACAAAGAAAGTTAAAGATGTAGAAGTCATTTTAACTATATTAGATTAACATTATTGGTAATGTCTAGAAAGTTCTGACGAGGAAAGGAGTTAGGTCATCTAATTGCGCGCCGTTTTAAAGGAAAGCCCCCTCTTTCCTGGGAACTAACTGGTGGCTAATACTGCAAGTCTCGGATAAATAAATGGAGATTTATTTTTAAGTCTTTTAGGACTTATGTGTAATAAGAACAAGTAACCTGGGAATGATGTAACAATGAACGAATGATATTGTAAATATTATCACTTTTCCGCATTATACTCTGATTATTAGAAGTCAAAATTTCTATAATAGTATGTAAAGGTTATACAAGTCAGCACGAAGTCCGACCAAGCACCTAGGTGGATTTCGGGGCGTGACAGTAGCTACTCTATAATACCCATATTTTTTTTTGAGTCCCACATCGCCCCTTTTACTCAAACTCTCCTCCTCCCTTAGCCTATATATAGAATATCACCCTTTGCTTTATTTTACCAAACAATTAGTACCTCCAAATTTTGTTTTGTGAGGAACTTTTTGTGTGAAGTCCTTTTTGATGAGGACCTTCTTAGTTAAAATTTTCAGTATTGAGGGCTTAGGCAGACTGCGAACTTCACAATTTTGGGTATGTTCTTTTTCTTTCTTTCTTTCTTGTGTATTAATTTAATTTAATTTTTTGTCTTATTATTTTATAATTTTAATTAGTATATTTTAGTTAGTTTGTTAATTAATATTTTAGTATTATTTTGAATAAATATTAAGTATCTCAATTATAAGAAAATGTTCTCTTTAATTTATTAATTTAATAAAATAATACGGAGGGTTCAATATATGCATAAAAACTATTAAATATTAATGTTGTAGTATTTAATAAAATGTATTATTTTGGTGAATAGATTATACTGAGCGAGTCTAACCAATTGAATCTGTAATTGTGGGTATTACATTACGTACTTCAGGTAAGGATTCCGTACTCTTTCAGCAATACTCTTGTGAAATTTAATTAATTCGTTTTGTTCTGCGTTTCGAATTCCGTTATTATTTCACATAATTGTTTCTTGTGAAATTCATATAATTCTTTCATTTTTGAGTTGATACATATGACTCGTATTTGTATTCTTTGAGTTGGAATATCATGTCTTCTATTTATTTTGATATCTGTAGAGCGGTACAGGTTGTTACCTTCTTTTGAGACATTATGATTATGATTTGATTTGGTTCAACATGTACGTATAGAACCCTCTTTGTTGGTATTGTGTCGCATGTGTTGTGACATGATATTTTTTTTGTTAGAATATACTGTAGGGTATACTTGAGCTATAACCACCTGTGGGGGTACCACAGGCATGTCATATTGGCACAAGAGACATGACACTTCTGTGGCGATGTGATTAGTCCACGGCGTCTCTGTTTTGTGCTCCGATGGGAGTTGGCCATTTGGTGATTTGTTATGAGAGGCGTATGAGTCGGCCCTAGTTTTCTGTTTTGTTCTGCGGATTGGTGATGTTGTGCCAAACACCCCTTCCGATTTTGCATGCATTTGGATCTGCAGTCCAATGTGTGATTTGTCTATGTGACATTATTTAATTTGCCTATGTGGCATTATTTGACTTTTCTGTGTGGCAAGCTATATTTTTGAGCTCGATATGAAATAACACCTTACCTTTTCTTCAGAGTATTAAGTTATTGTGATACAACTCAGTTCAGTTTAGTTGATTTTGTTATTCATTTCAGTTCAGTTCATAAATATGTTCTCTATATCCGTACTGGGCATTTGGCTCATGTTGTGTTTTTCTTCCGGTAGTTACTCAAGGGGATCATGGGCAAGTGTGATGAGAGCTTCTCACCTAGATGGTTTAGATATTTTGGTTATGTTTTGATGTTTGAGTCTCTAGTATTGAACTTTTATTAAGATTAGAATGTACTAATCAGTATGTATTTTGAGCCGGTTGGGCAGTTTCTTTAAGACTAATCTTTTGCTGTTTATAATTTTGATATTAGTTTATATTTCTGTTATATATGTGTGTGGTCTCCCTTCCTATTTTTGGAAGGAGGTGTTACAGAGTTGGTATCAGAGCATAGGTTCTTTCTTGTAGAAAACCTATTTAGGTTTGACCTGTGAGTTATGGGTGTCGACGCCGGGAGGAATCTCTTCCTTTGCGATATGCCCTTTCCAATTTTTAGCCTTCTCATTAGATGATTTTTGGAAAAGGTCGGCATGAGTGTCGACGGGGTTTTGAAAGATCGTTTTTTATGATGAGCCAATTGACCAGAGTCGCCAGTTGGTATATTTGAAATGGATGTACCAACTCATCCGAGTTTTCTTTTCGTAAATCGCTGGCTCATATGTGACTCCGAATTAATTGGTCTGCAAACCGAGATTCATAGAGTTCGGTGGCTTGCTTAAGCGAGGGGAAGGTGTTAGGCACCCCCCGACTTCCGTGAAACACGGTTACCGCAATTTTGATACTTTCCTATCCTTTAATTCATAAAAAGTGTATGTGTGCGTGTGTGTGTGTGTGTGCCTACGTGAATGTTGTGGTGATTTTACATGAAGAAACCATTTGGGTTTTTTTGAAAAAGTCGTGTTTTCTTTTGGGAATGCTTTAGAATGTCTTTCGGCTTATACGAGAAAGCTTTATGAGAAAAGGTTTGATTTTAATTGTTAAAACTGTGAGATTTCATTAGGTGTCGTTTTGGCAAAACAAGAGTTTTCTAAACCTTCGTCAAAATAGGAATCGAGATCTATACGTTGCTTTCGTAACTCAAATGATGGGCAACCTCTAGGATCTCTTTAACCCTATGCACAAAGATTTAATAAAACATTATTTATTTTGTATAAAACCATTCTTGTGATGTCTATGGAAAAACGACTTTCTTTAGCTTTTCGTTAAAGAGGAATCGACATTCATTAACACTCCCAATTTTTAGCCTCGTGATTCTAATAACCTAATTTGATTGATTTTATGGAAATCTTATCGTTTAGCTTTGAAATCAATTTCGTGTCATAAACCAAATCAAGCATTAAAATGCGTTGGGGCTATTCACGGGCATGTAAGCCATCAAAATAATCCCGAACGCCCACAATCACATATTTTTTCACTATGACGGGGCCTTAAACACGATTCTCGCCTTGGCGTCGCTTTAAGGCCCGACGATTACATATTCACAATGAAAACTACATCATTCCTACTACATACATCAAAAAATGTCCATCATCGGATTTGGACCACGGGGTCGCGTTCCAAGGCTCACACCCGAAATTTTCCACACACCACAGAGCGGAGATTACAACAAATAACTAACACGGATAATCTAACAATGCCAAGACGTCCTAGAATAGCAACCTAAGGGAACCACACCCCATATATCATCGTAAAACAAACAAAAAAAAATCAATAAATGAATATCATCGGGTTATTAGGAAGAATTTTGTTCCGATGGAACCCTCACTAATAATCCCTAATTCATTGTTCCACCATAAATTACATGAAAACTACATTTAATTTAACCAAATAATATGATAGAAATTGCAATAATAAGGAGATTTTCACCTTGCAAATGATGTCAAAGTGAATGTAAACTTGTGTATTTGAATATAATTAGAAGTGGATATGATACAATCAAATCAAAGGAGTGTAAATCTTCTCTTTTTTCTCCCTTTCTCTCCTCTTTTGTTGCAAATTTATGCTATTCCTTCCTAAATTTCCGAGCTGCTGCTGCTGTTTTTTTCTTTTTCTTTCCGCCTCTCTCTAACCTCCTCTATGCTGAATGAGGGAATGAGCCGAAATAGGCTGGCCGCAGATTGATCTGCGGCTGGCTGGCCGCCCCCCATCCACTCAACTGGTTTTCGGTTCTCGTATTTCGAGTTCCGTGTTTTCAAAAGGCGCACTCATTGGCCGCAGATCAATCCGCGACTGGTCGGTTTGACTTTCTCAATTTTCATGTCAAGCCTCGATTCTCGTGTCGTGACGTCGGTTTTTGCCTACAGGTTTGTATTTTGCAGTCCGGGAATTATTGGGAGACGTGCCACATCATTGGGGAATGCTCATTTCGGACAATCTTGTTGTCATGTTGGTTTTGATTTGCAAATCGTCGCGGTGGCGTCGAGTGTTCGTACCTGCGCCCATCCTTCGCTCTCGTAGGCCGGCTCAATGGACGAATTTGCCCTCCTATCAGGGTTAGTATACGAAGTGCAAAATTTGGGTGTCTATAGCTGCCCTTCTTTATCATGTTTATGAAATGTTAAATGAAATGAACAGGATAAAGAAATAGACACCCGATGCATGAATGACAGTGCATAAGAATGACAGTACATACATGATGCAACATATGTAGCTTATGATGCAACACAAGATGTAATGCATGCAAAACATTCGTAAAAGTGTTAATGCCTCAATCCCTGACCGCATTGTTAGTCGTCGGGTTCAGTCTTCCAATCTATCGTCTCGTTTGCGCCGGGTTTCGTATCCGGTCGCCAATCTTGTGATCGTCGGGTCTCGTATCCGGTTGATCGTCTCGTCTGCGCCGGATCTCGTATCTAGTTGCTCGCCTCGTGATCACCGGGTCTCGTATCCGGTTGATTGTCTTGTCGGGGCTGGGTCTCGTATCCGGTCACCCATCTCGTAATCGCCGGGTCTCGTATCCGGTCGCCCATCTCGTAATCGCCGGGTCTCGTATCCGGTCGATTGTCTTGTCGGGGCCGGGTCTCGTATCCGGTCCCCCATCTCGTAATCGCCGGGTCTCGTATCCAGTCGATTGTCTTATCGGGGTCGGGTCTCGTATCCGGTCACCCATCTCGTAATCGCCGGGTCTTGTATCCGGTCGATTGTCTTGTCGGGACCGGGTCTCGTATCCGTTCACCCATCTCGTAATCGCCGGGTCTCGTATCCAGTCGATTGTCTTGTCGGGGCCGGGTCTCGTATCCGGTCACCCATCTCGTAATCGCCGGGTCTCGTATCCGGTCGATTGTCTTGTCGGGGCCGGGTCTCGTATCCGGTCACCCATCTCGTAATCCCCGGGTCTCGTATCCGGTCGATTGTCTTGTGAGTGTCGGGTCTCGTATCCGGTCGCCCATCTCGTAATCGCCGGGTCTCGTATCTGGTCGATTGTCTTGTCGGGGCCAGGTCTCGTATTCGATCACCCATCTCGTAATCGCCGGGTTTCGTATCCGGTTGATTGTCGTGTGAGTGCCGGGTCTCGTATCCGGTCACTCGTCGAATTGAGAAATCGTGTTCGCCACCCAATTCATCAAAATCTTGCTTTTTATTACCACGTTATGAATCAAACGGGTTTTAGGATCGATCGGGCTTGCAATGGACAAGGGGGAAAGCACTGGGCTCAGCCGCAGATTGATTTGCGGCCAAGATCGGGGCTTTAAGTGGCCAGCTGCTTCCCAGATCTATCACTTTCATTCGTACCCCACACGATTTTCGCACCTTTGCACGTCCTTTTTGCCGACTTTTCCAATCTTCTCACAAAAACCGCTCCGGTTAGATCGATCTACGCGCTACAGGTAACACTTTGACCGATTGTTTTCCAATTTCGTCAATGTTTTGCTATACATTTGTTAATTTGCATGTTTAGAGATATAAATGTATGCTTTGAGATGCTATGCCATGTATTATTTGTATGCATATGCTATGTATCAACTGCGCAAGTCATATTTTATGCTCATGATGCGGTCCCACATATCTGTTGTTTCTTTTGAAAGAAAATCATGCATTATGGTCCTTTTCATGTTGTAATTATCCATATAAATGCAATTTTGACCTGTTGTGGCTTGGATTAATTTGAAAACATGCTTGGCTATGCATGGGATGCCTATTTTATAGACGAAACTCTACCGATTTTTTTTTTTTTTGCATTTATAGTAAACATGCATCATGCTGCATTAATTCTACGATGAGGATAGGAAACTGACATAATTCAAAATAGAATTTACCTTCCTCTTCGCATGTTCTATTCCAGCTATGGATCCTGACGCTCCTAGTAGCTCCACCGCATCTCGGACCTCGGGCGTTCGCCGCCGTAGGGCTGCACCTGCCCCTGCTTTACCTCGGACTCGCCAGGCTCGCCGACTGGCGGAGGCTGGCATCCGACCCGATCATCCCGTTGTTGAGGAGGTTGTTCTTCCGGACGTTGCGGTAGAGGGGCCATCCTCCAACACACCAGCTCCATCTCATCATCGCGCCCTATCTGACGCCTCTGTTCAAATACCCGATCTGTTGGGTCGGGATCTCAGTCCTCACCCCTCCGCATCTCTTGTAGCTAATGAGGTATGCTTAAAGTACTCCTCTAAACTCATTCCCAAATTCTGTTTAGATCTAGACTGATCAATTCATTTTTTGTCACAGGTGCCCGAGTTCACTCAGCCGAGGGGTAACTGGTTCAACATCTACTCCTTCTACACCGCTTTGCACAGCGATTACCGCGCGGTGGTGGATTCCTGGGGTTTTCGTCATTTCTTCACCATCATTCCCTGCCAGTGCCCCCTGGGTTATATGCGGGCTCTGTCCGAGCGGTGGTTCCACCAGACCCAGTCCCTTCACCTTTTGGACTGTGAGGTCATGCTAACTCCCTGGGATTGGAGGTACATCACGGGTATTGAGTTCACCGGATCCCGTGTCCCTCTGGATCTGGATATTACTCCCGCGGAGGTCCGACCTTTACTGGGTTTCGCTGCCGATGACCGGGTCTTCAAGGCCCGCAGTATTCGGTCCGGAGCTTTGGCTGTTGACGCTGTTGGGGGCATATACGCGACGCCTTTCCCTGCAGATCGGGCCACTCGAGACATTCTGCTCCAGCGCCTGTTCCTAACCATTATGAGGGGTTGTTTCCTAGGGAACAACTCCTCTACCATCCATTTCAGCGTCGTTGGAGCCGTCAGGGATGTAGACCAGATCGGTGACTATGATTGGGGGTCCTTCACATTTGCTTATTTCCTCTAAGGTCTTCGTCTACGTTCGGAGGGACACACAGATGCTTGGCTCGGATTCTACCACTTTCTGCTAGTGAGCCTTCTCTTCCTCTTTTCTTACTGTACTTCCCTTCATTTCATTTCCTTTTTCTACACTGGTCGGTTACTCATGCCCTGCCTTGTTTCTGTTCACAGTTCTGGGCCTACGAGCGACTTCCATGCCTGAGGCCTGTCACGACTCTCGGCCTGGACACCTATCCCAGGGGTCGTCGGTGGCACCACAACACTTTGGAAGAGGTCCCGGTATCGGGCAGCTTCGCACATTGTCGCATTCAGCTGGAGCTGATAACTGTCGATGATGTCGTCTGGGTTCCCTACCTTTCCGAGCATCTGACTGTGGGGTTCACAGATGGGTACCCTTCCGGCCCGGAGTTCGCACTTTCCACCCGCCGCCTTACTTTGCAGAGTGTCGGGGGCTGGGTGATGTATCTGGGAGAGCGCGCATTCAGATGCGTTACTGGAGAGATCCGCATCCCGCACTCCCTTCCCTTCACCACATCTTGGCAGTTGGATTCTCAGCCCTCGGAGATTATGCTTGCGGGGGAGGATGGTCAGACGCTCTCTTCGGGTCCCAGCACGAGCGAGGCCTTTCGTATCTGGTAGGTGCCCCGCACCATCGGTCCCCAGACTCGGGTCACTTTCTTTCTTGGAGATATGGTCCCCGACTCGGTTATGATGACTGATTGGGCCGCCTGCGTTCGGAGTCCCACTCATGTTGAGCAGATCGCCACTCTGACCCGCCAGGTGGAGCAGCTATCATTGTACCTTCGGGTGTTAGGTCGGACCCTAGAGGATGCCTATGCATATGATCCTGATAGTACGGGTTTTGACACAGGCCCGAGCTCATCTGATGCCCCAGCGCAGCCATACATCCCTGACATGAACTTTGGGCCTCCGACATCGACGACTCCAGGGGATCAGTTCGAGGATCCCGCCTTCTTAGATGACCTCACTTTTAACTAGATCAGGCTAGGATAGGGCCTTTTGTACCTGAACCTTGCTAGATTTATTTTTTATTTCATGCACTATGTATTTGAACTCATTTGTTTATTTATGCACAGTTTTTATCATTATGACCATTCAATTGCTTTATTATTAACTGTATGATGCATGCTTTTTTGTTCATGGATAGAGAATGACCCCTGTACAGTCTTTTTGATACTGTTTTTCACAGATGTCGTGGTACGTTTGGACCTTGTTCCTCCCACAGGGTTTGTTGGCAGTCTTCTCCGCTGGCTGGACAGTTTATTGCCGGCCGATAGGGTTATCGCAGATGGTCTTTTAGGACATTCTTGGTCTTTATTATCCTTTCAGGTGCCAGCAGGCTTTGTGAAGGGTATTCTGCGCTATTGGGCCCCCGCCCGTTAGGTGTTCAGATTAGGGACAGTAGAGCTGACCCCCACCCTCGAGGAGTATGCTCGCTTTACCGGCCTACCTTTGGACGGTCCTTGTGCCAGGGTCACAGCTGGTTCCATGCGCCGTCAGTTCTTCACTTTCACCGGTTTGCGGAGGACAGTCTTGTTATCTGTGGTCACATCAGACCATCTAGTTCCCCTACATTTCCTGATTGACCGATTCGGCTCACCCGACGATTTTCACCTATTTTCTGGTATTTTTCCGTATCCGAGGAGCGCTGGGGTGCTTTGAGAGTAGACGTTTTGATGGCCTGTGTCATCTCAATTTTGTACTTGCCAGCCGGACCCGATCAGTTGGATATGCGAGTTATCGCGGCCGTTAGAGCCCTTCAGGAGGATCACACCGTTCTTCCCATGATATTGGCAGATACCTATATGTCAGCCTCATATTGCCAGTCTTTCCGAGGCAGAGTATTCAGAGGGAGCTCTACTTTGTTGTACGTGTGGTTTATGAGCCATCTCAGCCCCATCGGTCATCTCCGTCGCCATAGGTTTTGCTTCAGCCATGACATAACCACGCAGTTTTTGTTTCGTCCCGTGAGCTGTACTGATGCGGCTTCCTGGGCAGAATTCTTGTCGGTTATTGAGGATCCTTTTCATCTCCTGATCTACTCGGGTTATTGCTCCTTTATGAGCTTTTTGACTCACGTGCCCACCCTGGATTTCATCCCTATTGCTGGCCTGAGGGGTGTGACGACTTATCATCCCTTGGCGGTTACAGGGCAGTTTGATTAGACACAGGATTTTCACCCTTTCACGGGTGCAGCCGCCTACCGATTCCTTATATCATCCCAGACAGAGAGAGATCTACTGCGGGTATATGATCTTTAGTCTCGCAGGATCCTTGCCGAGTATAGTGACGGTAGCCCCATCCAGACATTCGCTTATGTGCAATGGTTGCGCGGAGACTCGGATACGGTTGGTTTGAGTCAAACTGGGGCTTTTGATGACTCTGGAGTGATTTTCCCATATGATACCACAGATCATTCCATCTCGGCTGATTCTGCCCCTAGTCGGGTTACTGAGGATACCCGACTCCGCCTGGCCTTGATTACTACTGAGGCTGAGAGGGATGCCGCTCTTGTTGAGAGAGATGATGTCATTCTGGCTAGAGATGCTGCCATTGCTGACAGATATGCCATTGTATTTCAGACCAGGGCAGTTATAGATGCTCATTCTGAGACTGTCAGCCGAGCCACTGCTTTATTGGATCGCATCGAAATGATGGGGCAACAGATTGCAGGGGATGCTGATGCTTCAGATCTATCCACCACTTTATCCATCCTGCTTCAGCTAGTTTCAGATTTGTAGATTATTTTATTTCCTGCATACACTATGTCAGTTTCATCGGTTATCGAAAGAGAAATCTTGTAACAAAATGACTTATATATGTATACATGCATTTAAATTTAGTCAATTTCCCTTTTTGTCGTATCTTTGCCTTTCATTTGATCTTCATTTTATCCAGCTGACCATGATTTTGACATTTCGCTTTCTTTCTCTTCTCCAGTCTTGATGGATATCTGACAGATATTGCCGCACCCCTGTTGATTTCATCGGATTGAGTCTTAGATTTTGGCTAACTGTTTGGTTGGGCTAGGGTTATGTCATTTGAGATGAAGCTGATTAGTCGGCTGGTTTCGGGAAGGTTTCGAGGGTGTAGGAAGGTTTATATGGCTGTTGGGAATTGGTTTTGGTTAGAGAAAGTATTATTTTTAAGGAATCGGACCGTGCCATGATGGCTGCCTACGTACCCCCACAAGTTGGGAGATCAGGTCCTACGTAGTTCGTTCCTCAAAGAAAAAGGGGAACTGATGATTCAAGCGTAGAACCGCTTCACCGAGTCGAAATTGAGGGGTTGTGGAAATACCTCACCATCCATTTCTTGCAATATGAGGGCTCCTCCGGATAACACTTTCTTAATCACAAAAGGTCCTTCCCAGTTCGGGGCAAACTTCCCTTTGGCTTTGTCTTGACAAGGCATGACTCTTTTTAGCACTAGGTCATTTTCCTTGAACTTCCGAGGTCTTATCCTTTTGTCGTATGATCGAGAGATCTTTTGTTGATATAACTGACCGTGCCAAACAGCAGCCACCCTCCTTTCATCAATTAGGGCCAATTGGTCGTATCGGCTTTGCATCCAATCCTCCTCGCTTATCTGAGCATCGATCAATATTCTGAGGGACGCCATCTCAACCTCAACTGGCAGAACAGCCTTCATTCCATATACCAAAGCGTAAGGGGTTGCCCCTGTAGAAGTACGTGTTGACGTTCTGTATGCCAGCAGGGTGAGGGGTAGCAGATCCGGCCATCCCCGATGATTAACAGACATTTTCGCCATGATCTTCTTGATATTCTTATTTGCAGCCTCCACTGCCCCATTCATCTTAGGACGGTAAATGACAGAATTGAGGTGTTTGATCTTAAACTGGTCGCATAATCCTTTCATGAGGGCGTTGTTCAAATTCTTGGCATTGTCGGAGACCAAAACCTCAGGTTGCCCGTATCGACAAATGACATTGTTCCTGATGAAACCGACGATGATCTCCTAGGTTACTTTCAGAAAAGAAGCTGCTTCTGCCCATTTAGTGAAGTAATCGATCATGACGAAAATGAATCGGTGTCCGTTGCTTGCTTTGGGCTCTATCGGTCCGATTACATCCATTCCCCACATTGAGAATGGCCACGGGGAGGTCATACAGTGCAGTTCATTGGGAGGCGTATGGATCACGTTACCGTGCGCCTGGCATTGGTAACACCATTTGACATGATCATCGCAGTCGGCTTTCAGTGTTAACCAATAATGCCCCGTTCTCAAGATCTTTTTGGCCAGCATCGGTCCACTCATGTGTGGCCCACACACTCCACCATGTATTTCATCCATAATCCTTTGGGCTTGTGTCTCATCTACGCATTGCAACAGTCCCAACCCAGCATCCCTCTTGTAGAGTGAATCCCCACTCAAGTAAAACTTCATTGCCATCTTTTGAATTCTCATCCTCTTAGCTCGGCTTGCCTGGTCGGGAATGGATCTATCCCTCAGATATTCCCTTATATCGTGATACCAAGGCTGCTTTGGCAGAACCACCTCGTCTGATAATACTGCAACATGTTCCTCGTATGCCGGGGCATTCTGTACTGCTATCTCAATCTGTGGAATGTCCCTGCTCTTGATTACGTGGATTAAGGAAGCCAGAGTTGCCAATGCATCGGCAAAATCATTCCGTCCCCGGGGGATATGTCGGAAAGCGATATCTTCGAACTCTCGCATCAATTGGATAACACAACGATGGTATGGAAGTAACCGGAGCTCTTTTGTGTTGTACACCCCGATCGCCTGTCTGATTACCAGTTCTAAATCCCCGAACACCGCCAGTCTTTTCACTCCCATATTGCGGGCATAACGGAGTCCCAATATACATCCCTCGTACTCAGCTGTGTTGTTTGAATTACTGAACTGCAATTTATTGGCCACAGGGTATTGCTCTCCGGTGATAGAGACCAGGACGGCTCCGGCCCCGGCCCCCTCAGCATTCATGGCACCATCAAAATACAGCTTCTAGAACTGCCCCTCGTCATCACATTTCGTGTGTAATACCCAAAATACATCTTCGCCCGGCAAAGGGGTTTCTAAAGGCTCCATCCCCCCTAATGGCGTTTCTGCCAACTGATCTGCAATTCCCTGCCCTTTCATGGCTTTCTGAGTTACGTATACAATATCGAACTGCTGTAAGATTAACTGCCATCTTGATAGTCGACAGTTCAGCATGGGCCTTTCAAAGATATATTTCAGGGGATCCATTCTTGATATCAGGTACGTCGTATGCCCATGGAGGTAGTGCTGTAATCTCCCTGCAGCCCAGGCCAAAGCACAACAGGTCTTCTCGATGGGAGTGTAATTTTGTTCACATCGGCTAAATCTCTTGCTGAGGTAATAGATGGCCTGCTCTTTACCTGCCTCATTCTTTTGTCCCAACATACATCCCATTGCAATGGCATTGACCGATATATACATAAACAGAGGGATCCCATCCTTCGGGGGTACCAGCACTGGTGCCTCTGTCAGCTGCTTTTTAATGGTCTGAAAGGCTTTCTGACATTGTTCATTCCACTCTTGGGAAGCATCTTTCCTTAATAGTTTGAAAATCGGCTCGCATGTAGTCGTCAAATGGGATATGAAGCGGCTGATGAAGTTTATTCTTCCTAGGAATCCTCTTATCTCCTTCTCCGTGTGAGGTGTCGGCATATCCACAATGGCCTTAATCTTCGCCGGATCTAACTCAATGCCCCGATCACTAACCAGGAATCCCAAGAGCTTACCCGACTGCACTCCGAAAGAACACTTTGCTGGATTGAGCTTCAAATTATATTTTCTGAGCCGATCGAATAGCTTTTTGAGATGGGTTATATGATCAGATTCTACCCTTGACTTCACGATAATGTCATCCACGTAGACCTCTATCTCCTTGTGCATCATGTCGTGGAACAGGGCCATCATGGCTCTCTGATAAGTAGCCCCCGCATTTGTGAGACCAAAAGCCAATCGTCTATAGCAGAAGGTGCCCCAAGGGGTGATGAAAGCGGTCTTTTCCCGATCTTCTTCCACCACCATTATCTGATGATACCCCAGAAAGCAATCAACAAAAGAGTACATCTCGTATTGGGCTATGTTATCCACCAGGATGTGTATGAAAGGCACCGGGAAGTTATCCTTGAGACTGGCCTTGTTTAGATCTCTATAGTCGACACATACCCTCACCTTCCCTCCAGGCTTAGCCACTGGGACTACATTGGACAGCCACTCTGGGTAAGTGGACACCATAATGATTCCAACCCTGAACTGTTTGATGATCTCTTCCTTTACCTTCAAGCTCCACTCCGGTTTCAACTTTCTTAGTTTCTACTTGACAGGCCCGAAACCCTCCTTGATGGGCAACCGGTGTACCACAATGTCTATGGACAATCCGATCATGTCCTCATGAGACCAGGCAAAGACATCCTCATACTGGCTTAGCAACTCAGTTATTTCTGCTTTCTGGCTAGGGGTAAGGTCTGTCCCTATCTTGAGCTCTTTGGGTTTGTCAGGGGCTTCGATATCTAAGGTGATGGTTTGGTCTAAGTTGGGTTTGGGTTTATCCTCGACCCATCCTTTGATCTCGTCAGGCGCATCGTCGTAATCTGTCTCGTCTTGCTCAATGCCCATTAAATCGAAATCCAGCTCAATATCAAAGTCATAGTCATCATTCAAATTTGAAAGACCGTTTGTTAGGCAAGGATTACTCAATTTGGTACACCGGCAATTCTATCTCTCCAATCGTATCCCTTCGGGATCCGTCGAAGGCTCGCACCACTACATGACTGGTCCATAGGCGCTTAGGATTGATGTTCATCTTCTGCAATGTACTGAGGGGACATATATTCAACGCCGATCCCCCATCAATCAGCACCCCATTCATAATATAACCTGAGGAGATTACCGCAATATGCAGCGGTTTTCGATGCCCCCTTCCCTCTTTAGGGATATCATCATCTGTGAAAGATATTACATCACTCTCCAACAGATGGTCCACCAGATGGCCGAAACCTTCCTTGCTAATTTCTTTGGGAACGTATGCCTCTTCCAGGACTTTCGCCAGAATTTTGCAGTGATCACTGGACGATAACACAAAATCCATGATTGATGTCAAGGTCGACTCCTCGCTTAATATCTGGATCCCCCTTGCTTCCGGATGATCCATCTTCCTCAAGAATTCCATGGCTTTTTCCTCGGATATCTCTTCATTTTTCTTCGTTTTGCTTTCAAGGACTCGTCTAGGAAGATATAAGGGATTCCCCTTTGTTGTTACAGAAGCACAACTGGCTGCTTCCTCTGACACTCCCCCGTAATTCCATGGTACCGTTTTTAGACTGTGGACAGGGATTTGCGGCCTCGCTGTAAGGGTGAGGGGTTTCGGAGCTACTAACTTGACAGGCCCCTCTATGATATTTCTGCTTACACCAACCAACCTAATTGGCGCTCCCCATGTACTCCCGTGATCACTTGTCATATTGATCATTTCATCAATTTTCTTTACATAATTCAGCCTTGACGGCCCCTCGGCTTCACTGGCTTCCGCCACATTGACCCCCCCTCCATCATGCCTAGGCAAGGGATTGACTTTAACATTTGGGGAGTCTAGCTGTTCCACCACAATTTCCCCACTATCAATCAAGTTCTGAATTCTGTGCTTCAGCGTCCAACATTCCTGCGTATCATGACCAGGGGAACCTGAGTGGTATGCGCATCGCTTGCTTGGGTCAAACCTTCTACCTTTCGGGTCACTTGGGGTGCCAAATCGACTATTTTCCTCTGGGCTATCAACACTGCCAAAACCCGCTCAAGAGGATCCCCGAGTGGGGTGAATACTCGATTTTTTGGGGTCTCGAATCTCCTTTGCCCGTCCGTCCTCTGATCAGTGAAGTTAGGCTGTCGGGATGGTCCCACTCTCTGTATCTGTGCTGGAGGATTGTTCTCCGCCTTTCTAGCTGATCCTTGCAGGATGAGGGAAACATCCTCCTCCTTTTTCTTTTGGACCCTACGGGAAGTGCTGCCATAGTTCCCGCTTTGGATTTGCTCCGCAGCTGTTTCCAGAGCCGTGAAATCCCGAATCTTGCCAGACTTCAAACCCATATCCACCATTTCTCTGTGTTTTATCATCTCGGCAAAAGGTCTTCCAATCCCCGATATAACCCGCTCATAATAAGGTGCCTCTTGAATATCCACGAAGGTCATCACCATCTCCGACTCGCTCATGGGGGGATTCACCTGTGCAGCCATACCCCTCCATCGTTGTGCATAATCCCTGAAAGATTCCTTTGGTTGCTTCTTGATTTTCGTCATTTGATATCTGTCAGGGGCCATTTGTGCCTGGAAGCTATATTGTGTTAAGAAGGTATGGGCCAACTCCTCCCAATTATGGATCCGGGCATTATCAAGACGGGCATACCAAATTCTTGCCTCTCCCGTCAGGCTCTTTTGGAATAATTGCATTCTTAGACCTTCGTCTTCTGCATAAGATCCAAGCTCCCCGATGTATATTTTTAGATGTGTATAAGGATCCCCCTTCCCATTGTATTTCTCAAATTCGGGGATTTTAAACTTCTCCGGGTATCTGGTTCCGGGGAAGACACATAGATCTGAATAATTAACCCTGCCTAGGGAACCTATGCCTTTTAGAGATTGGATGGTCTCCTCCATTTGTTTCATTTTCTTCTGAAGGTCGTCAGTGTCTCCTTCCTCTAGAATAGTAATCATTGTCCTGTTAGGTATAGGAATGGCCTTTGGGACGATTGGCTCGCCCTTAGGTTGGGGTGGATCCTCTTTAGGTGGATCCTGTCTAAGTAACAATTGTTCCTTCAGCATCATGGCCATTTCCAACATCTGTTTCTTGAAATCATCAAATTCCTCACGAGATATGGAACCAGGATTAGTAGGTGGAAGATCAGCCATTTTAGATGTAGAGTCCTGGGCCCTCTTAGATTACGAACGCGTTTGAGGAGCAATCCTACAGAAACAAAGGTTCGAATTTTAATCCTAGGCAATGAAAGGATATGGATGCATGCTAAAGCTGTAACTTTTGTGTTTTGGGTTTTTTAATTTTTCTCTACAAAACAACATGTTAGCGATCCCTTATTGCAATAATAAATGCTAGACTCGACTTATTATGCTTCCCCAACTGTTCCCTGCAAAACATAGAGGTTAGTAATTTCTTCTGACAAGAGGGGAGACATATATGAATATTGAATGGGACATTTATACATGCGAACGTAAAAGGGCATGAAGAGACTTTTCCTGCGCTGGGTTGATCTGAGGCTGACCTATCCTAAGGTTACTCTCGCGGGCTTTTCGGCATGAAGGTCCCCAAATCTTCGCAATCTACTCGTCTGAATCCTTTCGATTGGAGCGGATTTGGGTGGTGCATTTCCTGAGCCATCTCCGGGGAGCAGCCCCTTCGAGTTCAGTAATAAGCAACCGACAGGTTCGCCTCTGGAGGAGGTACAGTCTCAACATACATTCACATTCATCGTCCTCACCGTATGCAAATGATTACTTTAAAGTAAAGCAATTCCATTCAATCATTCATTTATTGGACAAAACACACATTCACACGACAAAAGCAAAAAAATCAAAATATCGCATGCACACATACATTCATGAATTTTTAAAGGATAGGATAGCATCAAGATTTGAACGCGGCTTAAGCCCTCTAATGTTCCCCAGTAGAGTCGCCAGCTGTCGACGCCGGGAGGAATCGCTTCCTTTGCGATATGTACTTTCCAATTTTTAGCCTTCTCATTAGATGATTTTTGGAAAAGGTCGGCATGAGTGTCGACGGGGTTTTGAAAGATCATTTTTTATGATGAGCCAATTGACCAGAGTCGCCAGTTGGTATATTTGAAATGGATGTACCAACTCATCCGAGTTTTCTTTTCGTAAATCGCTGGCTCATATGTGACTCCGAATTAATTGGTCTGCAAACCGAGATTCATAGAGTTCGGGGGCTTGCTTAAGCGAGGGGAAGGTGTTAAGCACCCCCCGACTTCCGTGAAACACGGTTACCGCAATCTTGATACTTTCCTATCCTTTAATTCATAAAAAATATATGTGTGCGTGTGTGTGCCCCTACGTGAATGTTGTGGGGATTTTACATGAAGAAACCATTTGGGTTTTTTTTGAAAAAGTCGTGTTTTCTTTTGGGAATGCTTTAGAATGTCTTTCGGCTTATACGAGAAAGCTTTATGAGAAAAGGTTTGATTTTAATTGTCAAAACTGTGAGATTTCATTAGGTGTCGTTTTGGCAAAATAAGAGTTTTCTAAACCTTCGTCAAAATAGGAATCGAGATCTATACGTTGCTTTCGTAACTCAAATGATGGGCAACCTCTAGGATCTCTATAACCCTATGCACAAAGATTTAATAAAAAATTATTTATTTTGTATAAAACCATTCTTGTGATGTCTTTGGAAAAACGACTTTCTTTAGCTTTTCGTTAAAGAGGAATCGACATTCATTAACACTCCCAATTTTTAGCCTCGTGATTCTAATAACCTAATTTGATTGATTTTATGGAAATCTTATCGTTTAACTTTGAAATTAATTTCGTGTCATAAACCAAATCAAGCATTAAAATGCGTTGGGGCTATTCACGGGCATGTAAGCCATCAAAATAACTCCAAACGCCCACAATCACATATTTTTTCACTATGATGGGGCCTTAAACACGATTCTCGCCTTGGCGTCGTTTTAAGGCCCGACGATTACATATTCAAAATGAAAACTACATCGTTCCTACTACATACATCAAAAGATGTCCATCATCGGATTTGGACCACGGGGTCGCGTTCCTAGGCTCACACCCGAAATTTTCCACACACCACAGAGCGGAGATTACAAGAAATAACTAACACGGATAATCTAACAATGCCAAGACATCCTAGAATAGCAACCTAAGGGAACCACACCCCATATATCACCGTAAAACAAACAAAAAAAATCAATAAATGAATATCATCGGGTTATTAGGAAGAATTTTGTTCCGATGGAACCCTCACTAATAATCCCTAATTCATTGTTCCACCATAAATTACATGAAAACTACATTTAATTTAACCAAATAATATGATAGAAATTGCAATAATAAGGAGATTTTCACCTTGCAAATGATATCAAAGTGGATGTAAACTTGTATATTTGAATAGAATGAGAAGTGGATATGATACAATCAAATCAAAGGAGTATAAATCTTCTCTTTTTTCTCCCTTTCTCTCCTCTTTTGTTGCAAATTTATGCTATTTCTTCCTAAATTTCTGAGCTGCTGCTGCTGTTTTTTTCTTTTTCTTTCCGCCTCTCTCTAACCTCCTCTATGCTGAATGAGGGAATGAGCTGAAATAGGCTGGCCAGGGTTAGCCGCAGATGGATCTGCTGCTGGCCGCAGATTGATCTGCGGCTGGCTGGCCGCCCCAATCCACTCAGCTGGTTTTCGGTTCCTGTGTTTCGAGTTCCGTGTTTTCAAAAGGCGCACTCATTGGCCGCAGATCAATCCGCGGCTGGTCGATTTGACTTTCTCGATTTTCATGCCATGCCTCGATTCTCGTGTCGTGACATCAGTTTTCGCCGACAGGTTTGTATTTTGCAGTCCGGGAATTATTGGGAGACGTGCCACATCATTGGGGAATGCTCATTTCGGACGATCTTGTTGTCATGTTGGTTTCGATTTGCAAATCATCGCGGTGGCGTCGAGTGTTCGTACCTGCGCCCATCCTTCGCTCTCGTAGGCCGGCTCAATGGACGAATTTGCCCTCTTGTCAGGGTTAGTATACGAAGTGCAAAATTTGGGTGTCTAAAATGGGTAGACTTTGGGTTAGGTTTTTGTTCCATTTGATATTTCGTTCAGCTATCATATTAATCATATTCAAATTATTTTGCTTTAGTCCATTGTTTTCTTTATTAGATGGCTCGTAGATCCGCTAGAGTTGCTGGTAGATGAGTAAATAGTAGGGGAAGAGGCGTGCGCCAACCCGATGTACATTCTGATATGCAGCATGATGTGCAATCGAATAATCAAGATAATGGTCAAATGGCAGCTTTGGTAAATCAGGCGGTTAATCAGGCTTTGCCGCAATTGGTTGCACAAGTCGTTCAGGAAATGCAACAACCGACGCCAGAAATTCCTAATCAAGGGAACCTCGAGAATAGTGGTTCGTAGACAAATGAAGAAGGAGTGAATACTATTGGGATTAATCCATCTGTTGTTCCAATGTATTTGTGGTTAGAGAGATTTCAAAAACAGAAACCACATTCATTTACTTCAGCTCCAACTCCAATTGATGCAGAGAATTGGGTTGCCCATTTAAAAAAGATATTTGATGTGCTAAGATGTTCGGATAACCAAAAAGTAGTGCTAGCTACTTATAAATTAGAGGGGGATGCGCAAAGGTGGTGGAAAGCAATGAAAGTAACAAAAGGTGATGGATTTATGGAGGCACTTACCTGGGCAGAGTTTTGTGATATCTTTTATCAACAATACTTCTCAGCTGCTGATAAAGAGGCTTATGGTAGAGAATATTTGTCTATTCGGCAGAAGGAGGATGAGTCTGTTACGGATTTTATGACAAGGTTCACTAGGTTGGCAAGTTTTGTAGGAACCTCAGCAGGGACTACAACAAAACAAGCTGAGAAATTTAAGTGGAGAATTCATTATAAATATCGTCAACATCTCATTAACATTAAATTCGAAGACGTGTCAGCAGTGGCTAATGCAGCCAAGAGTATTGAGATGGAGCGACAAGACTTTCGAGCTTCTAAACCGGAAGGAAGTCGCAAGAGGGATAGAGATGACCAGCAGAGTCAAGTTTCGAGTCAGCAGGGGAGAAATCGAAATGGTCAATGGAACAAGAACCGAGGTGGTCAACAAGGACAGTGGCGTGGCCATAATCAGAACACAAACTATCAACAGTTGCCTCAGCAAGGTCATAATCATCAGCAATGGCAGAATCGTCAACAAGGGCAAAATCAAGGTCGTTTCCCAGGACCAGCAGGTGGGGGTAACCCTAATCTTATTCCAATAACTCCTTGTTCTACTTGTGGGGCTAATCATCCAGGGAGACCTTGTCACAGAGTTACTGGTGCATGCTTTTTGTGTGGTCAGTTAGGTCATCTTGCCAAAGATTGTACCCGACCACGCGGTAATGATGGAATTGGTGATAATGGTGGCAATATTGGTCAACGTCGCGGTGGACGAGTCTTCGCCTTGACACACAACCAGGCAGCAGGTGCGCCAGGTACTGTTTCTGGCACTTTTATAGTTGGCAATCGTGAGGCTTCCATTTTATTTGATACTGGCTCTACCCATTCGATTGTTGCAAATTCTTTTGTTCGACACCTTGGTGTGTCATCTCAGTCTTTAAATTCTGCTATGTCTATTACTACCCCGATGGGAAATTCTATTGTTATCTCTGATTTGTACCGAGATTGTCCTATTAGTTTTGGAGATAAGATTCGTAGGGTAAATCTTTTGCCGATGGGTATGCACGATTTTGATGTGATTCTTGGAATGGACTGGTTAGATAAACATCAGGCCACTATTGATTGTCAATCGAAGAGAATTATCTTTGGGGATTTGAAGTCCCCAGATTTTGTGTATCAAGGTTCACGACCGGGTAAGGTGGTGAAATTAATTTCAGCTCTAAAAGCCGAAACATTGGTGGCTAGGGGTTGTGAGGGATATTTAGCATTTGTGAATGACACCTCTATGGGAGAGTCTCGTATTGAGGATGTTCCAATTGTTCATGAATTTTTCGATGTGTTTCCTGAGGAATTGTCAGGGTTGCCACCGCAACGGGAAGTTGAGTTTACCATTGAGCTTGTTCCTGGTGCAGAGCCTATCTCTAAGGCACCGTATAGGATGGCACCATTGGAATTGCAAGAGTTGAAGGAGCAATTGCAAGAATTATTAGATCATGGTGTAATTCGACCAAGTGTTTCACCGTGGGGAGCTCCGCTTTTATTTGTAAAGAAGAAGGATGGGTCTATGAAGTTGTGTATAGACTACAGAGAGTTAAACAAGATTACCATCAGGAATCGGTACCCTTTACCGAGGATTGATGATTTATTTGACCAACTTCAAGGGGCAAAGTATTTTTCGAAGATAGACTTGAGATCGGGTTATCATTAGTTGAGGGTGAGGGATGAGGATGTCTTTAAGATAACTTTCCGTACTCGCTATGGGCATTACGAGTTTCTGGTGATGCCATTCGGGTTGACTAATGCTCCAGTGGTGTTTATGGATTTGATGAATCGGGTGTTTAGGGGGTACTTAGAAAAATTTGTTATTGTCTTTATTGATGACATTTTGATTTACTCTAAGTCTAAGGAGGAGCATGAGGAACATCTTCGCATAGTTTTGGGAATTTTACGAAAAGAGAAATTATATGCTAAATTCTCTAAATGCGAGTTTTGGTTGGAGCAGGTTATATTTCTAGGTCACATTGTGTCTGTTGAAGGCATTAAGGTGGATCCTGCGAAGGTTGAAGCTATCACTAAATGGCCAAGACCTACTACAGTGACGGAGGTTAGGAGTTTTTTTGGGTTTGGCAGGGTATTATAGGCGATTTGTAGAAGGGTTCTCTTTACTTACCTTGTCATTGACTCAATTGATGGGAAAGGGCAGGAAGTTTGTATGGAATGAGGAGCGTGAGAAGAGCTTTAAGGAGCTGAAGAAACGACTTGTGACAGCTCCAATACTTACATTGCCATCAGGGACAAGAGGTTACCAAATTTATAGTGATGCTTCTAAGAAGGGTTTGGGGTGTGTTTTGATGCAGCACGGTAAGGTGATTGCTTATGCTTCTAGACAACTTAAACCTTATGAGGTGAATAACCCCACTCATGATTTGGAGTTGGCAGCAGTAATCTTTCCTTTGAAAATTTGGAGGCACTATTTGTATGGAGAGACTTGTGATATCTTCACCGATCACAAAAGTCTTAAGTACATCTTCACTCAGAAAGAGCTCAATATGAGACAGAGGCATTAGTTGGAGCTTCTCAAAGATTATGACGCTAGAATTCAATATCACCCTAGGAAGGCGAATGTAGTTGCAGATGCACTTGGCCGAAAGAGTTCAGGGAGTGTAGTAGCCCTTATTACACAACCACAACTTATTTCAGATATGGAACGGTTGGAGTTGGAGTTGTTTGTACAAGGTGCAGATGGAGTTTTAGCAGGTATGAGAGTGGAGCCCTCTCTTATCTCGAAGGTTAAGGAAGCTCAAAAAGAAGATGGCGAGTTATGGGCTATAGCGCAAAATTTGGAGGGGGGAAAACAGCCTGAGTTTCGTATTGATGACCATAGTGTGATTTAGTTGGGTAATCGGTTGTGTGTGCCGTTGGACCCAACTATTCGGGAGGCAGTATTGGCTGACGCTCATAGTTCACCATTTTCTATTCATCTGGGTTCTACGAAGATGTATAGGGATTTAAAGAAGAATTTTTGGTGGAATAGGATGAAGCGAGATGTGGCTGAATATGTGGGACGGTGTCTTACTTGTCAGCAAGTGAAAATTGAGCATCAACGAGCTAGTGGATTACTACAACAATTAGATATTCCTATTTGGAAGTGGGAGGATATTACAATGGATTTTGTGACTAGGTTGCCAAAAACGTTCAAGAAGAATGATGCTATTTGGGTTGTAGTAGATCGATTGACCAAATCAGCTCACTTTTTAGCTATCTAGGAGGGTTATTCTGTAGATAAGTTAGCACAAATCTTTTAGCAGGAGATTGTTAGACTTCATGGAACTCTAGTGTCAATTGTTTCAGATCGAGACCCACGGTTCACTTCATAGTTCTGGAAAGGGTTTCAGCGAGCTTGGGGCAGTCGATTAAAATACAGTACTTCTTTCCATCCACAAACTGATGGGCAATCTGAGAGGACTATTCAGACTTTAGAGGATATTAGTCTTGCGCATTAGAATGGTCGGGTAATTGGGATGATTACTTGAGCCTTGTTGAGTTTGCTTATAACAATAGCTGGCACGCAAGTATTGATATGGCTCCTGTAATATTCCGAACCCTAATAAGATCTGTATATGTAAATTATGTGTTTAATAAATGAAATTTCATGATCTGACTTTGTATTATGTGATTGTGTATTTTATTAAATAATTAGGTCAAATAAAAAATTTTCGCCAAGCAGCTGTGTCGTGCTTAATCGGACAAAATGATTTGTCGTGCTTCCGGCAAATTCACCGAGAAGCGTTTCGGGAAATTATTTTTGTAAACTGCTGTGTCGTGCTTGGAATTGACGAAGTGCTTTGTCGTGCTTCGACATTAATATAATATTATATTAACTGATAAAATTTTAAATTAAGTTAAATAGGGTTTAAAATGTTACACGGAAATAGAAACCCTAAGTTGAAAACCCTAATTGATAATAATTGTCTGAATTGATTAATTAAAACCCTAATTATTGTACAATAATCTTAATTAATATAATTAAGATTTAAATAATGAATCATAATGTTAATTATGAATTATTAAGATTAAATTAAACTCTAAACAAAAGATTGAAACCCTAATTATAGGATTGAAAACCCTAAACCCTAATTGGAAACCCTAAAACCCTAATTTGATTCAAGAACACTAAATTATGGAGTTATAAATCTTAATTATGATATAATATCTTAATTAAGGTATTACTAAACCTAAATTAACATCCTAATCATGATTAACAGAAATCTAGATTTAATTAGTAAGTAAATAAAGCAAAAATAAAATCCTAGCCAATGAAAATGAAGCTAGGAGTGTGCAAGCTTGTGCTTGACACACTCCAGCACAAGTAGGTGAATTAGGCCAGGTTATAAGCAGCACAAGTTAATTGGCTAGATATTTTAGGAGGCAAAAGTTTGGAAATTAGCTAGGAAACCCTAATTTGGAATTGCTATAAGAAGAATGAGATGCTGAGCTTTAAACCTACGAAATTGTGAACCTATACACTTATATTACCAGCCTAAACAAGCCCTAGCAACCACAAGCTCAGAATCAGAAGCCAGAAATCAAATTTTAAAGAAAAAGGTGCACAAAACCCTAATTTATGTTTGATCTTCAAGCCTGCAAAATTTTTGTGTTTTAGATGTTTAGGAATACTTGTTAGTATGTTATTAAGTGTTATGGGCGGTTAAAACATGTTTACATAACATCTAGATATGAAAATCAAGCCAAAAACTCAAACTGTTCTTGGCAGTCAAGAACAGTCTGACAAGCCTTTTTGTCAGAGCTTTTGATCGGCTTAAAATGTTTGTTTGATGTGTTTTAAAGCATGAATCAGTAGTATGCCATGTTAGCTTTAAGATTCAATTGGTAGAATAGTTAAATTATCTCTAGGTTGAAAGTTATTAATGGTCAAAACCCATTGACCGACCATGGGGGACTGATTTCTGGGTAACCCAGAAATCGTATGAATCACTACAAGAAATCACACATTTTATGACGAATTTTTTGCCACGCACAAAATTTCGTCACAATTTGTTAATTAATAATTACGAAATTCATAATCCTCACTAAAACTTTTACTTTTGTGACGACCTTTAATTTTGTCACTATTAATCATTTATATTGTCACTAATTTACACATTTGATGACGATTAACAATATTTCGTCACAAGTTATTTTGGAGGTAGAATTTCGTACCAAAATTTTGGAGGGAAACTTTTTAGTGACATTTTGTAATAATTGATGACAATATTTATTGTTACAAAATATTTCTTTCGATGACAACATAATAGTTTGTCATTAATTATTTGTAAAATTTAGCGACAATGTACTTTCGTCACTAATGTTTACATTTAGTGACGCCAAATACAAATTCGTCATAATTTTATTTGGAGGCAAAATTTTGGAGAGAAATTTTGGAGGGAAATTTTTTAATGACGAAAAAATAATAATTTATGACAATTTGTATTATCATAAATACCAATTTTATATGACGAGATAATAGTGCGTCACTAATTAGATGCGTGGATAAGTGACAAAAAGCGTTCGTCATAAATGCTTATATTTAGTGACAAAGTACATAATGTCGTCACAATTTTATTTGGAGGCAAATTTTTTCTGAAGAATTTTGGATGGAAATTTTTAAAGACGAAAAAATATTAATTTATGACAAATTGTATTGTCATAAATATCAATTTTATATGACGAGATAATAGTGCGTCACTAATTAGATGAGTAGATAAGTGACAAAAATGGTTCGTCATAAATTCTTATATTTAGTGACAAAGTATGCAATAGCGTCACATTTTTATATGGAGGCAAAATTTTCTTGTATCCAAGCGCCGTCACCGATCTTCATTTCATCATTGGCAGCCGCCATTTAGTCAAGAACCTCCATTATCAATTTTTAATAATCTCAAATTGATGGCAGGAATTATTTGACATTTTAGGTATGTTTTTAGATTTTGATTTGAATTGATAATTAGTAGTTGTTCTAATTGATATATGAGAAAGTTTCTGTCTCAAATCTTATTTTTTTCATTATGTGGGATTATTTTTATTAACATAAAAGATGTGTTTCAACGGTGATTGTAACTATATATTAGGTGAACTCGTATATGGTCAACTCGTTTTATACTCTTTCTAAATTTTCGCGATGTATTTCTATCAATATCTTTTTGTGGATTAAAGAAGTATTTTTTTCTTTAAATTCAAAAATTGAGTTCGTTCTATGTTTTATATTAGAAATTAAATTATATACTTCATCATTAATAAAAATCATGTTCTAATATCAATTATTACTCCTAGTGTGTGTGTGTGTGTGTGTTTGTGTGTGTATATATATATATATCCTCTGTACTAAATGATAGCAATAATACATAACATTTATATGATCTAATAATTCAAAAAAATTATATCCATATACTATATATATAAAATTAAAAAAAAACATAATTTTTTTACAAAGTATAAGTATATGAATTAACTAATTTATGCGGGTTCAACAAATGGATTGGACCTTAAGCTAATCGAATTCAACAAAATCATTGAATCCTAACTAAATTCAACTTGAAGTAATTTTACTCATTATCTATATACATCTAGCTACCTGGAGTTATAGGATTCAAATTTAATTAATAATATTTTGAAAATACTTTTTGACTAGTTGATATTATAGTAAATGCAGTCAACTAAATCTTTTTATTAAAAACTATATATCAAATATGGTACGAAAATGAATTTTGACACTAACACATTTGAAAAAAATAACGAATTAAATAAATAAAGTAATTAAAAACTTAAAAATAAATCCCTATGAGGCTTGTCATTAAATAATTAGTGAATTAAACAGTTAAAATTAAAATAATAAAAGAAAAAACACTTAATTTGCAGCTTAATCTAAAAAAGGATATAAAATTTTAATATTATTTTAATTTATTTTACTTTTTGGAATAACAATTTTGTACTTAATAATTGGTGGATCAATTAATTCATATTTCACAAATTTACTAAAAAATAATTAAACGTTATTCTTTTTGTAGAACAGAGAGTATATTATAAGAAAATTAAACCAAAAAAAAAAATCTAAGCTAATTAAATTAAATTAAAAAAAAATAAACAAACAACAATCTAAGCTAATTAATTAGTTGCGTATGCCACTCACACAAAATCCCTCGATGAACGATTAAACCTCCCCATCTTCTCCATAGGCGGCAAACTAAAACCCTCTCCCCATCTTCTACCAAAGTTGTGATCCCAGTTAAGGTTGTGATTTTGAAGGTAAGTCCTCTCTTCCGTGGGTGTTTATTCTCTCCCTCCTTCCTTTCTCTGTTCCAATTTGCCCCCAATTCTTATTTTAGAATTGTTATTATGCTTTCTCTGTTCGAATTTGGCCCCAATTCCTATTTTATAAAGATGTTTTACGTTCTAATATTGACAATTTGATTGTTCATATGTATGTGTAGCTTTGATATATATATATACACACACACACACACACACACACACAATAGGAATGCCACTTTTATTTAATTTTTCTACTAGCATTCGAGTTGTGTTGGTAATTTGTTGATTGTATATTGACTTGATGGACTCAGATTATAGATTGAGGATCCTAAATTGGCATTTTATGGGGGTGGAGAACCGCTATATGCAGTAGTTAAGCTTGCACAGACCACTATGCGCAGTGTGCTTGGTAAGATTACTCTGGACAAGACTTTTGAGGAGAGAGACACCCTCAATGTCAAGATAGTGGTGAGTTTTCATATCATCTGAAGATGTTTGTATATATTTCTGTATTTTCCCTCCTACAATAGCATCAGTTTATTGGATTTATTTATTGATGTTTATCAGAAGTTCGAGCCTATTAGTTTGTGAAGAAGTATGATTAGTAATTGGTTAAATTGCTCAGGAAACTTAATGTTACCTTGTGAGAAAAAGTATGTTTTTTGTTATTAATTTCTGATAGCAATCTACATGAAACTTCATTCTACTTGGTTATGGTTTGTTATCTTTAGGAAAAGAATAGTGTTTCTTTAAACATTTAAGGCTATGTATGTTACCAAGGATAATCCATACATGATTGGATTATATACACTATGAATTATAGTCAACGGTAAATTATATCTGAAGACACTAGGCTTCTAGTGATATTTCTCAGTTGATGTATTTTGACAGAATAATCTTGTTTTTATCCTTTACACTAAAGCATTGTTTCCAGCTGTTCTGCACCTCTGAACAAGATATTAGGGGCTAAAATTATCAAAGAATAAATGATAGCTACAATGATACAAATAGTCTGCACATCTTTCTATACATTTAGAAACTATTTTTTCATTAAATTGTTAGGAAAATTGACACTTCGGTTGATGCATTGGTGGAAGAATTTGAGTCTATATGGAAACCAGAGATGGGTAACTATTCAAGAAAGCTGGTGGAATATTGCAGCACAAAGGCCCTTAATGACATATGCTGTAACATAGAAGAGAAAATTAGGGACGGTTCATTCAGCCGGTTTTCCTTTGATATGATGCTTGCTTGGGAGAAGCCCAGTTCTTCCGTTGATGATGATGAAGAATCATTCTCGGTTAGTGCACATCCAGCTTAATCTTTACATAATTAACTTTAATTTTGGTTTTGCTGTTAACTAGCTTAGTGCATTTGAGAAATTACAACTACTATATAACCGCATTATGACTTTAGAGGAAAATGTGGAAAGTTATTGAACGTCCTAATGAAAATATTTAGAGTTTTATGGTAGCACATCTTCTGTTGCATATATTATATATGTTGATATTGCTTTTGGGGTAAAATTGAAAGGTTGTAAGATCTTGTGGGGAGCTTAAAAACTTTCAAATTTATTGAAAGTATAGTGTTATTCTATGTGATGTGTCCAAAATCTTGATCAAACAATTGCAAAATACCTGACATAGAAATACGCTCAGGATGATGTGAGAGCTAAGAGGTGTTTGGAATTTTTGATGCTCAATTAGTCGACTATGGCGGCAACTTCATAGAAATATTTATCAAATGTTTATACTATATAGGAATTGATTGTCCCTAAAATGGGAGTTTTAGGCCTTGTACGAATTGGACCAAAAAGGGGACAAATTTTTAATTGGTGGCTGCATTTTTCAGATCAAAAGGACCCAAACTGGGATCAGTTAAGTCACACTGGACTCTATGGTCACATGTACGACCCATGATCATTGGAACTTGTGCATGTCAACCAGAATCAAGAACTTGGTTAGCTCTGGATACGCGTGATTTCTATAAATGTAATGTTACTAGTAATTTGTAATAAATGGAATGTTATGTGGGAGCTTGGTTTATTCCATTTGCTCTAGGGAAAAAAACCATGTTATTTCCATTGCAACTCCAAATTCTTTTGTCAGCTATTATTGTTCTAGGAAAATTGCTGATTAAGCTGTCCGGTGGGCGTTACACTTCATTAAAGTCTTTCAGTTCTTCCATTTATCTGCTTCCCCAGGTGTATTCTTGGGTGGAAAAATAAAGAACACAGAAACTTTAAATGTTGTTGAATGAACAAACCAACATTAAACTTTCTCTATAGTTTAACAAGTCTTGTTCTTATTTCCGTACAGATGGAGTATTCTAATATGTGATGATCATACTTAGTTTTTGGTTGCAGGAATGTGAGGCTAAGGAGAAAGAGGATAGGAAGGCCCCTGCAAAGTTGAATCAAGAACAAGATGAGATCCCTCTGTTCTATTCAGACATCATGCCACTTCTTGTATGGAACTTTACTCTTGGAATTTGTTTCTACATTCCAGCAATATTTTAGCTCAAGTTCAATCCCTCTTCAAAGAATACTACTTATCATA
Source organism: Aralia elata (assembly GCA_034770075.1). Classification (NCBI taxonomy): domain Eukaryota; kingdom Viridiplantae; phylum Streptophyta; class Magnoliopsida; order Apiales; family Araliaceae; genus Aralia; species Aralia elata. Next base: position 35,070,834 of record CM068387.1, on the reverse strand, counting down.
TATAGAAAGTTGTATGTATCGATTTTCAAGGAAAATAATTAAGTTAATTAAAATGAATATTGATCTTTTGTTTCTTTCACTGCAAAAATATCAGGAAATAGTTTATTTGAATTAACTTGGATTAGAGGGCCATTAGATTATTAGGAAATAGTTTATTTGAATGTTTTCATATTTGTATGATAAACTGGATGTTTTACCTAGCAGGTTGATCGTGGACCTAGTGTTGGAGAAGATGCATTTGTGTGGTTGGGAACATTAGTTCCTTTAGCAGTAGATGTCGTTAATGGGAGATTTACTTTCGAGACTCTGACTGTAATAACAGTGAAACGCCGGCTTCATTTTCCTGCTTATGATAAATTCCTGAAAGAAGCAGACAAGTAATTCAACTCGATACATTCTCTATCTTTGCTTGCTTGAAATAGTGTACTAAATTATAGGTTGAATCTTTGAATGACTACCGTAGGAATAGCTAAGCAACTAGGTAGCATGGAGCTTATTTTCTATGCCTATGTAGACTAATGCAAAAGAAATCTCAAGGTTTTGATGCAATTGGGTAAGATTTTAGTGGAAGAAACTTTATTAGTTGAATTAAATTTTTGTGAAAGAGATTTAAATAGATTTTTCACTATAACTAATTTCATGACTAAGTCCTCTTATGAATTTTGGACTGATTTAATTGGAAATGGACCTTCAAAGATAATTCGTCTTATACACGAAGTGTATAACAGTACGGCGGTTATATAAATTGGACCAAAAAAAATTAGAAACACCGATGAACTCAAGGTCCACTTTCGTGTGCCTTCAGAAGCTTTAATTGTTTATGAGTGTCGTTTCTTTGTAACTGCCTTCATAGATTATCGTCTTCTAATTTGCTCACAATACATACAATTTTTCTGTGTGCTGACTTGTTTATCTTTCATATATGTAGAATTAATAAGAACTTACTATGTAGACAGAGATATGCTAATTTAATGTTGCCTCTAATAGTTGGCCATCTGAAATCATAGTAGCCTTATTTGGCCAAAAAAATAGACAAAATCTTTACTAACATTCTTGTAATTAGATATCAAATCTTCAGTGGAGAAATTGTATCACCAATTTATTTAATTATATGCTATATATGATCAGCATGTCACAACTCAATATCATTCTGGTTACACTATCTTATAATATCTAAAAGTTTCATGCAAAAAAAATTATATTTTTGTTGCAGATGGCTATAAATGTCGCTGCAAAAGATTGGGGTCTGAAATGTCTTCATTATGAAATAAGTAAGGATCTTATTTTGCTAAATGTTTTTTTCATAAACTATAATATACCCTTTCATCTTCTTATAAACCTCTTATATTTTCTTCTTAAGGGGATATATCTCATCCTCGTGGAGTAAGGGCAGCTATGGAGATGTAGGCAGAAGCAGAACGGAAGAAGAGAGCTCAAATTCTTGAGTCATAAGGTAATGTCAAATTATTTTTTTTTCCATTCTCAACTCCTGTTTAATTAGTTCATATACAGTTTCTGGTCTAATAATGTTCTGAAGAACTGTTGACTTTTGGGTGAGATGTAGCTTTTAGTTCGCCACATGTTAACTTTTAGCTTTTTTGACAAGTAAAATAGAAGACATGTAATTTGTATATATAATACTTCCTTTAGATTCATAACAAAACAAAATGTGTTAATTATGGACAGTTGCATCACTTACAAACATACAGAAGGAAGATATTGATTTCGGAAAATTCAACTCTAAAAGATTCAACAGAACTATGATTCTCATTTTAGAAAAAGCTTCAGTAGTGCCCTTAGGTTGCAGTTTGAATCTGGCTGGTAAAATTATTTTCAAAAACATAACCAAAGAAAAAGGTTAATTGGTATATATTTAGTACTTTAAAGTATCAAACATAATGTAAAAGAAAGAAAGAGCTCCAGTACATATGGACCAGAAGTATAAAACTTATAGACATAGTTGTACCATATGACACCATACAAAAAACACAACATGTTGATAAGATGAAATGAAGATTTGAAACTGGGTTATCCCAGTGAATGGAGCTACTATAAAGAAGCAATGATCTTTGAATTCGTTAGGAACAGATTTCTCCTAGAGCAAGTTATCAAAGCGCAACCTTTAAAAATTACTATTTAAGGTTGCATAGTTTTCCCGTTACTCTCATCTCTTAAATTCTATAGAGCCCATTTAGAAAGATTTTATAAAAAAACATGCTCTTCTTGTCTTGATTAGTTTATTTTAGCTGCAGAGTTTGCAGTTAGGATGGTGCACATTCAACATGCTCCTCTAGAACCTGTGATCATGTGTACCTTTTTGATAATGACTACGAAGATGCAAAGGACATATATGGAAAACCCATGAATGGCAAGTTCCCTTATGATGAGAAAGGCTGAATCATTTTGGAGGTAAAGATACTTTGATAATGTGTTTAGTTTCCCTTCCTCAAGCATCTCGGTTAGTTTAAAACTTGCTCTAATAGTTCTTATATTTTGGGATTCATAAATATATCTCTCTGCATATGGGACGACTTTCTTGAAGTCTATTTTCATATTACAGCTTCAACCAGAATCCGATTATGCGGATCCTCTAAATTCTATGGAAATTGATTTTGGTTGCTATAATGTTAGTATAGCTATAGTTCTGGAACATTTCTTTCTTTATATACATTTTTTTAATTTCATAACTATTTGATTGATTTATGTCTATATGTTTTTTTGATTTGCAGATAGAGTTTTTTCTAGAAGGTCAATAACCACAAGGTTGAAGGTTTTAATTAAGCATTTTCTTAGGATATGGATTTTAGAATTTCAGGTTTTTGGATTATAGAATTTGGTTTTGTGGTACTTAGATTATTTAAGCAACTGTTTATTGCCTAGCTAGTTGGGTATTTTGTTGAATCAATGAATCTACTATTTATTTTTATAAGATAATTACTTTTTATTTTAAATGTTTATTGCCTTTTGTCTCTTATATTATATACAGGTGTAAAGTTCATTTAAAAAGATCACTAAATGTATTATATTTTTTTTACATTCAAATTGTTAATGTAACAATACATTTTGAATGTCAAACAACTTAATATGACCACCACATCATCACGATTTATAATCATTTATTGGCAAATAATATTTGGTCAATGAAAATTAAAATTTAATGACGAATAATATTAACTCTTTAGAATTAAAAGTATTGTCATTATATATATTCATTTAGTTATGACAACTGATATTGTCACTAATATTAACTATTTGGTGACAAGTTATGTCGTCACTATTATATATCATTTAGTGATGCCTTTTAATTTTGTAACTATTAATAGCTCTTTATGTGACGAGTTCCATCGTCACCATAATTATTCAATTAGCGACATAGAAAAATGTGTCATACAAATTAACTCTTTGGTGACAAACTATATCGTCACTGTATATATTCATTTAGTCACAACAACTAATTTTGTCACTATTAGTAACTCTTTTTGTGACGAGATGTATTGTCACCATAAGTATTCAATTAGTGACATTGAAAAATGTGTCCCAAAAATAACTTTTTGGTGACAAATTATTTTGTAATATTATTTAAAATATGAAATGACGACGACATAATTGTCATGTTAAATATATTATTAGGTGACAAATTTTTCTGTCGTCATTTATTTTCTTATTTTTGGTGACGCTAAACACAATAACATGACGAAAGAATAATCATAAATATGACAGTTGTAGACACCCAAATTTTGCGTTCCCTGTGCTAACCGTGACAGGAGGGCAAAATCGTCAATTGAACCGGCCTGCGGGAGCAAAAGAATGGGCACAAGTGCGAACACTCGACGCCACCGCGACGATTTGTAGTTAAAACTGACGTGACAACAAGGCCATCCGAAGTGAGGATTCCCGAATAATGTGTCACGTCTCACAGTAATTTCCGGACTGCAAAATACAGGATTTTCGGCAAAAACCGACAGCACAACGCGAGAATCAAGATGCGGTGCGGAAACCAAGGACAATTAAATAACATAAGTGCATGGCCGGCTGAGTGGATGGCGGGCTAAGGCCAGCCGCACATTGATCTGCGGCCAGCCGCAGATCAATCTGCGGCTGGCCTTAGCCAGCCTACTTCAGCACATTTCCTTCATCCAGTGAGACAGAGAGAGCAGGCGGAGGAGAGAGGAAGAAAAACAGCAGCAGCAGCTCGGAAAAAGGGGAAGAAATAACAAGAATTTGCAAGGAAAATAGAGAGAAAAGAGAGAAAAGAAGTGAGGAATTATATCTTTTATGTAAGATTATATATCATATATCTTCTATTCTACTCAATACATAAATTCATACCTATTGTGAGGATTATTTGCAAGGTGAAAAGATTATTTTCATAGCAATTTTTGTATATCATTTTGTTAATCTTCTTGTCAATTGGGTTATGTGAAATGTAGTTTTTCTTGTATATTGTTGTGGATCCATGGATTGAGGACTATTAGCGAGGGTTCCAAATGGAACGAAATTCTTCCTAATGGCCCGATGATATCCATTTGGCGATTTTAGCTTGTTTAATTTTTGTAGTATCCATTGTGTGGGTGTGTGGAAATTTGGTTGTGAGCCTAGGAAAGCGACCCCGTGGTCCAAATCCGATGATGGACCTCTTTTGATGTAAGAAGTAGGAACGATGTAGTTTTCATTTTAAATATGTAATCGTCGGGCCTTAAAACGATGCTAAGGCGAGAATCGTGTTTAAGGCCCCGTCATAGTGAAAGTATGCGATTGCTGGCGTTCGGGGTTATTTTGATGGCTTACATGCCCATGAATAGCCTCAACGCATTTTTATGTTTTGATTTGATTAATGACACGAAATTGATTTCAAAGCTAAAACGATAAGATTTCCATAATATCAATCAAATTAGGTTATTAGACTCACGAGGCTAAAAATTGGGAGTGCTAATGAATGTTGATTTCTATTTAATGAGAAGGTTAAAAAATCGTTTTCAAACATCACCAAAAAATGGTTTTTATAAATAAACTAAACGTTTTATTAAACCTTTGTGCATAGGGTTAAAGAGACCCTAGAAGTTGCCCGTCATCTACGAAAGCGACGTATAGATCTCGATTCCTATTCTGACGAAGGTTTAGAAAACTCTTGTTTTTGCCAAAACGACACCTAATGAAAATCTCATAAGTTTTTTTTGATAATTAAAATCAAACCTTTCTCATAAAGCTTTCTCGTTAAGCCAAATGACATTCTAAAGCATTCTCAAAAGAAAGCACGACTTTTCATCAAAACCCAAATGGTTTCTTCATGCAAACTCACCACAACATTCACATAGGCACACACACACACACGCGCACATACACACACATTCAAGAATTCAAGGATAGGAAAAGCATCAAGATTGCGGTAACCGTGTTTCACGGAAGTCGGGGGTGCCTAACACCTTCCCCTCGCTTAAGCAAGCCCCCGAACTCTATGAATCTCGGTTCGCAGACCAATTAATTCGGAGTCACATATGAGCCATCGATTTATAAAAAACGAAAACTCGGATGAGTTGGTACATCCATTTCAAATATACCAACTGGCGACTCTGGTTAATTGGCTCATCATAAAAAGCGATCTTTCAAAACCCCGTCGACATTAATGCCGACCTTTTCCAAAAAAATCATTTAATCAAAAGGCTAAAATCGGAAGAGGATGAAAACCGGCGTCGACAGCTGGCGACCCTGCTGGGGTCATTAGAGGGCTTAAGCCGCGTTCAAGTCTTGATGCTATCCAATCCTTTAAAATTCATAAATGTGTGTGTGCGTGCAATATTTTGACCTGTTGTTGTGTGAATGTGTTTTACCAATGAATGAATGGTTGAATGGATTTGCTTTACTTTAAAGTAATCATTTGCATACAGTGAGGACGATGAATGTGAATGTATGTTGAGAGTGTACCTCCTCTTGAGGCAAACCTGTCGGTTGCTTATTACTGGACTCGAAGGGGCTGCTCCCCGGAGATGGCTCAGGAAACGCACCACCCAAATTTGCTCCAATCGAAAGGATTCAGACGAGTAGATTGCGAAGATTTGGGGACCTTCATGCCGAAAAGCCCGCGAGAGTAACCCTAGGGTAGGTCAGCCTCTGATAAACCTAACGAAAGGGAAGCTTCTTCATGCCCTTTTATCGTTCAGTCAAATAAATAAATGTCATGTAAATGGCATACAACTGTCATACCGTCATCATCGTAATAAATATGTCATGTATCATGTGATTACATCACCTGCACATATAAAGAGAATACTGACATGGTTTTTGCAGGAAGGCAATATGTGCCACGTACCAAGGTTTTCTAAAAATTTCTAAGTACTATCCTGTCATCAAACAGTGACCTTGTTTTGCAGGATAAGATTAGAGAACCGTGAAGGCGTGGCATAACGATCACAAAGAACCCGGAGTAGGGGCATATTCGACCATCCAAAAAAAAATAAAAAATCATGCATCAGTGTTGACATGCATCTGCCAACTTGTAACTGGCACAGTACTAAACTACGGCCCTTGTTTGTTTTACGAGATTGCCCCTACGACCCAACTAAGAGGCCATAAAGTCCATACTCCATCCATCCAAATGGCAGAGGCCCATAGCCATGAAATTACAGTTCTGCCACTCCAACAATACGGCCGAATACGAGGAATTCATCCTAGGACTGAGATTAGCCCTGGGAATGGAAATAAAAAAGATGATAGTAGTTGGAGACTCGAATTGGTCATCCGGCAGGCCATGGGAATATACAACACCAAAGGGCATAAATGGGACCTAGCTACGGGACTGCTGAGATATCTGGAAGCCGAAGAAGCCCACAGACAAATGAACGAAGTACATGACAATGTGTGCGGAGCCCATATGAGAAGAACATTTTTGGCAAAGAAAATCATGTGAACGGGTCACTATTGGCTAACCATGAAAACTGACTGCGATGCTCATGTCAGGAAATGCCATCAATGCCAGATCCATGCCAATGCGATCCATGCACCTCCTAATGAGCCCCATTGCTTGACCTCACCTTGGCCAGTTGGACCGTGCAGCAGGTGATATCCAGGAAGGGGTAAATCCAGGACTATGGCAGTGAATCCCGGCCAGTAGAAGATCAATGGGTTTTAAAATTCTGAGTTTTATTTCAAATCCCTACACGCTCATGTCATTTTGTCATAAAAAAAAAAAAGAAGATCATGTGCTGAAATGTTTTATGTATATGACAAGCATTTTTGTTTTATGTCAGGTACCCCGATTTGAGGCATTCTAGCCTGACAAGCGAGAGGCCAAATTTGAAGGAGGATCACGATTTTGGTATAGAGCGAGATTTCGATCTGACGGGGATTGAGCAGGACGAGACAGATATCGACAAGACGCCTGACGAGATCGAAGGAGGGGTCGAAGATAAACCCAAACCCGACTTAGGCCAAACCATCGCCATCAAACATCAAAACCCCTAACGATCACAAAGAACCCGGAGTAGGGGCAAATTCGACCGAAAAAAAAATAGCCGAGTTGTTGAGCCTGTATGGAGATATGTTTGCTTGGTCCCGTGGCGACATGATTGGATTGTCCACAGACGTTATAGGACATCGACTGCCCATCAAGGAGGGTTCCGACCAATTAAGCAAAAGTTGAGAACGTTGAAGCCTGAACGGAGGTTGAAAATAAAGGATGAGACTGTCAAGCGGTTTAAAGCAGGAATCATCACGGTGTCTATTTACCCTGAATGGCTTTCCGACAGAATCCCAGTACCACAACCTGGAGGAGAAGTAAGGGGCCGCATCGACTATAGAAATCTGAACGATGCCCTCAAGGAGGAGATATACGACAAATTCAAGATCAAACATTTTGATTCAGTCATTTACTGGCCCAAAATGAATGGGGCAGTGGGGGCTACAATTAAAACACAGAGACGATCATGGGAAGAATGTCCGCCAATCATCGAGGATGGCCGGATTTATTGTCGCTCACCCTGTTTGCCTATCGAACCTCAGTTCGCACATTTGCAGGGGCAGCCCCTTACGCATCTCCCGGGCATACGACAAGAGGGTACGATCCCGGAAATTCAAAATAAACAATTTAGTCCTCAAAAGTATCGCGCCCTGCCAAGACGAATCTATGGGGAATTTCGCTCTAAATTAAAAGGAGCCGTCACGAAAAAAAAAAAAAATCCTCTCTGGGGGAGCCCTCATCTTACAAGGAATGGACGGGAAGGCATTCCCCAGCCCGTTAATTCTGACCCTGTGAAACAACTCTATGATCTAAAAAATAAAAAATAAAAAAAAATCAAATAATCAAAAAATGAAAAAAATCAAAAATCCCCCAAACCTTTCAACAAGTCAAAGGACCGGATCTTTTGTCAGCCCAACGAGATACCGATGCAACTAGTACGAGGGAGATCACAAGAAAAGCAACTTAACACTGGGGCATTTGTCCACTACCCAGGAAATGATGACGTGCAAATGGGCACCCATGCAACAATCCCATCAACATGCACCATCATCATCAAATGCTACCTCATGTCAATTCAATCTCCAACGGTACGATCATCTGGCATATTGTCAAGCATAGTTTTCCCGGGATACGATGATCCGCGTGAAAGGGGATTTTATTTGGCTTGATAGGAATCGGATTAATTCTGACAAGCAACCGTGGAGCACGATCGTGAGTATGATTAGATGAAGAAGGCTATTCAACCTTTTGATCGGGTACAAAACCTTAATTTAAAGCAACGTTTGCGACAGAATCGACCTCATGTGACACCCTTCACTTTGTATTTGCACAAACTTTCAGTTGTGGGGTATAAAACTATGACGACGTTAATGGCGATTAACACGTAGTCAGACAGTCAATAATTATCAAGCTAAAATCAAGAAGTCAGACGATAAATGATCATCAAAGCTAATGTCTCGAATCGTGGCCTGGGTTATTCGAGTAATTAAGCCCGATGGGTGTCTCTACACATGGTGCCCTAAAGCCATCTGGTTTGGGAGTCGCTGGCCCAACACTCGTTACATGGGTAACTCAGAGCCTAAGAAAACGAGCATTGCAGTAGAGGAGGCCCGAGCAGATTCGAATCGTGGCATGGGCTACTCGAGTAATTAAGCCTAAGGGGTGACTCTGCATCTGGTGCCCTAAAGCCGTCTGGTTTGGGAGTCACCGGCCTAACACTCGCTACATGGGTAACTCAAGCCTAAGAAAACGAATCTTGCGCAAGGTCAAACAAAGAATGAATGGTGCAGACCACCAGCTTGTCTCGAACCGTGGCCTTTGTTACTCGAGTAAATGAACCCGAAGGGGTGTCTGTACACTTAGTGCCCCAAAACCGTCTGGTTGGGAGTCATTGGTCCAAAACTCGTTAAATGGGTAACTTTGAATAGCCTAAGAAAACGAGACAAGTGAAGGGGGCTAATAAAGAGAAAAGATAATACGAAAAACTCTCGGCCTTAAACAAGAAGTCATGGAAGAAAAACCCCTACTGAATGCAGCATCGCACAGTGCATTTGTCATATGACGTCAATCCTGCTAAGAACGTTGTCGAGAATGGAGGCAGAATACCTCTGACGAGGGAAGATAGTTCTTTTGAATTCGACCTTACTCACGTACAATGACCATGAATGCTTGAAGGTGTTCTTACGATTTCATAACTCGTTAAATAGAAAATCATCAACTCACGAAGGATCGAAAATAACTTCCAATCTAGTACATTCACGGTTCACAACTTGCTAGATTGTGCGATCAACAGATATTCAATTTTATGTGCTTTAACTGCATTGTTGTTGAGATTATAATATCTTTGTGTTGAACTAACACTAACGGCCCGAGCCTTCAGGTTTTGGCATTTGTTAGTCATCTGATATGCAGGATCTTACAGAGATGTGGATAACTCAGCACGGTCAACATCGCGAGTTTTCAATAGAAATTCTTGGTAGCGACACGCGCCAAGGCAGGGGCAGTTAAGAATCGTGAAATGGAAGGAAGCTGAGGCTGCACAGAACTTCTCGTCATTGGGCCTATCCCTAATCCTGACTATCACTGCCTCGACATCCAAATGATCCACATGCATGAGCATATACGAGGATAATATAATGCGGGACAACAGCATATCGGCAGTCAAAAATGATCAAAAGGCCAAGGAGCCCAGCATAGCTGTCGGTCATCACAGAGAGCGAAACAGACTGCCTCAACTCGATGAAATGAAGACGACCAAGAACAGAGAGAGTACTAGACCAGGGTTGAAGTCTAGAAACTACACTTCACGACGAGGCGTGATCCAGTCAAATTTTGGCAAACAACGACGATTGTCGAATCGTATCATTTGACTGAACAGGGGTCATTTCTATCTAAACATATGTTGTGCACATGCATCTGTCCATAACATATCTGCCAGATCATGCATAACATCTTTTTCATGCATACAGGTACGATCAAAATGAAAATCGTCAGGAAAGTACAAGCACGTCGCTTTCAACCTCACAAATGATCAGACTGTGATGGCTTTTGCGGCATGGTACGTGGACGATGTTGGTGGGAGATCCAGGACAGAAGCCGATCACACATCCCATTTCAAGAAAACACTGAAATCAAATCGAGCGACCCCTGGGAAGGGCTGGTATCCAAACAATCAATGATCCCTGGGAAGGGCTGGTTTCCAAACAATCAATGACCCTTGGGAAGGGCTGGTATCCAAGCAAGAAGTGACCCCTGGGAAAGGCTGGTATCCAAGCAATCAATAACCCCTGGGAAGGGTTGGTATCCAAACAATCAATGATCCTTGGGAAAGCATCCAAGCAAACCACAACAAGATGGTGAGCACCCTGGGAAGGGCTGAGATCCAAACACTAACACCTTGGGAAGGGCTGAGATCCAAACACTAACACCCTGGGAAGGGCTGAGATCCAAACACTAACACCCTGGGAAGGGCTGAGATCCAAACAACTAACACCCTGGGAAGGGCTGAGATCCAAACAACCAAACCCCTGGGAAGGGCTGAGATCCAAACACTAACACCTTGGGAAGGGCTGAGATCCAAACACTAACACCTTGGGAAGGGCTGAGATCCAAACACTAACACCCTGGGAAGGGCTGAGATCCAAACAACTAACACCCTGGGAAGGGCTGAGATCCAAACAACCAAACCCCTGGGAAGGGCTGAGATCCAAACAATCGACCGGTGACGATAACCGGGGATTACGAGATGGGTGGCCAGCGACAAAACCCGGCCCCGACGAGACGATTGACCGGCGACGATAACCGGCGATTACGAGATGGGTGACTGGCGACGAAATCCGGCCCCGACGAGACGATCGACCGGCGACGATAACCGGTGATTACGAGATAGGTGACCGGTGACGAAACCCGGCCCCGACGAGACGATCGACCGGCGACGATAACCGGCGATTACGAGATGGGTGACCGGCGACGAAACCCGGCCCCGACGAGACGATCATCCGCATCGAATATTTTGCGTGTCTTACATCTTACGTTGCATCATAAGTCATATGTGTTGCATCACGTATGTATTGTCATTCTTGTGCACTGTCATTCATGCATCGAGTGTCTATTTCTTTATCCTGTTCATTTCATTTAACATTTCATAAACATGATAAAGAGGGCAGCTGTAGACACCCAAATTTTGCGTTCCCTATGCTAACCGTGACAGGAGGGCAAAATCGTCAATTGAACCGGCCTGCAGGAGCGAAAGAATGGGCACAAGTGTGAACACTCGACGCCACCGCGACGATTTGTAGTCAAAACCGACGTGACAACAAGGCCATTCGAAGTGAGCATTCCCGAATAATGTGCCACGTCTCACAGTAATTCCTGAACTGCAAAATACTGGCTTTTCGGCAAAAACCGACAGCACAACGCGAGAATCGAGATGCGGTGCAGAAACCGAGGACAATTAAATAACATAAGTGCATGGCGGGCTGAGTGGATGGCGGGCTAAGGCCAGCCGCACATTGATCTGCGACCAGCCGCAGATCAATCTGCGGCTGGGCTTAGCCAGCCTACTTCAGCACATTTCCTTCATCTAGTGAGACAGAGAGAGCAGGCGGCGGAGAGAGGAAGAAAAACAGCAGCGGCAGCTCGGAAAAAGGGGAAGAAATAGCAAGAATTTGCAAGGAAAATAGAGAGAAAAGAGAGAAAAGAAGTGAGGAATTATATCTTTTATGTAAGATTATATATCATATATCTTCTATTCTACTCAATACATAAATTCATACCTATTGTGAGGATTATTTCCATAGCAATTTTTGTATATCATTTTGTTAATCTTCTTGTCAATTGGGTTATGTGAAATGTAGTTTTTCTTGTATATTGTTGTGGATCCATGGATTGAGGACTATTAGCGAGGGTTCCAAATGGAACGAAATTCTTCCTAATGGCCCGATGATATCCATTTGGCGATTTTAGCTTGTTTAATTTTTGTAGTATCCATTGTGTGGGTGTGTGGAAATTTGGTTGTGAGCCTAGGAAAGCGACCCCGTGGTCCAAATCCGATGATGGACCTCTTTTGATGTAAGAAGTAGGAACGATGTAGTTTTCATTGTCAATGTGTAATCGTCGGGCCTTAAAACGACGCTAAGGCGAGAATCGTGTTTAAGGCCCCGTCATAGTGAAAGTATGCGATTGTTGGCGTTCGGAGTTATTTTGATGGCTTACATGCCCATGAATAGCCTCAACGCATTTTTATGTTTTGATTTGATTTATGACACGAAATTGATTTCAAAGCTAAAACGATAAGATTTCCATAATATCAATCAAATTAGGTTATTAGACTCACGAGGCTAAAAATTGGGAGTGCTAATGAATGTCGATTTCTATTTAACGAGAAGGTTAAAAAATCGTTTTCAAACATCACCAAAAAATAGTTTTTATAAATAAACTAAACGTTTTATTAAACCTTTGTGCATAGGGTTAAAGAGACCCTAGAAGTTGCCCGTCATCTACGAAAGCGACGTATAGATCTCGATTCCTATTCTGACGAATGTTTAGAAAACTCTTGTTTTTGCCAAAACGACACCTAATGAAAATCTCATAAGTTTTTTTTGATAATTAAAATCAAACCTTTCTCATAAAGCTTTCTCGTTAAGCCAAATGACATTCTAAAGCATTCTCAAAAGAAAGCACGACTTTTCATCAAAACCCAAATGGTTTCTTCATGCAAACTCACCACGACATTCACATAGGCACACACACACACACGCACATACACACACACATTCAAGAATTCAAGGATAGGAAAAGCATCAAGATTGCGGTAACCGTGTTTCACGGAAGTCGGGGGGTGCCTAACACCTTCCCCTCGCTTAAGCAAGCCCCCGAACTCTATGAATCTCGGTTCGCAGACCAATTAATTCGGAGTCACATATGAGCCATCGATTTATAAAAAACGAAAACTCGGATGAGTTGGTACATCCATTTCAAATATACCAACTGGCGACTCTGGTTAATTGGCTCATCATAAAAAGCGATCTTTCAAAACCCCGTCGACATTAATGCCGACCTTTTCCAAAAAATCATTTAATCAAAAGGCTAAAATCAGAAGAGAACGAAAACCGGCGTCGACAACAATATTGTCGTCATTAAAATTAGATGATTTAAATAGAGTAACATATTTTTATCACTAAAACAATATCATTTAATGACGAAAAAAGATTTTTGTCATTTAATGCACCAAGTTTTGATGACGAAACATAATATAGAGTGACGAAAGTTTCATTCAAATAGTGACGCTAGTAACGTCACTAAAAGTAATTAATTATAGTGACAATGATGTAGATCGTCACCATAAGTTAAAACATTTAGTGACGACATCAAATATTGTTAAATAAACCTAATACCACGCTCATACGGTGACGGTCTCTGTGACGATTAACAATCGTCACTAAATGTTTTAGTGACGAAAAATGAATTTTATGTGACAAATTTTAGCGTCATTTTTTGTGTGATTTTTTGTAGTGAATGTCTGACAGTTTGATGTCAGACTTTTGATCAACCCAGAAATGACCTAGATGACATAGTTTGTGTAGTTTATTGATGTAGAGTTGTTGTATGATATATGAACTACAATCTCGAATTATTAAAACACCTAAACAATCAACTAGTTGAACGAAATTAACAGTCAAACCACGTTGACCGTTATGACTGGATGAGTTTCTGGGTTACCCAGAAACTCAAGAACAGTCATGAACGGGGTAGTTTGACCATGCATTTTAGATCATGATATGATATATTTTGAGATGAAAATTGATATGTCGTTGTACACTGCCATGTTGGCTATAACAACAAACAAAAATCAAACACAAAGATCAAACGAGCTGAGATTAATTTGAGGTCAAAAGTCACTGTTGGACATTGACCAAGTGTTCTTCATGAAGAACACCTTTAGCGACGAAATTCATAAGCAAACCCAGAAACCTATGATTTTATGCAGACCGTCGCTAAAGCCCTTTAGCGACGGATTTTTAATAAAAATAAAATAAAAATTAATTAAATAAATAATAAAATAATAAATAAATATTAAATAATTATTAATAATTAATTAATAAATCCGAAAATTCATTTTTAAATTATAAAAATTTATTTTTAATATTTTTATATATTCTGATATATTATTTAATTTAATTAAATAATAAATAATAATTATGATAAATTATTTAATAATTGTTTTAATTATTTAAAAATGACATTAAATTATTAAATAATTATATTAATTATTTAAAAATGATATTAAGGTAAATAAAATTATTATATATAATAATTAAATAAAATATTAAATATTTAAATATTATTAATGATAAATAAATCATTTAAATAATATAGTAAGTATAAAAAAAATTACTTTAAATGATAATTAAAATCATTTAAATATCAAATTAAGTTTTGAAAATTATTATAAGTAATAAATAAATTATTTTAAAAGTCTAAAAATAATATTAATGATAAAATAAATCATTTAAATAATATTCAATCTTTCTAAAAATATTATAAATGATAAATAAATCATTTAAATAATATTTTAAATAACTAAAAATATTCTAAATGATAAATAAATCATTTAAATAACATATTAAATGTTTTAAAAATGTTCTAAATAATAATTAAATCATTTAAAAATATTTCTAAACTTGTAAAATTATTTAAAAATACTTCCAAGCTTCTGAAAATTATTTAAACATAATACCAAGCTTCTAAAAGTATTATAAATAATAATTAAATTATTTAGACTAATAATTAGACTTCCAAATGAAGTTTTATCGAACAATCTATGTGTTTAGCCATTAATAACGCGACCGAGATACCGAATCAACGTCGAACCTTAATGAAACTTGTTTAGATTAACGTGATACATGTTTATATACGTGCTAACACTTATTATTGGTATACGTAGACTACGTGCGTTGACCGATTGTACTAAATTATAGTGAGCTACGCTAAGGCAAGTCTCCCAACTTTGTTATATTTAAGCAAGTATTATACATCTTGCTATCAATTATTGTGAAGTTATTGCTTCTTGTTCAGCATAACTTAAGAAATGAATCATTATTCATATATTGTTTATTTTAGCGTAAATTGTTGTGTCAAACCAAATTGTTTGGTAAGACATCTATACTGAGTAAATGGAAATGCCTTCATAGGAAGGCCAATAAATGTCGATAATATATTGACCACAAATGGTAGGATGATATGCATACTCCTAGGATATTGGTGAGGCTGATCACCTACCAGATATCCAAAACTCAAATGATTCTAAGTCATTAAAGACTGATAGAACTAAATGAAATATATGGTTCTTATACAGAACCCTCAGTATACATTGTTGATATCTTTCAAATCAAACACATGGTGTTTATATATTCAAATGAACTTGCTGAGCATTTGTAGCTCATTCTTGCGCATATCTTTTTTTGCAGCTATAAATGATATCCCTGGCACGTCTGGGACTAACAAGGGGAAAAGCCATGCTTATTAAGTTTTATTTCTGTTGTTGAATACTTTAAGTCTTTTAAAGACTTGTTCTTGTAATAACTTAGTATAACGAATGATGTAACCGAACAAAATGTTATGTAATATATTATGATCCTTTATGTCATAGAATGCGTTATACTCTGATCTTTAAATTCTTTAGAATAGTTGTACTAAGTTAAATACAGTGTCTATATGAACTATACATCTGAATGAGGGTATCTAAATGATGTTGAGAGTCCTATAAGCTCTGGGGTTACACTTAATGAGCGCCGGTAAGGTGCCATCTTTACCGAAATGCGCCCCTCAGTTCTATGGACAATCTTATCATTAATACTGTGAATGTCAGATAGATAGGGAATATTGATATGAAAGAGATATTCATAAGATATGAATCTATATATCTAAGTGAGGGTATCCAAACACAGACAACGTTTTGGCCGGAACTAGTACCTGTTATGGGATACTGTGAATCTTGGATAGATAGAAGTCATATATCATTGAGTATTTACAGTTGTATAGTTCCACGTGAGCACCAGATCTGCTACAGGGGAGTGTAGAGATTTGGGGGCGTCACAGCTCCGTTTGAGGCATTGTATGGTAGGAAGTGTCGAACACCAACTTGTTGGGATGAGGTTGGCGAGAAGGCTATAGAAGGGCCTGAGTTAGTTCAAATCACTACGGAGAAGGTAGCTGTGGCTAAGGAGAAATTGAGGTTTGCTCGATCTCGGCAAAAGAGTTATGCTGATAAGCACAGAAGGACTTTAGAGTTCAAACTTGGTGAACATGTATTTTTGAAGGTTTCTCCTTGGAAGGGTATTCGACGATTTTGTTTGAAAGCTAAACTCAGTCCGCGTTATATTGGGCCATTTGAGATTCTGAAAAGGGTCGGCGAAGTTGCATATCGGTTAGCTCTGCCTCCACAATTAGCTCATGTGCATAATGTGTTCCATGTGTCGGTGTTGAGAAGTTATCATTATCATCAATTGCATGTGGTACAATATCCGTTCGATAAGAGTCGGAAGGATCTTACTTGTGAGGAACAAGCCGAGAAAATTTTAGATCGTCAAGAGCGGATTATGAGGAGGAAAACAATTTCGTTTGTTAAAGTTTTGTGGAAAAATCATTCGAAACGAGAGGCAACTTGGGAGATGGAGGAGTCTATCCGGGCGGAGTATCCGCATCTTTTTGATAATTAGGCACGTTCCTTTTCTTTTGATTCCGGGAACGGAATCCTTTTTAATGGGGAAGTAATGTAATACACATATTTGTTTTTAGTCCCACATCACCCTTTTTACTCAAACTCTCCTCCTCCCTTAGCCTATATATAGAATATCAACCTTTGCTTTATTTTACCAATCAATTAGTACCTCCAAATTTTGTTTTGTGAGGAACTTTTTGTGTGAAGTCCTTTTTGGTGATGACCTCCTTAGTTAAAATTTTCAGTATTGATAGCGTGGGCAGACTGTGAACTTCATAATTTCGGGTATTTTCTTTTTCTTTCTTTCTTTCTTTCTTGTGTATTAATTTAATTTAATTTAATGTATTATTATTTTATAATTTTAATTAGTATATTTTAGTTAGTTTGTTAGTTAATATTTTAGTATTATTTTGGATAAATATTAAGTATCTCAATTATAAGAAAATGTTCTCTTTAATTTATTAATTTAATAAAATAATACGGAGGGTTCAATATATGCATAAAAACTATTAAATATTAATGTTATAGTATTTAATAAAATGTATTATTTTGGTGAATAGATTATATTGAGCGAGTCTAACCAATTGCATCTGTAATTGTGGGTATTACATTACGCACTCCAGGTACGGATTCTGTACTCTTTCAGCAATACTTTTATGAAATTTAATTAATTCGTTTTGTTCTGCGTTTCGAATTCCGTTATTATTTCACATAATTGTTTCTTGTGAAATTTATATAATTCTTTCATTTTTGAGTAGATACATATGACTCGTATTTGTATTCTTTGAGTTAGAATATCATATCTACTATTTATTTTGATATCTGTAGAGCGGTACAAGTTATTACCTTCTTTTGAGACATTATGATTATGATTTAATTTGGTTCAACATGTACGTATAGAACCCTCTTTGTTGGTATTGTGTCGCATGTGTTGTGACATGATATTTTTTTTGTTAGAATATATTGTAGGGTATACTTGAGCTATAATCACCTGTGGGGGTACCACAGGCATGTCGTCTTGGCACAAGAGACATGACACTTTCGTGGCGGTGTGATTAGTCCACGGCGTCTCTGTTTTGTGCTCCGATGGGAGTTGGCCATCTGGTGATTTGTTGTGAGAGGCGTATGGGTCGGCCCTAGTTTTCTGTTCTGTTTTGCGGATTGGTGATGTTGTGCCAAACACCCCTTCCGATTTTGCATGCATTTGGATCTGCAGTCCAATGTGTGATTTGTCTATGTGGCATTATTTAATTTGCCTATGTGGCATTATTTGACCTGTCTGTGTGGCAAGCTATATTTTTGAGCTCGGTATGAAATAACACCTTGCCATTTCTTCAGACTATTAAGTTATTGTGATACAACTCAGTTCAGTTTAGTTGATTTTGTTATTCATTTCAGTTCAGTTCATAAATCTGTTCTTTATATCTGTACTGGGCATTTGGCTCATGCTGTGTTTTTCTTCCGGCAGTTACTCAAGGGGATCATGGGCAAGTGTGATGAGAGCTTCTCACCTAGAAGGTTTAGATATTTTGGTTATGTTTCGATGTTTGGGTCTCTAGTATTGAACTTTTATTAAGATTAGAATGTACTAATCAGTATGTATTTTTGAGCTGGTTGGGTAGTTATTAACACTTCTTTAAGACTAATCTTTTGCGGTTTATAATTTTGATATTAGTTTATATTTCTGTTATATATGTGTGTGGTCTCCCTTCCTATTTTTGGAAGGGTGTTGCATACTTGTCGACGCCGGGTTTTTCGCTTTCTCTTGGTCTCTTTTCCAAATTTAGCCTTTTGGTTTAGATGATTTTTTGGAAAAGGTCGGCATTGAGGTCGACGGGGTTTTGAAAGGTCGTTTTTATGATGAGCCAATTGACCAGAGTCGCCAGTTGGTATATTTGAAATGGATGTACCAACTCATCCGAGTTTTCGCTTTTTTTAAATCGCTGGCTCATGTGTGACTCCGAATTAATTGGTCTGCGAATCGAGATTCATAGAGTTCGGGGGCTTGCTTAAGTGAGGGGAAGGTGTTAGGCACCCCTCGACTTCCGTGAAACACGGTTACCGCAATCTTGATACTTTCCTATCCTTTAATTCATGAATGTATGTGTGTGTGTGTACGTGTGTGTGTGTGTGCCTATGTGAATGTCGTTGTGGGTTTGTATGAAAGAATCATTTGGATTTTTAGGGAAAATCGTGTTTTAATTTGAGAACGCTTCGGAATGTCTTTTCGGTGTACACGAGAAAGCTTTATTCTTTATGAGAAAGGTTTGATTTTAATTGTCCAAAACTATGAGATTTTCATTAAGTGTCGTTTCGGCAAAATAAGAGTTTTAAACCTTCGTCTAAATAGGAATCGAGATCTATACGTTGCTTTCATAAAATGATGGGCAATTTCTAGAATCTCTTTCACCCTATGCACAAAGATTTAATAAAACGTTACTTATTTCTAAAATCAAATTTTTGTGAGGTTTAAAAAACGATTTTCTTTAGCTTTCTCGTTAGATAGGAATCGACATTCATTAACATTTTTCAAATTTTAACCTCGTGATTCTAATATCCTACTTTGATTGATTTTATGAAAATCTTATCATTTAGCTTTGAAATCAATTTCGTGTCATAAATCAAATCAAGCATAAACACGCGTCGGGGCTATTCCTGGGCATGTAAGCCATCAAAATATCCCCGAACGCCAACAATCCCCAATTTCACTATTTCGGGGCCTTAAACACGATTTTCGCCTTAGCGTCGTTTTAAGGCCCAACGATTACATATTTACAAAGAGGCTACATCCTACCCGCTACATACATCAAGACATGTCCATCATCGGATTTGGACCACGGGGTCGCTTTCCTAGGCTCACAACCAAGTATCCACACGCAAACAATCGGATATTACAAGAAAATAAACCAACCCGGATAATCTAACAATACCAAGACGTCCTAAAATAACGATTTAAAGGAATTGATACCAAATATAACACCTTAAAACAAACAAAGAAATTAATGAACGAATATCATCGGGTTATTAGGAAGAGTTTCATTCCGATGGAAACTTCACTCATAATCCCTAATTCATTGTTCAATCAATAAATTACATGAAAAATTGCATCTAATTTGATCAAATGATATGATAGAAATTGATATCACAAAAGAGATTTCACCTTGCAATTGATATCCAAATGGATGTGAACTTGATGTATTTGAATAGAAGGAAAGAAACTATTTGATACAATCAAATCAAAAGAAAATTATTCCTCTCTTTTTTCTCTCTTTTCATCCAATTTGATTGCAAAATTTATGCTATTTCTTCCTCAATTTCCGAGTTTTGCTGCTGTTTTCCGCTGGAATTCTTCCTCTTTCAATTTTTTGCTGAACCTCCTGTATGCTGCCTGAAGCTGGCTTAAATAGGCTGGCCAGAGCCAGCCGCAGATCTATCTGCGGCTGGCCGCAGATGGATCTGCGGCTGGCCAGCTGGCACGCCTCCCATCGCACTCAGCTGGTAGTGCTGATTTCCTGGTTTCCTTCCGTGCTGGCGCACCCACTTGGCCGCAGATCTATCCGCGGCTGGCGGGCTTGACTTTCTCGATTTTCGTGTCATCACGCCTCGATTTTCGTGCCGCAACGTCGGTTTTCGCTGACAGGCTCGTATTCTGCAGTCCGGGAATTTCCGGGAGACGTGCCACCTCATTCGGAAATGCCTGCCTCGGACGGCTTTATTGTCACGTAAACTTGGGTTGACCAAAACATTGCGGCGGTGCCGGGCGCTCGCCCCTGTGCCCGCTCCTTTGCTCCCGCAAGCTGGTTCAATTGACGATTTCGCCCTCCTGTCATGGTTAGTAGAAGGAAACGCAAAATTTGGGTGTCTACAGCTGCCCCTCTTTATCATGTTTATGAAATGATAAATGAAATGAACAGGATAAAGAATAGACACTCGATGCATGAATGACAGTGTGTAAGAATGACAGTGCATACATGATGCCTCACACATATAGCTTATGATGCAACATAAGATGCAATGCATTCAAGACATTCGTAAGAGTGTCAATGCATCAACCCCTTGACCGTGTTCGTTAGTCTTTGGGTTCACTCCTTCAATCTATCGTCTCGTTCGGGGCCGGGTATCGTCGCCGGTCACCCATCGCGTAACCCCCGGTTATCGTCGCCGGTTGGTTATCTTGTCGGAGCCGGTTATCGTCGCCGGTCATCCATCTCGTGATCGCCGGTTATCGTCGCCGGTCGATCGTCATGTCGGGGCCGGGTATCGTCGCCGGTCACCCATCTCGTAACCCCCGGTTATCGTCGCCGGTTGGTTATCTGTCGGAGCCAGTTATCGTCGCCGGTCATCCATCTCGTGATCGCCGGTTATCGTCGTCGGTCGATCGTCATGTCGGGGCCGGGTATCGTCGCCGGTCACCCATCTCGTAACCCCCGGTTATCGTCGCCGGTTGGTTATCTGTAGGAGCCGGTTATCGTCGCCGGACATCCATCTCGTGATCGCCGGTTATCGTCGCCGGTCGATCGTCTCGTCGGGGCCGGGTATCGTCGCCGGTCACCCGTCTCGTAACCCCCGGTTATCGTCGCCGGTTGGTTATCTGTCGGAGCCGGTTATCGTCGCCGGTCATCCATCTCGTGATCGCCGGTTATCGTCGTCGGTCGATCGTCATGTCGGGGCCGGGTATCGTCGCCGATCACCCCTCGCGTAAACTTTTCACTTCAACACGTCAAATGGCTTCAAGGGAGCAAGGTGGGGCCCACCAAGGCCAGCCGCAGATGGATCTGCGGCCAGCCGCAGATACATCTGCGGCCAAGATCGGGCTTATAAGCGGCATCCCGCTTCCAGATCTGTCACTTTCAACTTCCAACTCACACATATTCCTCGCGATTTTTTGCTTGTTCGCAAAGGCTTTTCGTCGATTTTTCAACTTTCCTGCAAAAACTGTTCCGGTAGGATTGATCTACACGCTACAGGTAACACTTTGACCGGTCACTTTTCAATCTCGTCAATGTTTTGCTATACATTTGACTATTTGCATGTTTAGAGATAAAATGTATGCTTTACAATGCTATGTAATGTACCATCATATATACATGCTATGTATCAACTATGTGAGTCCTATTTTATGTTCATGAGGCGGTCCCACATATTGTTACTCCTTTTCTGCAAGAGAAACATGCATTACATGATGTAATTACACATATGAATGCAATTTAAATCTGTTTGAGGCTTTGATTGATGGAAAACACGTTTGGCTTATGCCTGGGATGTCCGATTTACAAACGGAACTCTGCCGATTTTTTTTTTTTTTTTTTTTTTTTTTTTTTTTTTCATAACCATGCATCATGTTGCATTAATTATATGATGAGGCTAGAAATTTAGAATGTTCATTACATAATTTTAATAGGGAACTTACCTTCTTTCTCGCCCGTTCTATTCCAGCTATGGATCGTGATGCGCCCAGTAGCTCCTCCGCCTCTCGGACTTCGGGTGTTCGCCGTCGTAGGGCTGCACCCACTCCTGTTCCTCCTCGGACCCGTCAGGCTCGTCGTTTGACGGAGGCTGTTATTCGTCCTGGTCATCCGGACGTTGAGGAGGCTGTCCCTCCGGAGGTTGCGGCAGAGGGGCCATCCTCCAGCACACCGGCTCCATCTACTCATCAGGCTCCTTCTGGCGCCTCTGTGCAGATACCCGATCTTTTGGGTCGGGATCTCAGCCGTCACCCTTCAGCATCTCTCGCGGCTAACGAGGTATATTTCAGCTCTATTCTGATTTCACTCTCAATTTCTCCATTCTCCTTTTATCCGGATTGACCCCTTGGTGATTGCCCCAGGTACCCGAGTTTACCCAGCCGAGGGGTAACTGGTTCAACATCTACTCCCTTTACGCGGACCCTGCACAGTGATTATCGGGCGATGGTGGACTCTTGGGGTTTTCGACATTTCTTCACTATCATTCCCCGCCAGTGCCCCTGGGGTTACATGAGGGCTTTATCCGAGCGATGGTTCCACCAGACGCAGTCTCTTCATCTCCTCGACTGCGAGGTCGTGTTGACCCCATGGGACTGGAGGTACATTACTGGCATTGAGTTTACCGGGTCCCGCGTCCCTTTGGATCTTGATATCACTCCTGCGGAGGTTCGAGCTTTGCTAGGCTTCGCTGCTGAGGATCGGGTCTTTAAGGCCCGCAGTATCCGATCTGGTGCCTTGGCTGTTGATGCAGTCGGGGGTCTCTATGCGATGCCCATTCCCGCGGATCAGGGCACCAGGGACATTCTGCTACGACGCCTG
This sequence comes from Aralia elata, assembly GCA_034770075.1. NCBI lineage: Eukaryota > Viridiplantae > Streptophyta > Magnoliopsida > Apiales > Araliaceae > Aralia > Aralia elata. The sequence continues at coordinate 35,047,376 of CM068387.1, read as the reverse complement.
TTCCTGACCATCATGAGGGGTTGTTTTCTAGGGAACAACTCCTCCACCATTCATTTCAGCGTCGTGGGAGCGGTCAGAGATGTGGATCGCATCAGTGACTATGACTGGGGGTCATTCACCTTTGCCTATTTCCTCCACGGTATGCGCCTACGCTCGGAGGGACAGACTGATGCCTGGCTCGGTTTCTACCACTTTTTGCTGGTGAGTCCCCTCCTCCTTTCTCTTACTGTATTTCTTTTCCTTTCATCTCTTTTCTGTATTTGATAGTGACTCATGCCTTGCCTTGTTTCTATTCACAGTTCTGGGCTTACGAGCGGCTGCCATGTCTGAGGCCTATCACTACTCTGGGCCCGGACACTTATCCTCGGGGTCGGCGATGGCATCACAGCACTCTGGAGGAGGTCCCCGTGTCGGGCAGCTTTGCACATTGTCGTATTCAGCTGGAGTTGATCACGGCTGCCGACGTCGTCTGGATTCCCTACCTCTCCGATCATCTGACTGTGGGGTTTGCTGACGGGCATCCTTCCGGCCCGGAGTTCGAGCTTTCCACCCGCCGCCTCACTTTGCAGAGTGTTGGAGGCTGGGTGATGTATCTGGGAGAGCGCGCATTCAGATGCGTCACTGGGGAGATCCGTATCCCGCACTCCCTTTCTTTCACTACTTTCTGGCCGCTGGATTCTCAGCCTTCAGAGATCATGCTTGCCGGGGAGGATGGTCGGATGCTTTCCACAGGTCCCACTACGAGTGATGCATTCCGTACATGGTGGGTGCCCCGTACCATCGGTCCTCAGACTCGGGCCACTTTCTTCCTTGGAGACATGGTTCCAGGCTCGGTGACGATGACCGATTGGGCTGCCTGTGTTCGGACCCCTACCCACGCTGAGCAGATCGCCTCATTGACCCGTCAGGTAGATCAGTTGTCGCTGTTTATTCGGGGGTTGGGCCGGGCCCCGGAGGAGGCTTACACCTACGATCCTGACGGTGCAGGTTATGATGCAGGCCCGAGTTCATCTGATGCCACAGCGCATCCCTACATTCCTGATATTAACTTTGGTCCTCCGAGCTCGGCGACTCCAGGGGATCAGTTCGAGGATCCTGCTTTCATAGATGATACTGATTTTATTTTAGACCAGGATAGGATAGGGTCTTTTGTATCAGCACCTGCTTAGATTTCTTTTTCATTTATGCACTATGTACATGAACTCATTTATTTATTTATGCACAGCTTTCTTTTTCATTTTTATGGGATTCACCTGCTTTATTATTAACTGTATGATGCATGCTTTTTATTTATGGGTAGAGGATGACCCCTGTACAGTCTTTTTTGATACTATTTTTTCACAGATGTCGTCCTCAGATGCCGTGGTTCGTTTGGATTCCACTCCTTCCACGGGGTTGGTTGGCAGCCTCTTCCGCTGGTTGGACAGTCTACTGCCAGCAGACAGGATTATCGCAGATGGTCTTTTGGGACATTCTTGGTCCTTACTGACCTTTCAGGTGCCAGCGGGCTTTGTGGATGGTCTTCTGAGCTATTGGGCCCCTGCCCGTCAGGTGTTTAGGTTAGGGACAGTAGAGCTGACCCCCACCCTTGAGGAGTATGCTCGCTTCACCGGCTTGCCGTTGGATGGTCCCTGTGCTAGGGTTACCGTTGGTTCCATGCGTCGTCAATTCTTGACTTTCACCGGTTTGCGGAGGGCCGTCTTATTACCGGTAATTACATCAGACCATATGGTTCCCCTTCAATTCTTGATTGACCGATTTGGCTCACCTGACATTTTCCGTCTTTTCCTCGGTGATTTTTCCGTGTCCGAGGAGCGCTGGGATGCCTTGAGAGTGGGCGTTCTGATGGCCTGTGTCATCTCAGTTTTGTACTTGCCTGCAGGATCCGATCATTTGGACATGCGGATTGTTGCGGCCGTTAGGGCCCTTCAGGAGGATCACACCATTCTCCCCATGATATTGGCGGATACCTACATGTCGGCCACATATTGCCAGTCCTTCCGAGGGAGATTCTTCAGAGGGAGTTCGACCTTATTGTATATGTGGTTCATGAGTCATCTTAGTCCCATCGGCCATTTCCGTCGCCAAGGGTTTTGCTTCAGTCACAACATAGCCGCGCAGTTTTCGTTTCGTCCCGTGAGCTGTACTGATGTGACCTCCTGGATATCCTTTTTGTCTGTCATTGAGGACCCCTTTCATCTATTGGTTTACTCGGGCTATTGCTCCTTCATGAGCTTCTTGACTCATGTGCCTGGTATGGATTTCATTCCCATTGCTGGGTTAAGGGGCGTGACGACCTATCATCCTCTGGCGGTTATGGGGCAGTTTGATCAGACACAGGATTTACACCCCTTCGCGGGTGCAAAGCCGCATACCGATTCCTTATATCATCCTGTACAGAGAGGGATCTATTGCAGGTATACGAGCTTTGGGATCGCAGGATCTTTGCCGAATATAGTGCGAGCTGTCACATCCAGACATTTGCCTACGTACAGTGGTTGCGTGGAGATCTGGATTCGGCTAGTTTGAGTCGGACTGGGGCCTTTGATGACTCTGGAGTGATTTTCACAGAAGATACCACAGACCATTCCCTTTCAGCCGATTCTGCCCCGAGTCGGGTTGCTGAGGATTCCCGACTCTGCCTGGCCCTGATTACTACTGAAGCCGAGAGGGATGCCGCCCTTGCCGAGAGAGATGAGGCCATTCGGCTAGAGATGCTGCCATTGCTGATAGAGAGGCCATTGTATTTCAGACCAGGGCAGTGGTAGATGCTCATTTTGGGACTGTCAGCCGAGCTACTGCTTTACTGGATCGTATTGATATGATGGGGCAGCAGATTGCAGGAGATGCTGATGCTTCAGATCTATCCACCACCCTGTCCATCCTGCTTCGGCTAGTTTCAGATTTGTAGATTATTTTATTTCCTGCATAGACTATGTTGGTTTCATCAGTTATTGAAAGAGAAATCTTGTAATAAAACGACTTATATATATAGACATGCATTTAAATTTAATCATTTTCCCCTTTTGTCGTATCATTGCCTTCCATTGGATCATCATTTTATCCAATTGACCATGATTTTGACATCTCGCCTTCTTTCTTTTCTCAAGACTTGATGGAGATTTGACAGATATTGCCGCACACCTTTTGATTTCATCGGATTGAATCTCAGATTTTGGATAACTGTTTGGTTGGATCAGGGTATGTACTTTGGGATGAAACTGGTTAGGCAATTGGTTTCGGGAAGGTTTTGAGGGTGTAGGAAGGTTTTATCTGGATATCGAAAATTGGTTTCGGTTAGGGAAAGGATTATTTTTTTTTTTTTGAAGGATCGGACCGCGCCATGATGGCTGCCTACGTACCCCCACAAGTTGGGAGATCAGGTCCTACGTAGTTCGCTCTCAAAGGAAAAACAGAACTGATGATTTAAGCGTAGAACCGCTTCACCGAGTCAGCATTGAGGGGTTGTGGAAATACCTCACCATCCATTTCCTGCAATATGAGGGCTCCTCCGGATAGCACTTTCTTAATCACGAATGGTCCTTCCCAATTCGGGGCAAACTTCCCCTTGGCTTCGTCCTGACAAGACATGACTCTCTTTAGCACCAGGTCATTCTCCTTGAATTTCCGAGGCCTGATCCTTTTGTCGTATGATCGAGAGATCCTCTGTTGATACAGTTGACCATGCCAAACGGCAGCCACCCTCCTTTCATCAATTAGGGCCAAATGGTCGTATCGACTTTGCATCCAATCCTCTTCGCTTATTTGAGCGTCAATCACTATTCTGAGAGACGCCATCTCAACCTCAACTGGTAGAACAGCCTCCATTCCATACACCAAAGCGTAAGGGGTTGCCCCTGTAGAAGTACGCGTTGATGTTCGGTATGCCATCAGGGTGAGGGGTAACAGATCCGGCCATCCCCGATGATTAGCAGACATTTTCGCCATGATCTTCTTGATGTTCTTATTGGCAGCCTCCACTGCCCCATTCATTTTGGGACGGTAAATAACAGAATTGAGGTGTTTGATCTTAAACTGGTCGCACAACCCCTTCATGAGGGCGTTATTCAAATTCTTGGCATTGTCGGAGACCAAAACCTCAGGTTGCCCATATCGACAAATGACATTATTCCTGATGAACCCAACGATAACCTCCTGAGTGACTTTGGGGAAAGAGGCTGCTTCTACCCATTTGGTGAAATAATCGATCATGACGAAGATGAATCGGTGCCCGTTGCTTGCTTTGGGCTCTATTGGTCCGATTACATCCATTCCCCACATCGAAAATGGCCACGGGGAGGTCATACAGTGCAGTTCATTGGGAGGCGTATGGATCACATTACCGTGTGCCTGGCATTGGTAACACCGTTTGACATGATCATCGCAATCGGCGTTCAGCGTTAACCAATAATGCCCTGTCCTCAAAATCTTTTTGGCAAGCATCGGTCCACTCATATGGGGTCCACACACTCCACCATGTATTTCATTCATAATCTTTCGGGCCTGTGTTTTCATCTACGCACTGCAACAGTCCCAACCCAGCATCCCTCTTGTAGAGTGAATCGCCACTCAGGTAAAACTTCATCGCCATCCTTTGAATTCTCATCCTCTCCGTCCGATTTGCCTGATCGGGAAGGGATCTGTCCCTCAGATATTCCCTGATGTCATGATACCAGGGCTGCCTTGTCAACACCACCTCGTTTGACAACACTGCCACACTTTCCTCATATGCCGGGGCATTCTGTACGGTGATCTCAATCTGTGGACTGTCCTTACTCTTGATCACGTGGATTAAGGAAGCCAAAGTCGCCAACGCATCGGCAAAATCATTTCGTCCCCGAGGAATATGGCGGAAGGCGATATCTTCGAACTCTCGCATAAGCTGGGTGACACAACGATGGTATGGAAGTAACCGAAGCTCCTTAGTGTTGTATACCCCGATTGCTTGTCTGATTACTAATTCTGAATCCCCGAACACCGCTAGTCTTTTTACTTCCATGTCACGGGCCAATCGGAGTCCCAAGATACACCCCTCGTATTCGGCGGTGTTGTTCGAATTGCTGAAACAAAGTTTAGTGGCCACGGGGTATTGTTCTCCGGTGATAGAGACTAGGACCGCTCCGGCTCCTGCCCCCTCGGCATTCATGGCACCATCAAAATACAGCCTCCAAAATTGTCCCTCGTCATCACATTTTTCGCGCGATACCCAAAATATATCCTCGCCCGGGAGAGGAGTTTCTAACGGCTCCATCCCTCCTGCCGGGGCTTCTGCCAACTGATCTGCAATTCCCTGCCCTTTCATGGCCTTCTGGGTCACGTACACCATGTCAAACTGTTGTAAGATTAACTGCCATCTTGATAATCGACAATTCAGCATGGGCCTTTCAAAAATATATTTTAGGGGATCCATTCTTGATATCAGGTACGTCGTATGCCCATGGAGGTAGTGCTGTAATCTCCCTGCAGCCCAGGCCAGAGCACAACAGGTCTTCTCAATGGGAGTGTAATTCTGTTCACATTGGCTAAATCTTTTGCTGAGGTAATAGATGGCCTGTTCTTTACCCGCCTCATTCTTTTGTCCCAACATACATCCCATCGCGATGGCATTTACCGATATATACATGAATAGAGGGATTCCATCCCTCGGGGGTACCAGCACTGGTGCTTCCGTCAATTGCTTTTTAATGGTCTGAAAAGCCTTCTGACATTGGTCATTCCACTCTTGGGAAACCCCTTTTCTTAACAGTTTGAAAATGGGCTCACATGTAGTCGTCAAGTGGGATATAAAACGGCTGATGAAGTTTATTCTCCCCAGGAATCCTCTTATCTCCTTTTCCGTGTGGGGTGCCGGCATATCCACAATGGCCTTAATCTTTGCTGGATCCAACTCAATGCCCCGATCACTAACCAGGAAACCCAAGAGCTTGCCCGACTGTACTCCGAAAGCGCACTTGGCTGGATTGAGTTTCAAATTATACTTTCTGAGCCGATCGAATAGCTTTTTGAGATGAGTTATATGATCGGACTCTACCTTCGATTTAACAATAATGTCATCCACGTAGACCTCTATCTCCTTGTGCATCATATCGTGGAACAAGGCCATCATGGCTCTCTGATAAGTAGCCCCTGCATTTGTGAGACCGAAAGCCAGTCGTCTATAGCAGAAAGTGCCCCAAGGGGTGATGAATGCGGTCTTTTCCCGGTCTTCTTCCGCCACCATTATCTGATGATATCCCGCAAAGCAATCCACAAAGGAATACATTTCGTACTGGGCCGTGTTATCTACCAGGATGTGTATGAAAGGCACCGGGAAGTTGTCCTTGAGACTGGCCTTGTTTAGATCTCTGTAGTCCACGCATACCCTCACCTTTCCTCCAGGTTTAGCCACTGGGACCACATTGGATAGCCATTCCGGGTAAGTGGACACCATAATGATTCCCGCCCTGAACTGCTTGATGATCTCTTCCTTCACTTTTAAGCTCCACTCTGGTTTCAATTTCCTTAATTTTTGTTTGACAGGCTTGAAACCCTCCTTGATGGGTAATCGGTGTACCACAATGTCGGTGGACAATCCGATCATATCCTCATGAGACCAGGCAAAGACATCCTCATATTGCTTTAGCAGCTCAGTCATTTCGGCTTTCTGGCTGGGGGTGAGGTCCGTCCCTATCTTGAGTTCCTTTGGCTTGTCAGGGGTTCCAATATCAACGGTGATGGCTTGGTCCAAGTTGGGTTTGGGTTTATCCTCGACCCATCCTTTGATCTCGTCAGGTGCGTCGTCGTAATCTGTCTCGTCTTGCTCAATGCCCATTAAATCGAAATCCAGCTCAATGTCAAAATCATAATCATCATTCAAATTTGAAAGACCATTTGTTAGGCAAGGATTACTCAAATGGGTACACCTGACATGAAACAAAATACTTGTCCATATATAAATCATTTTTTTTACGACGATCGCCATTTCAAATAACACGAAGAAACGACATAATTATGCAGAAATAAAACAATAACAAAATAAAACTTCTTCATTCCCCCATCCTCTAGGGTTAACCACCCTGACGTCGAGCTTTACCCTTGTTTGGATATCACTGGTTTCTGGGTCCAATTATCGATGGTCAGGTCAGATGAAATGCGCTGGATAAAGGAGAGCCTCACATCGGACACCTCCCCGATGATTACGGATACGTCGCCTGAATCCTTCTCCATATCTTCTCCAGGAATAATCAGCCCTGCCCAATCGATGACAGGCACAACTTGTTGGGCTCCCGGTGGTGTGATAACATTCGTCCCCTCCTTACTGCTTGTTGATTGTCCGGGGATATAACATTTGGTTTCAAACTCCTTTGCGACCTCCTGCAGGAAACTTTCCCTCCGGGCCGACTCATTACGTGTGGGGGTTAACTCTTCATTCCCTGCCCCAATCACAGGTCTGCTGATCCCCTGCTTATTGTCGACTTTGGTCACTGGACTGCCAACTAGTCGAATCGGAGTCGCACCCTGACGGTGTCCCCGTACTGACTGCGCCCACATGGTATCCCAATCCTGCTTTGCCTATCTGCTGTGGTAGGTGGATGGGCTCGGTGATTCCCTGACTGCTTTTCCCTAGTCCCTGTCCAGGTTGGAAGTTCATTTTAATCATTTCCCGTGCCACAAAGGTGAGTTCCGGAGAGACCCTTGGTTTCACAGCTGGAGCCCCCAGGCATCTATAATGGGGAGTGCTAATCTCTAGTGCTTGAAAGCTGGCAGGCGCCGCTGTCTCATCCACATTGATTACTGGTAGGCCACTCCTGGGAGGAGAAGGGTCATCACATTCGGCCGAGATTGTTACCAGATTCCCATCGATGATCAACTTAATTTGTTGGTGGAGCGTGGAAGGAACTGCCCCGGCCATGTGTATCCACGGCCTCCCTAACAGCAGGTTGTAGCTTGCCGTAATATCTAGGACTTGGAAGGATATATCAAAAGTACAGGGCCCTATCTCCACTGGCAATTCTATCTCTCCGATGGTATCCCTCCGGGATCCGTCAAAAGCCCGAACCACCACATGACTGGCCCGTAGGCGCTTGGGACTGATGTTCATTTTCTTCAGCGTGCTGAGAGGACATATATTCAATGCCGATCCCCCCCGTCGATCAGCACCCCATTCATGACATATCCTGAGGAGATTACCGCGATGTGTAGCGGTTTTCGGTGCCCCCTTCCCTCTTTGGGAATGTCCTCCTCCGTAAAGGATATTGCATCGGTTTCCAATAAGTGGCCTATCAGCTGGCCGAAACCCTCCTCACTAATTTCTTTGGACACAAATGCCTCCTCCAGAAACTTTCATCATGGTTTTGCAATGCTCATTGGATGTCAACACCAAGTCCATGACTGATGTTAGGGTTGATTCCTCACTTAAAATCTGGATCCCCCTCGTTTCTGGGTGATCCATCCTTTTCAAAAACTCTATGGCCCTTTCCTCGGAAACTTCTTCATTTTTTCTCTTTTGGCTCTCAAGGACTCGCCCGGGAAGATATAAGGGGTTCCCCTTGGTCGTCACGGAAGCACAACTGGCCGCTTCCTCTGGTATTCCCCCATAATTCCAGGGTACAGTCCTCAGACTACTGATAGGGAGTTGCGGCCTTGCTGCAAGTATGATGGGCCTCGGGGCTGTCAGCTTGACAGGTCCCTCTATGTTATTCGTACTTACCCCTATCAACCTGATGGGCGCTACCCGTGCATCCCCATGATCATGTATCACGTTGATCATCTCCTCAATTTTCTGCACATAGTTCAACCTTGGCGGCCCCCCAGCCTCACTTGCCTCCGTCACATTGACTCCCCCCCCATCATGTCTTGGCAGGGGATTTGCCTTAACATTCGGGGAGTCCGGTTGCTCCACCACAATTTCCCCGTTGTCGATCATGTTCTGAATTATATGTTTCAACGTCCAACAATCTTGTGTATCGTGACCCGGGGAACCCGAGTGATAGGCGCACCGTTTGCTTGGATCAAATCTCCTTCCCTTCGGGTCGCTTGGGGGAGCCAAATTGATTATCTTCTTTTGGGCTACTAATACCGCTAATACTCGTTCAAGCGGCTCCCCGAGCGGGGTGAACACTCGGTTTTGCGAGGCCTCATATCTTCTTCGCCCCTCTGCTCTTTGATCTTTGAAATTGGGCGGTCGGGATGGCCCTTCCCTCTGTGCCTGTACCGGAAGATGGCTTTCTGCTTTTCTGGATGACCCCTGTAAGATGAGGGAAACATCCTCTTCCTTCCTCTTTTGGACCCTCCGGGAAGTGCTGCCATAGTTTCCATTCTGTATTTGCTCGGCAGCAGTTTCTAAAGCAGTAAGATCCCGGATTTTACCCGACTTCAACCCCATGTCTACCATCTCTCCATGTTTAATCATTTCAGCAAAAGGTCTTCCAATCCCCGAGATGACCCTCTCATAATACGGTGCCTCCTGGATGTCTACAAAGGTCATCACCATCTCTGATTCGTTCATTGGGGGGGTCACCTGTGCGGCCATGCCCCTCCACCGTTGTGCATATTCCCTGAAGGATTCCCTAGGCTTGTTTCTTAACCTTTGTCATTTGGTACCTGTCAGGGGCCATCTGGGCCTGAAAGCTGTATTGGGTTAAGAAGGTATGGGCCAATTCCTCCCAGTTGTGAATTCGGGCGTTGTCGAGGCGGGCATAACCAGATTCTTGCCTCCCCTGTTAAGCTTTTCTGGAATAGTTGCATTCTTAACCCCTCGTCTTCAGCATAAGATCCGAGTTCTCCAATGTATATTTTCAAGTGTGTATAGGGGTCTCCCTTTCCATTGTACTTTTCAAACTCGGGAACTTTGAACTTTTCTGGATATCTGGCTCCGGGGAAAACACATAGATCCGAGTAATTAACCCTGCCCAGGGAGCCTATGCCCTTTAGAGATTGGATGGTCTCCTCCATGTGTTTCATTTTTCTCCGAAGGTCGTCATTATCCCCTTCTTCTGGGATAGTAATCACTGTCCGGCTAGGTATGGGAACGGCCCTTGTAATGACTGGCTCGTCCTTGAGTCGGGGTTGGTCCTCTTTAAGCAAGTTTGTACCATTCTTAGGAGGATTCTGATCATCCCCTGGTGGTGGAATATTATGCGATCCCTGGTTTACCGGATCCTGTCTGATTAAGAACTGTTCCTTTAACATTGTGGCCATTTCCATCATCTGTCTTTTAAAATCATCAAACTCCTCCCGAGATATGGAACTATGGTTAGGAATATCAGCCATTTCGGAGGTAGAGACCTGGGCTTTCTTAGACTGCGAACGGGTTTGAGGAGCAATCCTGCAGAGACAACGGTTCGAAGTTTAGTCCCGGGGAGATGCAAAAATGGATGCATGCTAAAACTGTAATTTTTTTGTGTTTTGGGGTTCTTTAGTCTTTCCCTGCAAAAGAGAAAGTTAGTAGTCCTTTAGTGCCATAACCAATGCTAAACATGCTTTATTATGCTCCCCCAACTATTCCCTGCAATTCACAGCGGTTAGTAATCTCTTTCGACATAGAAAAGGGATGTATGAATATTGAATGAGATCATGACATTTAGACATATAAACGTAAAAAGGCATGAAGAGACTTTTCCTGCGTTGGGTTATTCTGAGGATGACCTATCCTAGGGTTACTCTCATGGGCTTTTCGGCATGAAGGTTCCCAAATCTTCGCAATCTACTCGTTTGAGCCCTTTCGATTGGAGCGGATTTGAGTGGTGCGTTTCCTGAGCCATCTCCGGGGAGCAGCCCCATCGAGTCCAGTAATAAGCAACCGACAGGTTCGCCTCAGGAGGAGGTACTCTCTCAACATACATTCACATTCATCGTCCTCACCGTATGCAAATGATTTCTTTAAAGTAAAGCCATTCCATTCAATCATTCATTCATTGGACAAAACACGCATTCACACAACAAAAACTCAAAAGATCAACATATCGCATGCACACACATATTCATGAATTTTTAAAGGATAGAATAGCATCAAGATTTGAACGCGGCTTAAGCCCTCTAATGGTCCCCAGCGGAGTCGCCAGCTGTCGACGCCGGGTTTTTCGCTTTCTCTTGGTCTCTTTTCCAAATTTAGCCTTTTGGTTTAGATGATTTTTTGGAAAAGGTCGGCATTGAGGTCGACGGGGTTTTGAAAGGTCGTTTTTATGATGAGCCAATTGACCAGAGTCGCCAGTTGGTATATTTGAAATGGATGTACCAACTCATCCGAGTTTTCGCTTTTTTTAAATCGCTGGCTCATGTGTGACTCCGAATTAATTGGTCTGCGAATCGAGATTCATAGAGTACGGGGGCTTGCTTAAGTGAGGGGAAGGTGTTAGGCACCCCTCGACTTCCGTGAAACACGGTTACCGCAATCTTGATACTTTCCTATCCTTTAATTCATGAATGTATGTGTGTGTGTGTGTACGTGTGTGTGTGTGTGCCTATGTGAATGTCGTTGTGGGTTTGTATGAAAGAATCATTTGGATTTTTAGGGAAAATCGTGTTTTAATTTGAGAACGCTTCGGAATGTCTTTTCGGTGTACACGAGAAAGCTTTATTCTTTATGAGAAAGGTTTGATTTTAATTGTCCAAAACTATGAGATTTTCATTAAGTGTCGTTTCGGCAAAATAAGAGTTTTAAACCTTCGTCTAAATAGGAATCGAGATCTATACGTTGCTTTCATAAAATGATGGGCAATTTCTAGAATCTCTTTCACCCTATGCACAAAGATTTAATAAAACGTTACTTATTTCTAAAATCAAATTTTGTGAGGTTTAAAAACGATTTTCTTTAGCTTTCTCGTTAGATAGGAATCGACATTCATTAACATTTTTCAAATTTTAACCTCGTGATTCTAATATCCTACTTTGATTGATTTTATGAAAATCTTATCATTTAGCTTTGAAATCAATTTCGTGTCATAAATCAAATCAAGCATAAACACGCGTCGGGGCTATTCCTGGGCATGTAAGCCATCAAAATATCCCCGAACGCCAACAATCCCCAATTTCACTATTTCGGGGCCTTAAACACGATTTTCGCCTTAGCGTCGTTTTAAGGCCCAACGATTACATATTTACAAAGAGGCTACATCCTACCCGCTACATACATCAAGACATGTCCATCATCGGATTTGGACCACGGGGTCGCTTTCCTAGGCTCACAACCAAGTATCCACACGCAAACAATCGGATATTACAAGAAAATAAACCAACCCGGATAATCTAACAATACCAAGACGTCCTAAAATAACGATTTAAAGGAATTGATACCAAATATAACACCTTAAAACAAACAAAGAAATTAATGAACGAATATCATCGGGTTATTAGGAAGAGTTTCATTCCGATGGAAACTTCACTCATAATCCCTAATTCATTGTTCAATCAATAAATTACATGAAAAATTGCATCTAATTTGATCAAATGATATGATAGAAATTGATATCACAAAAGAGATTTCACCTTGCAATTGATATCCAAATGGATGTGAACTTGATGTATTTGAATAGAAGGAAAGAAACTATTTGATACAATCAAATCAAAAGAAAATTATTCCTCTCTTTTTTCTCTCTTTTCATCCAATTTGATTGCAAAATTTATGCTATTTCTTCCTCAATTTCCGAGTTTTGCTGCTGTTTTCCGCTGGAATTCTTCCTCTTTCAATTTTTTGCTGAACCTCCTGTATGCTGCCTGAAGCTGGCTTAAATAGGCTGGCCAGAGCCAGCCGCAGATCTATCTGCGGCTGGCCGCAGATGGATCTGCGGCTGGCCAGCTGGCACGCCTCCCATCGCACTCAGCTGGTAGTGCTGATTTCCTGGTTTCCGTGCTGGCGCACCCACTTGGCCGCAGATCTATCCGCGGCTGGCGGGCTTGACTTTCTCGATTTTCGTGTCACGCCTCGATTTTCGTGCCGCAACGTCGGTTTTCGCTGACAGGCTCGTATTCTGCAGTCCGGGAATTTCCGGGAGACGTGCCCCCTCATTCGGAAATGCCTGCCTCGGACGGCTTTATTGTCACGTAAACTTGGGTTGACCAAAACATTGCGGCGGTGTCGGGCGCTCGCCCCTGTGCCCGCTCCTTTGCTCCCGCAAGCTGGTTCAATTGACGATTTCGCCCTCCTGTCATGGTTAGTAGAAGGAAACGCAAAATTTGGGTGTCTACAATACTCTCTCGAAGAAATTTGATGCTTTGGCAGTGAAGCCTGTGCATAATGTATCTTTGGTATGTGAACTATGTGAGGGGAACCATGCTAGTGAGCAATGTGGTATCAATTCTAAGTCAGTGCAGTATGTTAATAATTACTAGAGGCCACAAAATGTTAACAGTCCCAACAATTACAACCAGCAGAGCAACAATGCTTATAATCCAGGTTGGAGGAATCATCTGCGTTTCTCTTGGAGAGATAACAATCGGGCTTAACCTTCTCAACCTTCTGCACAGAGGCCATCACACCCTCTCGGATTTCAGCAGCAAGCTCCTCAGTATCAGGAAAAGAAGTATAATCTGGAAGATATTCTGACTAGATTTATTTCTCACAGTGACAACATAATAAATAGTCAAGAGGTGTCCTTACGAAATCTGGAGACCCAAGTGGGGCAACTAGCAAATGTTGTCAACAATCGTCCTCAGGGTACTCTGCCGAGTGACACTGAGGTCAACCCAAGGAGGGATGGAAAAGAGCATTGTAAAGCTATTACACTGTGCAGTGGGACTGAATTGCCTAGAGTTGTTGAGGTGACTATAGAAAATCCTACCATTGTAAATAATGAAGATTTGAGCCTTCTAGAGAGAGCCAAATTAATGGGGACAGGGAAAAGGAAGCAAGAGAAAGCATAGTCCTGCCTCCTAAAGCTAGTGTTGAGCAATGCAAGCCAGTTCCTATTATTCAGCCTATGTCATTTCCACAGAGAGTGCAAAAAATAGAAGCTAGACAAACAGTTTTCCAAGTTCTTAGAGGTGTTCAAAATGCTTCACATCAACATTCCATTTGCTGAGGCCTTGGAGCAAATGCCCAGTTATGCCAAATTTATGAAGGAAATTCTATCCCGAAAAAGGAAAATGGGAGATTACGAGACTGTAGCACTGACAGAGGAGTGTAGTGCTATACTGCAGAAGAAGCTTCCGCCTAAGCTTAAAGATCCGGGAAGTTTCACTATAACATGCACCATTGGGAACCAGTCCATCAGTAAAGCTTTATGTGATCTGGGGGCTAGTATTAATTTAATGCCATTGTCAATCTATAGGAAGTTGGGATTGAATGAAACAAAACCTACCAGTGTTATTTTGCAGCTGGCAGACAGATCATTAGCTTATCCAAAAGGGATTGTGGAAGATGTATTAGTCAAAGTGGACAAGTTCATCTTTCCTGCAGATTTTATTGTTCTGGACTTCGAGGAAGATAGAGAGGTGCCCATTATTCTTGGGCGACCATTCTTAGCTACAGAAAGAACTATCATTGATGTGTAGAAAGGAGAGCTCACAATGAGAGTCCAGGAGCAAGAGATAACTTTCAATGTCTTTAAGGCTATGGAGTTTCCTAGTGAATCGGAAGATTGTTTCCGAGTCGACTTGGTTGATGAAGCAGTGAATGAGGTATTCTTGAACAATTATTATTTTGACTCGCTTGAGGCAACCCTGATTGGAGCAATAGATGTGAAAGATCCTACTTATTTAGAGTATGTGGATTTGTTGAATGAATATCCACGATTCACTAACTCTAGACAACCATTTGAATCATTGGATCAACCAGAATCTTCTACTTCCTAGAATAATGTAACAATGGAGCACGCACTCGAGTTGGAGCTAAAGCCTCTACCAAGTCACTTATGGTATGCTTATGAATGAGAATCTTCTATTCTACCCGTCATTGTTTCTGTATTATTGAATGAGGTTCAGGAGGGTAAACTATTGCAGGTGTTGAAGGAGAACAAGACAACTTTGGGATGGACACTTGCTGATATTAAAGGGATAAGTCCATCCATATGTATGCATAAGATCCTCATGGATGATGATTCTAAGCCTACTATTGAACATCAACGGCATTTGAATCCCATAATGAAAGAGGTGGTGAAGGTAGAGATCATTAAATGGTTGGATGCGGGAATCATTTACCCAATTTCTAACAGTCCTTGGGTAAGCCCAGTTCAGTGTGTCCCGAAGAAAGGGGGCATGACTGTTGTGACTAATGAGAACAACGAGTTGATACCCACACGGATAGTTACAGGATGGTGAGTGTGCATGGATTATCGAAGACTTAACAAATCCACTCGGAAAGACCATTTTCCTTTTCCATTCATCGATCAAGTTCTTGATAGACTGGCTTGGCATGAATTTTGTTGTCTCTTGGATGGATATTCAGGATATAATCAGATAGCCATTGCACCCGATGATCTGGAGAAGACTACCTTCACATGTCCCTATAGAACCTTTCCCTTTCGGCGAATGTTAGTCGGGCTGTGCAATGCACCTGCTACGTTTCAGAGGTGCATGATGTCTATTTTTTCTGACATGGTAGAGTAGACACTTGAGGTTTTCATGGATGACTACTCAGTATTTGGTGATTCTTTTGACTCTTGCTTGGCAAACTTAGTTATGGTGCTTAAGCGATGTGTAGAGACAAATCTGGTATTGAACTGGGAAAAATGTCACTTCATGGTTCAAGAGGGAATCATCTTGGGGCACAAAGTATCTGCTAGTGGGATTGAGGTAGACAAGGCCAAAATCGAATCTATTAAAAAACTTCCGCCTCCAACATCTGTGAAAGGAGTCAAAAGTTTTTTGGGACATGCGGGGTTCTATCAGCGCTTCATAAAGGACTTTTTAAAAATCACAAAGCCCTTGTGTAGCCTGCTAGAGAAGGATATGCCATTTAAGGTTGGAAAGGATTGCCTTGAAGCTTTTGAGAAGCTAAATAGAGGCTCGTTACAACACCCATTGTAGTTGCTCCTGACTGGGATTTGCCGTTTGAGCGTATGTGTGATGCTAGTGATTATGCCATTGGTGTAGTATTGGGGCAGTGTAAGGATAAACTATTCCATACCATCTACTATGCCAGCAAAACGCTTACAGGAGCTCAGTTAAACTACACCACCACTGAGAAGGAGCTTCTGGCTTTTGTATACGCCTTTGATAAATTTCGATCCTATTTTATTAGGACAAAGGTGATTGTGTATACTGATTACTCTGCCATCAAGTACCTCATATCAAAGAAGGACGCTAAACCACGCCTAATCAGATGGGTTCTCTTTCTCCAAGAATTTGATCTAGAGATTCGGGATAAGAAGGGTACTGAGAATCAGGTTGCAAACCATTTGTCAAGACTTGAGAAAAATGAGCAATGGGGATGTAATGACATGGAAATTAATGAGTTCTTCCCCGACGAACAGCTGTTTGCCATTCAGAATGTAATACCTTGGTATGCTGATTTCGCCAACTACATTGTGAGTGGTGTGCTACCTCCGGACTTAAGCTACCAACAGAGGAAGAAATTCCTAAAGGATGTGAGGTTCTATTTTTGGGATGAGCCATATCTGTTTAGATAATGTGTAGATCAGATTCTTAGAAGGAGTCTGCCTGGCGAAGAAACAGAGGACGTGCTTCATCATTGTCACTCATCTGATTATGGTGGTCATTTTGGTGGAGAGAGAACAACAACTAAGGTTCTCTAATCGGGGTTCTACTAGCCATCTCTATTCAAGGATGCTTATGCCTTCGGGCAAAGATGTGACAGATGCCAACAGGTTGGCAATATCTCGAAAAGAAACGAAATGCCCCTCAATAGTATTCTGGAGGTTGAAATCTTTGATGTGTGGGGCATTGACTTCATGGGACCATTCCCATCTTTTTTCAGCAATCTGTACATATTGGTGGTAGTGGACTATATCTCCAAATGGGTTGAAGTAATAGCATCGCCGACCAATGATGCCAAAGTAGTGCTTCGTTTCTTACGAAAAAAGCATTTTCACTTGCTTTGGAACGCCGCTGGCAATCATTAGTGACGAAGGGTCACATTCTGCAATAAACCATTTGCAGCCCTTCTAGCTAAGTATAGCGTCAATCATAAAATTGCAACAACATATCATCCACAGACGAGAGGCCAAGTAGAAATATCCAACAGGGAGGTTAAGAGCATATTGGAAAAGACTGTCAATCCTAGCAGAAATGATTGATCTACTAGGCTGGACGATGCACTATGGGCATACCAAACGGCATATAAAACGCCAATTGGAATGTTACCGTACCACCTAGTCTATGGAAAAGGCTTGTCACATGTCGATTGAGCTCGAGCATAAAGCATATTGGGCTTTTAAAAAGCTCAACTTTGATTTGCATGCAGTAGGCGAGAAGCGGCTCCTCCAAATGAATGAGATGGACGAATTCCGACTCCAGTCTTATGAAAATGCCAAAATGTACAAGGAAAATACTAAGAGGTGGCATGATAAGAAAATCATCATGTGGGAATTTGAGGTCGGTCAAGCTGTCCTTCTGTTTAACACAAGGCTGAAGCTCTTCCCAGGAAAGCTCAAATCAAGGTGGTCGGGTCCGTTTAACTTTTGTCAAAGTCTTTCCTCACGGTGCCATTGAGGTCGAGGAGCCCAATTCTAGGCGGCCATTCAAGGTTAATGAGCAAAGGCTCAAACATTATTGGGGTGGTGACGTTGAGCGTCACAAGACTTCAATCAGTCTTGCGGATCCAGAATGAGGCGGTGAATAGTCGAGCCGACGACTAAAACGATTGAGGCACTCAAGGGGGAGGCAACCCTATCTTGAAAGTAGTATGCACACAAGCCAATCATATTTAATATGATGTAGCATATACTTTATAATCTTATTCAGTTATAAAAGGCATTTTACATTATCTACATGGTGCTTGTAATACCCGAGAATTTTGAATAATATAAATATTAACTTTTCTATTTAAGTTGTATATTTATTCGAATATGAGTATACGTGATATGTCATTTTGGTAGTGATGTGATAAAGTGATTTCTTGTTTTATTTATTAAAGGAATGATTTATTAAGAAAAGAATTTATTAATGTTAATTAATTACTATGTGGCTAATAGTCTCTATTAAATTATTTAAATGTTATATGCCATGCTACTTGAGGTATAACCGTGTGATGAAATGTGTATTAGTTGTAATAAAGTTTCAGTATTCATTTAATAATATAAAATAGATGTGTGACATTTAAATTACATGAACATCCTATGTGGCATATTGATGTGCGATATGAACTATTAAATGTGCATTTTAATTACAGAAGGTAATAATTGAAGTGAACTAATAATTGTTAGATAATAATTATTTTAATACTTGAATGTTTATTGTAATAATATTCTGTTATAAGAATAATAGAATAATAATGTACATTAAATATTGGGTGTTAGTAATTAATTAGATTTCACTCTAATAAATGTACATGGATTATACGATTATGTGTATACAAGTATCCCTAATTTACCACAATGTATTAAGGTTACCTCATTAAGTTACAAAATAAACCAATAAAGGAATTAAACCTAAGTATATATGTATGCTAGTGCAAATGCTGATAAATTGATCAAGTCCCAAAATAAGTGTCTCAACACTTATTCATTCCCGTGTTTTGCAAAAAGGCTATAAGCCTAGTTTTCTTTTCCTTGCAAACCATCAGTAGAAATCAAATGATCAAGAGGGGAGTGGCTTCCACAGTGTTTTGCAACCACTCTATCAATCAAATTGTTGCCCGCTATTTTCTTGCTTCTTCCCTTGGTTTGAAACAACGAGCAAATGCATTGTCTAGGTAATTAACTTTCTATAAATTAGAGCTCATCCTCCTCCCAAAATTTTCTTTGTTAAAATATCTGATAACTTTATTAGAGTGTGAGTTCAATAATTGAGAGAGAGCAATCTAAGTTTAGGAAGGTAATAATATTGCTTTAGTATGTTTTAATTGCAAGTTTGGCAAATGCATGAAATTCTCTTCTTAATTAGTTGGTAGTTGATGCTATGTTGTTATGTGAGTCAATATGTATGCTAAGAAAACAATGTGATTAGATTTAGTTGCATCCAGGAAGGTTTAGCCATGTACATTGTAGGATTCTGCTGAAACAGAGACAATCTGGGCATTGAGTCGAAGTGGCGCAGCTGCGCCACTTCTGTAGTACAAACCCGCGCAGCTGCGCTGGGTGTCACCCCTTGGAAAAATAAATTTTCGCTCCTTCTAGTATTCTGAACTGCCCAGGGAAGGGAGCAGTTGCGCGCTCCCTGCAGTTTAGAACGGCGCAGCTGCGCCGTGCATCAGTCAGGAGTATTTGATTCTGCTATGATTTGATACTTACTAATGAGGTTAGTTAACTTAGACATGTCTGAAAATATTTGAAGCATGTAGTGTAAGGTCCCTTTAGTATGTGATAGCGTTGCATCGTTCAAGCATGAATTTAAGCAAATTTCCAAGTTGTGAACTACGTAAACTAAGTATAGATGATGTGAACACATGAGCATACGTATTTCAGATGGTATAACCCTTGAATATGAATAAGTACTTAGTATGGTAAGTTACATGGATTCTTAAACTTGTTTGACATTATTTTGCCGAAGTTCTAAACTAAGGATATATAAAGTAGTAATATAAACTTGAAATGATCATGTGAGCATGCAAACCCCTTTAACATGTGTGCATAATAATTGTTAATGTCTTGGTATGCTAAGCAACAGACTGAAACTAGGAAGATAAAAGCTCAACTCTGGTTTGGCCAGGGGACAGCGCAACTGCGCCGTCCCTAAGCCTAACTAGAGCGCAGCTGCGCCCTCCTGCAGTTTGGTCTAGTTAATTTTGTTTGTAATCTAAACCTTGTGGATTGCTTGCATTGTTATTCTAAAGTGTAGGGCAGAAGTTGTAACAATGTTTTTGGTATTCAAATACGATGTGGTATTATTTGAATTATGAACTTGTATGACTAATGGGATTCTTATATGTGACTATTATACAATATGATTGCAGCGTGTCATTAAGCTTTAAATTCGTAGACTACGCTAAAGGCAAGTTCCCTTGACTTCTATTAACTCGTGCAAATATATTATTGCGGTGCAAGTATTATTGAGGGAAAGTTCCCTAACCTTCCTCGAAATTGCATTGAGCAAGTACTCGAACCCTCTCTTTTATTGAGCAAGTTCTTAAACTTGTACATTCATTTATCGTACAAGTATATGCTAGTGAAAATGGCTTTTATGCTTTATAAAGTATTGTTCATATTCTAAAGATGGTTTGAGATTAATATCCCTTGAACCTTATTGTAAATGTTGGATTCATTATGTCCTTGTGTATGTTGACACAGTTGTCTATGCCATTATTTCGGCTAGGCCTATGTGCATGTGTTTAAAAGCTACCTAAACCAATTATCTTGGTGCGGATTTTTATCTACTGAGGTGAACAACCCTCATTGAAGGGGAAATTATATATATTATCGGGAAACCAACGTGCGCACTTATAAGCATGTGACAGTTATGCATAACATGAAGTATTATAGGCTAATCATCTGTGTACTTGTTTTTATTGGATTATCAGTATAATATCTGTTAATTCTAGCAGGAGTTCTTAGTCCTTTGTGGCTACTTAGTGTTCATCATCTCGAACTTTGAAAGAATTATATCTTAAATCTTATTGATATTTTCTGTTCATAGCGACTCTATTTGAAATAATTGATAATTCATAATGTTCTTGAACTATCCCTTATATCCCCGAGACTTCAAGCTTTATAATTCATTTCCCTTGATATTATATCACTTGCTGGGCAAACTCGTTGCTCATTCTTGCTTTATTCAAACCTTTCAGTTAAGGCAGAGCGTGGTGAACCTTCGGGCAAGGATAAGGGAAAGGGCAAAACTACGGAGTAGCTTTGTTCCTCCTTAAGAAGGAGATTATTTATTATGTTACTTTGAGACTTCTAAATTTCGGTTACGTAATAAGCTTAGGCATGGATTATGTATTAGTGCTATGTTTCAGTTTAAATCAAGACTTTTGGATGGTATTGTAGTATCGGTTGTGAGACCTTGGGACGAGAATAATTATATTAAATCAATGTAATTTATTCTATCTTTTCCGCTGCATTAGTTTTATGTCGTTATTTGAGTTAGATCGTGACGAACCAAATTCGAGACAGTGACGTTAGAATTTGGGGCGTCACAGTGCTGTTATATTAAATGTGATAAACCCATAGTTTGGGAAATGCTTTTAGAATCATGACGGTGATCATGCTAATGAGATCTAAATTCTAGATAGCTCACAAACTAAAATCGTTCCTAATCGTTGGATTACTAAAAAGGGGATTAGTGAATCCGGATAGATTAGTACATACGTTGCTTGCTCTTAAGAAGAGGATGATTGATCTCATAATCATTTGTGTGCAGACACTAAAGCAAGTATGTAGGTGCTTATTGGAGAATAAGTTCACTGAACGTGGCTCGCTAAGGAATACCTAATGGAGTTTTACTCGCCTGTCAATAGGAATTCCTATAGTGATAGTAGTACAAGTGACCCTTGGACTTGAGATCATCATAGTATCTTGTGTATGATGAGTTATACTTTGACATATCCCTTAAGACCTTTAGGGTATATCAAAGGGTATGATTGGGCATAATAAGTTGTGCATAGAGATAGGTGAATGATCAACAAAGAATCTACCTCATCTAGTAAAAGATGTGAATGGCCAAGGCAGAACGAAATTAGAAAGGAGTTTCTAATTTGTATTATTTAGAGTTGTGCATTTGGGAATCGAAATACATATAATTAAATAAAATAAGACTTGACAGTAAATCCATGTCTTATATTTAATTGGGACATTGCATGGTAGAAGGATTGAATTGTATGGTAACTATTCACTCAAAGGTTCTTTTATGATTAATGTTGAAATCTATATTATCTGAAAAGTCGTTGATCGCCTAGGGTGCTTACCCTTATTGTAGAATAAATATTATTTATTTAAATGAATTAAATAGTTTAATTTATTTATTAAAATTAGATTAGAATTGTTCTAATTGATTTATTCACAACCGGTTTAATATGGAGAACCAAAAGGGTCACACCTCAAAAGAAAAATATTTATTTAAGAAGTAAATGGCATAATTGTAATAATAAGTTAAGTGTATTTAATTTAGTCTATAGAGATAGAATAAATTAAATAGCTTAATATTTATTATTTAATATTTTGGAAATATTAAATATAAATTAATAAGAGGAATCTTATTATTATTATTATTATTACTATTACTATTATTTAATTCCTAATAGGGATTGAGAATTAATTAATAGAAGTACTCTCTCTTGAATTCTTAATTGGATTAGGAGTATAATTAAAGGAGTTTAATTATAATAGAAACCCTAATCCTAAATAGTTTAGGGAAGGGTTATTCTTACATCTATAAATAAGAGGAGTCTTATCATATATTAGGGTTACACACTCTTGTATTAGATTGTGAAGAGTACTTGCAATTTCTATAAAGATAGAAACTAGGGTTTTGCCAACACCCATCTTCTTGAATAAATATTCTTCCTTGGTGGATTACCTCTAGAGGCCAAACACTTGGGTGGCTAACGTTGATCAAGCGAAGGAATTTAGTCGGTGAAATTCAAGGAGAACGCGAAGGAATTGGAGGTGAACTTGTACCTGAGGAAGCACGGTTCTACAAGGGTATAATTTTTTAATATCCATCTCTTTCGTTAATTGATAATTAAACACAAGGAAAGATCATGGTGATGGTTTGTATGAAAAATTTTAAAATCCGTTTTATCACGCTTCCGCTCTATTTATGTAATTTGATTGTATGATTGCGTTATATACAAACCTAACAGTGGTATCAGAGCCAATCCTTGTGTTAATTATTGATTGTGATGATTCCATGTATGAATTGATATGCGATACGATCGGATTTTGGGCTGAAATTTTTTTTTCTGATCTTGCGTCGTGGCGCGGCCGCGCCGCTTCCAGTTCATTCTGGATCGCGGCCGCGCCCGAACCCAGAAAACGTTTCTAGGGGTGCAGTGTGGTCGCGCCGCTCCTAGTTCAATTTGGAGTGTGGCCGCGCCGGTCTGCAGGTTTTGAAATTTTTTTTTCCTTCAATTAAAATAAATGGTTTATTTAATTGATAAAAGTTTAAAATAAAGATGTTTATTTTATCTGGAATAGGATTTCAGATTGCTAAAATTAAAGGAGTTTAATTTGGATTTGATTTTTGATTAAAATAAAAGAGTTTATTTTGTTTCAAAACTAAATATTAGCAAACTTTTTGCCCATTAATTGATATCAATGCATATATGGAATTGTTTTATTATTCATGAGATAAATGTTATTTATTGATGCATATGGAGATATGTATGATAATAAATAGGGATTTATTATGTACTATTGACCAATGTGTGATTAGATTTATTTTAGAGGATACTTGAATGTATGAGTTTTTATAAATGGGGTCTGCGTACCTCGTCTTCTCTAATTTTTCTTAATGTAAATTTTATCTCTCTCTTTATGTACTTCCCCTTGACTGCTGATCAAGGTTTCTTAATGTAAATAGTTCATGGTTTGTATGAAAAATTTTAAAATCCGTTTTGTCACGCTTTCGCTCTATTTATGTAATTTGATTGAATGATTGCGTTATATACAAACCTAACATATCTCAGGATCATTTGCTATGAAATTTTATTCTATAGCTTGATTTGTTTCTTTCTGTTCTAGTTTATTTGCTTCTATTTTTAGTGGTTTATTTTATTTTGCATGCATTGCCTTAAGACTCCAGTTATACTAAGTGACTAGTAACATTGCATTTAGTTTGTTTTCTTTGTTAAGTTGTGTTCTTTTTCTCTTTAATTTCTAGTTAGCTTCATATCACTTTCATGCAGTAAATGTTAGTTGGTTTTATTTGATTAGGCCTTAGTTGTGTTAAGTGTTTGTATTTGATTAATATGTTAGTTGTTTGTTTTGTAAAAAAAATAAAAATAAAAAATAAAATAAAATAAAATCAAAGTACAGGGGACGGCGCCGCAGTGCCACTAATTGGCCTTGAAACGGCGCCGCAGCGCCAGCAATTTCATGCAGCTACTGCATACCTGGCGCCGCAGCACTAGTACTCAGGTCAATAACGACGCAGCAGCGCCAGTAGGGATTTTCAGTTTTTAAAACCCTTTTGTTCGGCAGTCTAAGCCCTCCCAAAGCCAAATTTTCTCTCTTCCCATGGTGTGTTGTCGCAGGCAACCAAAAATAAAACCTTATTGCGAAAAATATTTATGTAGTAGTGCAAGCAAGAGTCGATCCCACAGAGAATGATTAATCTATTTTTATATTTTGTATACCAGAAAAGGGGGTTTTGAATGTAATTATTAAAGTAAACTAAAAATAATGCAAGATAATTTATTAAAGTAAATTAGAGAAAACAAACCATGGATTAAATCAACTTCCACCTCAGAAACTTACATTGATCATTGACTCAAGCATAATCAATTATTATTTTGAATATTCACCGTTAGAATCAATTCACCATTCTGAATTATTCCATGTCTTTCCTTAATTTTAGTTAGATAGAAACAAGCGATCTAAATAACCCTAACTACTAAACAACTTCAGACAAGCGCTAAAAGTTTAATCTAGTAGATGCTTTAAGAATTAGAAAAACCGATGAAGCTAAACAACACAAACACAAGCGGTTGTATTTAATTTAGTTGAGTATCCGGCCATTATCTCGACGAGCTCCAGTTATTGAAGTTGTAGAGCTACTTCTTAGCTTTCCATAGCCTCTTGAATCGCCTAAATCTGAGTTTGGATGAAGAAGTTATGGCCATTTTACCGGAGCTCGCCGGGGCGGGAATTTCCTACATAAATTCCTCGCCGCGGCGAGTTCGCGCCAGGGCGAGAAAATTTAGGCCAAAATCCTCGCCGAGGCGAGCTCGCCTGTAGTAGAAAGCTAAAATGTGCAGGATTTTGGTCTATTTTAGTGTGCTAAGCTAGGTTAGGCATCCAGGGACTTATATCAGCTCTTCGAGGCACGAAATAGGTATCATTAGAGGGGAGAAATCAGCAAATCTAGGGAGAGGAGACTACACAATACATCAAATTAGAGGGCCAAAGTGCTAAAATCAAGCTAAATCAAGCAAGGCCAAGGAGCTAAAGCATCAAGGATTGCAAAACCATGGAGGAGAAGCTAGGGTTCATCATCAATCCATCAAACATCATATGAAAATCTACAAAAGTGGTTTTATCTCTAGTTTTCCCTTATATTTTGTAATCCAACATGATGTATAAATTGAATATGATGTTATTTGTAGTTACCATAACCTAGAACTTGTTTTCTATGATTTCAACGGAACCCAACTCCTAGTTTGAATTGAATGTTCTCTCTTTGATATTGGTTATCATTTGTGAATTGGGTATCATAATTTGTGCTTTATATATTAATTACCTAGCTAGTAATTACCTTGAGAACTTATATGGACTCGAGAGAGGAAGTATAGGTTGAGACCTTGTTATGATATCATGTGAAAATTAGATATTCCTATGGGTAATTTATGAAATTAAGTGACGTGTGTTTTATTTATTACCCTCATGAATGGATAATTTGATTGTATTTAGGATAGACATATACCTAAATATCACATGTATCCATTGGAGAATCCATGCTTAATGATTCCTATTGCGAAAGTTGGTAATTGATAGGATGATTTATAAGATTTGGTGACACGTGTCTTGTTAATTATTCTTGATATTGGATTTTTGCTAGTGTGTAGAATAGAGATATATCTATACACCGCATTAGGAAATACGTATTTGACCATCGAGAGAGGCTTGTATATACTTGTGATTTCTCGGGTAACAATTCTTGTGATTTAACTAGTTGGAAAGAGAGAGTTAGGATATTTAAATGAAGTGTTGGGGGAAATTGCAATCTTAGACTTGTTAATATTAGATTTCATTATCTTAAAGCTTTTCATAGTTCTTTGATTATTTGTTATCTTTATTAATGTAAAACAACAAAAAATAATTATCATTTGTTTAAATAAGATTGAGATGATAAAAGGTTAATACTTGAAAAATATTAGTAATAATTCCTCGTGGGATCGATGCTGTACTTACTCTTTATTACTTGTTGACCGCGTATACTTGCGCGTATTTGTCATTATATTAATCGGACAACAAGTTTTTGGCGCCGTTGCCGGGGAATTATTTTTCTAGTGTTTTTTCAATATTAGTCATAATCAAATTAGTCTTAATTTAAACTTGTATATAAATTTGCTTTTAGTTTTTTTATCATTTATTTTTCTGTGTTAATGCTTTCTTCTTTGTGAGGTACACCATGGATGACTTTGCTTATCAATGGTCGTACATGAGTATGACTCAACCAAGGGAAACTAGGATTGATGGACTCAATGCACTCTCTGCATTGTCAACACAATTTGAAACACTATCGAGGAAGTTGCATGCCTTAGTAGCAGAGAGCACTCAAGGTATAGCAGTGACATGTGATTATTGTGCTGACAATCACCCGAGTCATCAATGCAATGTCAGTTTTGGATCGGTACATTACGGTGGTGATTACTTCAATAACTATGCTTATCCCGATTATCACCAAGATTGGGGGTATCACCCGGATACTACATGGAGCTACAATTATGATGATCAATGTTATGCTCCAAGCCCATCATACACTCTTGAATCTCAAAATCAAGCTCCTACTCAAGAAGAAATGTCAAAATTTGAGGAACTTGTGTCCAAGATCATGGCTTCGAATGAGGAGATGTTGAAAAGTCAGGAGATGTCGATTCAAAATCTCGAGAACCAAGTGGGACAGCTTGTCATTGCCTTCAATAATAACTATCAAGAAGAATGGCCCAATGATATGGTTCATGAGATTGATGGGCAACCCACGCCAAATCTGCAACTGGATGAGCCACAGGATGTCGATAGTGGGGAGACATGTGAGGAGCAAGAAGTGGAGGCCGAGGAAGATCTAGCCTTGAGCTCCAATGATGATGAGCCAATTTTGATAGTGCCTCATACACCTTCTCCACTAAAGCTCAAGAATTCGGGCAGTTTTGCATTACCGTGTCCACTTGGTAGTCATTTCTTAGGCGAGGCTCTATGTGATGATGGAGCTAGTATGAATGTGGAACCATGGTGGGACGAAATATGGGTCCATGAGAAGAAAGCTGAAAATTCTACTGTGTTTGAGGAGCTTCAATTCAACATTCTTTTCACAGACACAATGGAACATTCACCTAGTTTTGTGAAGTTCTTAAGTGAGATTGTGCCTAAAAGTACCAAGCTAGGTAAATATGATTCAATGACCCTTACTAAGGAGAAACCCTCAAATATTGCATGGCTATCAATGGATGGTGGGTTCCTCAATTATCGAAAGGGAATTGGATAGAAACAAGAAGTTAGTCAAGCCGAGGACTATAAACCAAGCGCTTATTGGGAGGCAACCCATTATCTCTATTCGTATCCTTTATGTTTAGTTGTCATATTTCAATTTTGCAAGTTTTAAATTTTCAAGTTTCTAAATTTCAATGCATGTGTTTTTGTTAGTTTAGCTTGTGACTTTGATTTGCTATTTAGGACCATTCTTCATTCAAATTGTCTAATGTATGCTTGGTATGTTGCATTGTATCAGGTTCGGTGTGTTGAGGATGGCCATTGCTTTGAATTGTGAAAAATCAAGTTTTGGGATACAGGGGGTTGGCGCCGCGGCGAGCTCCTAAAGAACAAAATTCCTGCCCCGGCGGCGATCTCGCCCCGGCGGCAAAACGCAGTACAAAATTCTTGCCCCGGCCCGAGTTCGCCCCGGCGAGCTCACAAGGCAGGATTTTCTCGCCCCGGCGAGCTAAAAAAAAATTATTTCTTCCGAAGCCGGATTGTATTGTCATTCACACTTCCGAACTCATTCTTCCCCTATCCCACATGGATTCATCTTAACCCACTGAGCATTCAAAAGGATTCATCTCCAAATTGAAGGTACTCAACAAACAACTTCTTTTGCCAACACAAAGCAAGGTACTCACTCCAATTTTTGCATACACGTAAAATAAATTTGTCAATTGTGATGGGTATTCTTTGTTAGTTAAACTATTGTACTTGGATTTGTATTGGGTAATCATGCACTATCAAATTTGGATAAATTTGGATTGGTTGCCCAATTGAGTTTGTGTTGGCTCAATTGGAGGATTTTGGGTTATTCATTGCTATGATTTGATTGAATATTATAATAACTTAGCAATTTTTGTTGGAACTGAGTTTGGGGGAGGTTTTTAATGAAGAATTTCAGTTAGTGCACACCTTGTATTCGATGAATTACCTAAAAGAATGTTGGCCTGATTGAGCAATGTTTGGTAAGGAATTGCTCGGTTATTATCCGAATGCCGCCCCAATGCATGTTCTTGAGCTACAACCATTTCTAGTTTATCCACCATCAGACTCAAATGTTTAGAAGGCTATGGTCGAGCATGACGCTTGGCAAATCAGGGAAGTTCTCAGTTTTCATTTCTTTATCTTATAAATAATGAGGACATTGGTCACTTTGAGTTTGGGGGTGGATCATATAGCATTGGCATCATAGTTACATAGCATGTGTAAGTTATTTGTGCATTTTAATGTTTGTTGGATATTTTTTAAAAAATATTAATTATTTTTAGGATGTGTCTCTTGAGCATTGTTTTAATTTGATTGGAACTACAATCCATGGTCTATGATAAGAGCTTATTTGAATTGATTCTAACTCATGAAAAATGGATAAATGTTGCTTAGTATTTGTTCTTAATCGTTATTGTGGTTATTATTTTGTTTATGTGCCCTTTCACTCTTTTGCACTTACCCATGAGTATTGAACTAGTTGTATGCTTAGAGAAGGCTTTTATAACCGAATGCTTATGGGAAATATCTATAAACTCTAAAACTCGTTTAAACGTCACTCGAAGCAAGGTGTCCAAATTTGTTGCGTTTGAATTGATGGTCATGTGGTGAGTTGAGATGGAGCGTAAAATGCACTCACTCATGGACACATGCGTAGGAGAGATTGAGCGTAAAACGCACTCTCTTATAATTTTGATAAAAGTAAGACATCTATGTTTATCAAATCTTGCGTTGGGTCGAGATGGAGCGTAAAACGCACTCACCCACAAGAGTGGACTTAGGATAAGATAGAGTAGAAAATGCACTTACCTACTTTGATTTCATATTTTTGGAAATTGTAATTTATATACCTTTATATTGAGTGATGTGTTAAGCATGTAGTTTTTGTGGTTTATTTTGATTATTTCATAAGGTAATGTGGTTGCATAGCTTCATCTGAGCTTGATTGGTTTAGTGCTATTAGGTACACACACACACGGAAGGGACCTAAAGCAAGCTATGACTAGCTAATTGTAATTCTAGACTTGCAACGTTTTGAAAGTTTCCTTGAATTTTATTGTGTTTATGCTTTGAGACCATTGGTTAGCTTATTAACTCATTGCTCAAGATAATTTTTATTTAGAAATGTTTAATTTTTATACTTTGTGTGTTTTGCTTGAGGACAAGCAAAGGTTTAAGTTTGGGGGTATTTGATGAGTGTGTTTTATACACACAAATTGGGTACTTTTAGCCTTAATAATTTGTACGTATTTAGCTTTTGCGTTTGGTTTTATGTGTTTTCATCTTATTGTTGTGTAATGTAGTTTTGTATTACTTTTATATGTTTTTGTATGCTTTTATGCGTTTTTACTTTGTTTTGTAGGAATTGAAATAAAGGCCCCTTGGATCAATGCGTTTTTGGCTCGAAACTAGCATTCCCGCTGCTTGTTTCTCAATTTGACTCATGTTGCAATCCGAATCTCTCAAAACTCAAAGAACGAAAGTTATAGATCTTCATCTCAGCTTTCCAGAACATCTGGAATCATCCAATTTGAAGTTCATATGCGAGAGTTATGGTCATTGTACCATCGGATTTTGCATGACTTTTACACAATAGTTGCTTCGGGCTCAATTTGAACCTTTCTCTGGCCATTATCTCGACAAGCTCAAGTTATAGAAGTTGTAGAGCTACTTCTCAGCTTTCCATACCCTCTTTAATCGCCTAAATCTGAGTTCGGACGAAGAAGTTATGGCCATTTTACCTGC
This sequence comes from Aralia elata, assembly GCA_034770075.1. Taxonomy (NCBI): domain Eukaryota; kingdom Viridiplantae; phylum Streptophyta; class Magnoliopsida; order Apiales; family Araliaceae; genus Aralia; species Aralia elata. The sequence continues at coordinate 35,017,257 of CM068387.1, read as the reverse complement.
ACTCGCCGGGGCGGGAATTTCCTACACATATTCCTCGCCGCGGCGAGAAAACTTAGTCCAAAATCCTCGCCGGGGCGAGCTCGCCTGTAGCAAAAAGCTAAAATGTGCGGGATTTTGGTCTATTTTGGTGTGCTAAGCTAGGTTAGGCATCCGGGGACTTATATCAGCTCTTGGAGGCACGAAATAGGTATCATTAGAGGGGAGAAATTAGCAACTCTAGGGAGAGGAGGCTACACAATACATCAAATTAGAGGGCCAAAGTGCTAAAATCAAGCTAAATCAAGCAAGGCCAAGGAGCTAAAGCATCAAGGATTGCAAAACCATGGAGGAGAAGCTAGGGCTCATCATCAATCCATCAAACATCATATGAAAATCTATAAAAGTGGTTTTATCTCTAGTTTTCCCTAATATTTTGTAATCCAACATGATGTATAAATTGAATATGATGTTATTTGTAGTTACCATAACCTATAACTTGTTTTCTAAGATTTCAATGGAACCCAACTCCTAGTTTGAATTGAATGCTCTCTCTTTGATATTGATTATCATTTGTGAATTGGGTATCATAATTTGTACTTTATATATGTCGACGCCAGGTTTTTCGTCTCTATATGCGATATTTGTCCTTTTCCGATTTTATCCTTTTGATTAGGTGATTTTGGGGAAAAGGGTCGGCTTGAGTGTCGACAGGGTTTTGAAAGATCGTTTTTTATGATGAGCCAATTAAACAGAGTCGCCAGTTGGTATATTTGAAATGGATGTACCAACTCATCCGAGTTTCGTTTTCGTAAATCGCTGGCTCATATGTGACTCCGAATTAATTGGTTTGCGAACCGAGATTCATAGAGTTCGGGGGCTTGCTTAAGCGAGGGGAAGGTGTTAGGCACCCCCCGACTTCCGTGAGACACGGTTACCGCAATCTTGATGCTTTTCTTGTCCTTTAATTCTTGAATGTGTGTGTGTATGTGCGCGTGTGTGTGTGTGTGTGTGCCTATGTGAATGTCGTGGTGAATTTGCATGAAGAATCATTTGGATTTTTAGGGAAAGTCGTGCTTTAATTTGAGAATGCTTCGGAATGTCTTTTCGGCATACACGAGAAAGCTTTATGAGAAAGTTTTGATTTTAATTGTCAAAAACTATGAGATTTTCATTAGGTGTCGTTTTGGCAAAAACAGGAGTTTTCTAAACCTTCGTCAAAATAGGAATCGAGATCTATACGTTGCTTTCGTAACTCAAATGATGGGCAACTTCTAGAATCTCTTTAACCCTATGCACAACGGTTTAATAAAACGTCACTTATTTTATGAAAACAATTTTTGTGATGTTTGAAAAACGATTTTCTTTAGCTTTCTCGTTAAATAGGAATCGACATTCGTTAGCACTTCTCATTTTAAGCCTCGTGATGCTAACAACCTAATTTGATTGATTTTACGAAAATCTTAATCTTTTAGCTTTGAAATCAATTTTAGGTCGTAAATCAAATCAAGCATTAAAATGCATTAGGACTATTCATGGGCATGTAAGCCATCCAAATAACCCCAACGCCCACAATCACATACTTCACTATTACGGGGCCTTAAACCCGATTCTCGCCTTGGCGTCGTTTTAAGGCCCGATGATTACATCTTACAATAGAGGATTACATACATCAACAATGTCCATCATCGGATTTGGACCACGGGGTCGCGTTCCTAGGCTCACATCCACAATTTATACACACCCACACAATGGATACTACAAAATTAAACAAGCTAAAATCGCCAAATAGATATCATCGGGCCATTAGGAAGAATTTTCGTTCCATTTGGAACACTCACTAATAGTCCTCAATCCATGGATCCACAACAATATACAATAAAAACTACATTTCACATAACAAAATTGACATGAAGATTAACAAAATGATATACAAAATTGCTATAGAAATGTTCTTTTCGCCTTGCAAATATCACCAAGATGGGTGCAAATTTGAATATATGAATAGAGTAGAAATTATCTTGGATATAATCTCACAAAAGAAATATAAATCCTCTCTTTTTTCTCTCTTTTCTCTCTTATTTTGTTGCAAAATTTTGCTATTTTTCTCCCTATTTCCGAGCTTGCTGCTGCTGTTCTTCTTCTCTTTTTTCTTTCTTCCGCCTGCTGCCAACTCCCTGGATGAAATGAAGAAACTGAGCTGAAATAGGCTGGTCCAGGGCAGCCGTAGATTGATCTGCGGCTGGCTAGCCGCCTCCCATCGCACTCAGCTGATTTCCTGGTTTCCGTGTTTCGAGTTCCGTGTTTTCAAAAGGCGCACTATTGGCCGCAGATCAATCCGCGGCTGGCTGGCTTGACTTTCTCGTTTTTCGTGCCACGCCTCGACTTTCGTGTTGTAACGTCAGTTTTCGCTGACAGGCTTGTATTTTGCAGTCCGGGAATTTTCGGGAGACGTGCCACCTCATTCGGGAATGCTCGTTTCGGACGGCCTTATTGTCACGTCAACTTTGGTCGCCAATCATTGCGGTGGTGTTGGACGTTCGCATTTGTGCCCATTCCTTCGCTCCTGCAAGTTGGTTCAATTGACGATTTTGCCCTCCTATCATGGTTAGTACAGGGAACGCAAAAATTGGGTGTCTACAGCTGCCCCTCTTTATCATGTTTATGCAATGTTTAATGAAATGAACAGGATAAAGAATAGACACTCGATGCATGAATGCCAGCGCACAAGGATGACAATACACATGTGATGCAACACATATGATTTATGATGCAACGTAAGATGCAATGGATGCAAAATATTTGTAAAAGGGTGTCAATGCGGATGATCATCTCGTCGGGGCCGGGTTTCGTCGCCGGTCACCCATCTCGTAACCACCGGGTATCGTCGCCGGTCGATCGTCTCGTCGGGCCGGGTATCGTTGCCGGTCACCCATCTCGTAACCCCCGGGTATCGTCGCCGGTTGGTTATCTTGTCAGAGCCGGTTTTCGTCGCCGGTCATCCATCTTGTAATCGCCGGTTATCGTCGCCGGTCGATTGTCTCGTCGGGGCCGGGTATCGTCGCCGGTCACCCATCTCGTAATCGCCGGTTATCGTCGCCGGTCGATCGTCTCGTCGGGGCCGGGTATCGTCGCCGGTCACCCATCTCGTAACCCCCGGGTATCGTCGCCGGTTGGTTATCTTGTCGGAGCCGGTTTTCGTCGCCGGTCATCCATCTCGTAATCGCCGGTTATCGTCGCCGGTCGATTGTCTCGTCGGGGCCGGGTATCGTCGCCGGTCACCCATCTCGTAATCGCCGGTTATCGTCGCCGGTCGATCGTCTCGTCGGGGCCGGGTTTCGTCGCCGGTCACCCATCTCGTGATCGTCGGTTATCGTCGTCGGCCGATCGTCTCGTCGGGGCTAGGTTTCGTCGCCGGTCACCCATCTCGTAACCCCCGGGTATCGTTGCCGGTTGGTTGTCTTGTCGGGGTTGGGTTTCGTCGCCGGTAACCCATCTCGTAATCGCCGGTTATCGTCGCCGGTCGATCGTCTTGGATCTCAGCCCTTCCCAGGGTGTTAGTGTTTAGATATCAGCCCTTCCCAGGGTGTTAGTGTTTGGATCTCAGCCCTTCCCAGGGTGTTAGTTGTTTGGATATCAGCCCTTCCCAAGGTGTTAGTTGTTTGGATCTCAGCCCTTTCCAGGGTGTTAGTATTTGGATATCAGCCCTTCCTAGGGTGTTAGTGTTTGGATCTCAGCCCTTCCCAGGGTGTTAGTTGTTTGGATCTCAACCCTTCCCAAGGTGTTAGTGTTTGGATATCAGCCCTTCCCAGGGTGTTAGTGTTTGGATCTCAGCCCTTCCCAGGGTGTTAGTTGTTTGGATATCAGCCCTTCCCAGGGTGTTAGTGGTTTGGATCTCAGCCCTTCCCAGGGTGTTAGTGGTTTGGATCTCAGCCCTTCCCAGGGTGTTAGTTGTTTGGATATCAGCCCTTCCCAAGGTGTTAGTTGTTTGTATATCAGTCCTTCCCAAGGTGTTAGTTGTTTGGATCTCAGCCCTTCCCAGGGTGTTAGTGTTTGGATATCAGCCCTTCCCAGGGTGTTAGTGTTTGGATCTCAGCCCTTCCTAGGGTGTTAGTTGTTTGGATCTCAGCCCTTCCCAGGGTGTTAGTGTTTGGATATCAGCCCTTCCCAGGGTGTTAGTGTTTGGATATCAGCCCTTCCCAGGGTGTTAGTGTTTAGATCTCAGCCCTTCCCAGGGTATTAGTTGTTTGGATCTCAGCCCTTCCCAGGGTGTTCACCATCTTGTTGTGGTTTGCTTGGATGCCTTCCCAGGTTCAATCACCACCCTGTTGTGGTTTGCTTGGATGGCTTCCCTGGTTCACTCACCACCCTGTTGTGGTTTGTTTGGATGCCTTCCCAGGTTCACTTCTTGTTTGGATACCAGCCCTTCCTAGGGGTCTTTGATTGGTTGGATACCAGCCCTTCCCATGGGTCGTCTGTTGGTTGGATACCAGCCCTTCCCAGGAGTCATTGATTGGTTGGATAAAAGCCCTTCGCAGGGGTCATTGATTGGATTTGAGTGATTTTTTTTTTATTTTATTAAAAAGATGTGTGGTCGGCTTCATGTCCTGGATCTCCCACCAACATCGTCCACGTACCATGTCGCAAAAGCCATCACGGTCTGATCATTTGTGAGGTTGAAAGCGCCATGCTTGCACTTTCATGAAGATTTTCATTTTGATCGTACCTGTATGCATGCAAAAGATGTTATGCATGATCTGGCAGATATGTTATGGACAGATGCATGTGCACACATATGTTTAGATAGAAATGGCCCCTGTTCAGTCAAATGATACGATTCGACCGTCGTCGCTGCTTGCCAACATTTGACTGGATCACGCCTCGTCGTGAAGTGTAGTTTCTAGACTTCAACATTGGTTTGGTACTCTACCTATTCTTGGTCGTCTCCATTTCATCAAGTTGAGGCAGTCTATTTCGCTCTCTGTGATGATCGATAGCTATGTTGGGCTCCTTGGCCTTTTGATCATTTCTGATGGCTGATATGTTGTTGTCCCGCATTATATCATCCTTGTATATGCTTATGTATGTGGATCATTTGGATGCTGAGGCAGTGATAGTCAGGATTGGGGAGATGCCCAATGACGAGAAGTTCTGTGCCGCCTCAGCTTCCTTCCATTTCACGATTCTTAACTGCCCCTGCCTCGGCTCGTGTCGCTACCAAGAATTTCTATCGAAAACTCGCGATGTTGACCATGCTGAGTTATCCACAGCTTTGCAAGATCCTGCATATCATATGACTAACAAATGCCAAAACTTGAAGGCTCGGGCCGTTAGTGTTAGTCCAACACAAAGATATTATAATCTCAACAAAAGAGTAAATGCAGTTGAAGCACAAGAAATTGAATATATGTTGATCGCACAATTTAACAAGTTGTGAACCGTGAATGTACTAGATTGGAAGTTTTTTTTTTTTTTTTTGTTTTTTTTTTCAATCCCTCGTGAGTTGATGATTTTCTATTTAACGAGTTATGAAATCGTAAGAACACCTTCAAGCATTCATGGTCATTGTACGTGAGTAAGGTCAAATTCAAAAGAACTACCTTCCCTCGTCAAAGGTATTCTGTCTCCATTCTCGACAACGTTCTCAGCAGGATTAACGTCATATGACAAATGCACTATGCGATGCAGCATTCAATAGGGGTTTTTCTTCCATGACCCATTGTTTAAGGCCGAGAGTTTTTCGCATTATCTTTTCTCTTTATTAGTCCACTTCATTTGTCTCGTTTTCTTAGGCTTTTCAAAGTTACCCATTTAACGAGTTTTGGACCAATGACTCCCGAACAAGACGGTTTTGGGGCATTAGGTGTACAGACACCCCTTCGGGTTTATTTACTCGAGTAACAAAGGCCACGGTTCGAGACAAGCTAGTGGTCTGCCCCATTCATTCTTTGCTTGACCTTGCGCAAGATTTGTTTTCTTAGGCTTGAGTTACCCATGTAGCGAGTGTTAGCCCGGTGACTCCCACACCAGACGGCTTTAGGGTACCAGATGCAGAGACACCCCTTAGGCTTAATTACTCGAGTAGCCTATGCCACGATTCGAATCTGCTCGGGCCTCCTCTACTGTAATGCTCGTTTTCTTAGGCTCTGAGTTACCCATGTAACGAGTGTTGGGCCAGCGACTCCCAAACCAGATGGCTTTAGGGCACCAGGTGTAGAGACACCCCTCGGGCTTAATTACTCGAATAACCCAGGCCACGATTCGAGACATTAGCTTGATAATCATTTATCGTCTGACTTCTTAATATTAGCTTGATAATCATTGACTGTCTGACTACGTGTTAATTGTCATCAACGTCGTCATAGTTTTATACCCCACAACTGAAAGTTTGTGCAAATGCAAAGTGAAGGCTGTCACATGAGTTCGATTCTGTCGCAAACGTTGCTTTGAATTAAGGCTTTGTACCCGATCAAAAGGTTGAATAGCCTTCTTCGTCTAATCATACTCACGATCGTGCTCCACGGTTGCTTGTCAGAATTAATCCGATTCATATCAAGCCAAATAAAATCCCCTTTCACGCGGATCATCGTATCCCGGGAAAACTATGCTTGACAAATGCCAGATGATCGTACCGTTGAAGATTGAATTGACATGAGGTAGCATTTGATGATGATGGTGCATGTTGATGGGATCGTTGCATGGGTGCCAATTTGCACGTCATCATTTCCTGGGTAGTGACAAATGCCCAGTGTTAAGTTGCTTTTCTTGTGATCTCCCTCGTACTGGTTGCATCGGTATCTTGCTGGGCTGACAAAAGATCCGGTCCTATGACCTGTTGAAATGTTTGGGGGATTTTTGATCCAGTGTTAAGTTGCCCCTTTTTTTTTTTGCCCCTACTTCGGGTTCTTCGTGATCGTTTGGGGGTTCTGATGTTTGATGGCGATGGTTTGGTCTAAGTCGGGTTTGAGTTTATCTTCGACCCACCCCTCGATCTCGTCAGGCGTATTATCGATATCCGTCTCGTTTTGCTCAATCGCCATCAGATCGAAATCTAGCTTTATACCAAAATCGTGATCCTCCTTCAAATTTGGCCATATTGCTTGTCAGGCTAGAATGCCTCAAATCAGGGTGCTGCCATAAAATAAAAAAAAGGCTTGTCATATATATAACACATTTCAGCACGTGAACTTCCTTTTGGATAACATGACAAAATGACATGAGCGTGTAGGGACTTGAAATAAAACTCAGAATTTTAAAACCCATTGATCTTCTACTGGCTGGGATTCACTGCCATACTCCTGGATTTACCCCTTCCACAACATGCTTAGGTAGAGGATTTAACATTTGGTGACCCTGGCTGTTCCACCACGATTTCCCCATTATCAATCAAGTCCTGAATTTTGTGCTTCAGCGTCCGACATTCCTGCGTATCATGACCAGGGGAACCTGAGTGATAGGCGCATCGCTTGCTTGGGTCAAATCTTCTTCCATTCGGGTCACTTGGAGGTGCCAACTTGACTATTTTCCTCTGGGCCATCAATACGGTCAACACCTGCTCAAGAGGATCCCCAAGTGGGGTGAATACTCGATTTTTCGAGGTCTCGAATCTTCTTCGCCCATCCGCCCTATGATCAGTGAAGTTAGGCCGTCGGGTTGGCCCCACTCTCTGCACTTGTACTGGAGGATTGTTTTCTGCCCTTCTAGATGATCCCTGCAAGATGAGGGAAACATCCTCCTCCTTTTTCTTTTGGATTCTACGGGAAGTGTTGCCATAGTTTCCACTTTGGATTTGTTCTGCAACTGTTTCCAAAGCCGTGAAATCCCGAATCTTACCAGACTTCAACCCTATGTCCACCATCTCTCCGTGTTTAATCATCTCGATAAAAGGCCTACCAATCCCTGATATAACCCGCTCATAATAAGGTGCCTCTTGAATATCCACGAAGGTCATCACCATCTCCGACTCACTCATTGGGGAATTCACTTGTGCAGCCATACCCCTCCATCACTGTGCATAATCCCTGAAAGATTCTTTTGTCTGCTTCTTGATCTTCGTCATTTGGTATCTATCAGGGGCCATTTGCGCTTGGAAGCTATAATGTGTTAAGAAGGTGTGGGCCAATTCCTCCCAATTGTGGATCCGGGCATTGTCAAGACGGGCATACCAGATTCTCGCTTCTCCCGTCAAACTCTTTTGGAAAAGTTGCATCCTTAAACCCTCGTCTTCTGCATAAGATCCCAGCTCCCCAATGTAGATTTTCAAATGGGTATAAGGATCCCCCTTCCCATTGTATTTTTCAAATTCGGGGATTTTAAATTTCTCCGGGTATCTGGTTCCGGGGAAGACACATAAATCTGAATAGTTAACCCTGCCTAGGGATCCTATGCCTTTCATAGATTGGATAGTTTCCTCCATTTGTTTCATTTTCTTCCGTAGATCGTCTGTATCTCCCTCTTCCGGGATAGTAATCACTGTCTTGTTATGTACGGGAATGGCCTTTGGGACGACTGGCTCGCCCTTAGGTTGGGGTGGATCTTCCTTAGGTGGATCCTGTCGAGGTATCAATTGTTCTCTCAGCATTATGGCCATTTCTAACATCTGCTTCTTGAAATCATCAAATTCCTCCCTAGATATGGAACCAGGATTAGTAAATGGAATATCAGCCATTTCTGATGTAGAGTTCTGAGCCCCTTTCGATTGCGAACGCGTTTGAGGAGCAATCCTACAGAAACAATGGTTCGAAGTTTAGTCCTGGGCAATGAAAGGATATGGATGCATGCTAAAGCTGTAATCTTTGTGCTTTTGGGTTTTTTAATCTTTCTCTGCAAAATAACATGTTAGTAGTCCCTTATTGCAATAATAATTGATAGACATGACTTATTATGCCTTCCCAGCTATTCCCTACAAAACACGGAGGTCAGCACTTTCTTTTGACAACAGGGAAGGTATATGACAGTCGTATGCCAATTACATGACATTTATTTTGACTGAATGATTAAAGGGTATGAAGAAGCTTCCCTTTCGTTAGGTTTATCAGAGGTTGACCTACCCTAGGGTTACTCTTGCGGGCTTTTTGGCATGAAGGTTCCCATATCTTCGCAATCTACTCGTCTGAATCCTTTCGATTGGAGCGGATATGGGTGGTGCGTTTCTTGAGCCATCTCCGGGGAGCAGCCCCTTCGAGTCCAGTAATAAGCAACCGACAGGTTCGCCTCAGGAGGAGGTACACTCTCAACATACATTCACATTCATCGTCCTCACCGTATGCAAATGATTTACTTTAAAGTAAAGCAATCCCATTCAATCATTCACTTATTTGGGCAAAACACACATTCACACAAAAAAAAACGATCAAAATATCGCATGCACACACATATTCATAAATTTTTTGAAGGATAGGATAGCATCAAGATTTGAACGCGGCTTAAGCCCTCTAATGTCCCCAGCAGAGTCGCCAACTGTCGACGCCGGGTTTTTCGTCTCTATATGCGATATTTGTCCTTTTCCGATTTTAGCCTTTTGATTAGGTGATTTTGGGGAAAAGGGTCGGCTTGAGTGTCGACGGGGTTTTGAAAGATCGTTTTTTATGATGAGCCAATTAAACAGAGTCGTCAGTTGGTATATTTCAAATGGATGTACCAACTCATCCGAGTTTCGTTTTCGTAAATCGCTGACTCATATGTGACTCCGAATTAATTGGTCTGCGAACCAAGATTCATAGAGTTCGGGGGCTTGCTTAAGCGAGGGGAAGGTGTTAGGCACCCCCCGACTTCCGTGAGACACGGTTACCGCAATCTTGATGCTTTTCCTGTCCTTTAATTCTTGAATGTGTGTGTGTATGTGCGCGTGTGTGTGTGTGTGCCTATGTGAATGTCGTGGTGAATTTGCATGAAGAATCATTTGGATTTTTAGGGAAAGTCGTGCTTTAATTTGAGAATGCTTCGGAATGTCTTTTCGGCATACACGAGAAAGCTTTATGAGACAGGTTTGATTTTAATTGTCAAAAACTATGAGATTTTCATTAGATGTCGTTTTGGCAAAAACAAGAGTTTTCTAAACCTTCGTTAAAATAGGAATCGAGATCTATAAGTTGCTTTCGTAACTCAAATGATGGGCAACTTCTAGAATCTCTTTAACCCTATGCACAACGGTTTAATAAAACGTCACTTATTTTATGAAAACAATTTTTGTGATGTTTGAAAAACGATTTTCTTTAGCTTTCTCATTAAATAGGAATCGACATTCGTTAGCACTTCTCATTTTAAGCCTCGTGATGCTAACAACCTAATTTGATTGATTTTACGAAAATCTTAATCTTTTAGCTTTGAAATCAATTTTAGGTCGTAAATCAAATCAAGCATTAAAATGCATTAGGACTATTCATGGGCATGTAAGCCATCCAAATAACCCCAACGCCCACAATCACATACTTCACTATTACGGGGCCTTAAACCCGATTCTCGCCTTGGCGTCGTTTTAAGGCCCGATGATTACATCTTACAATAGAGGATTACATACATCAACATTGTCCATCATCGGATTTGGACCACGGGGTCACGTTCCTAGGCTCACATCCACAATTTATACACACCCATGCAATGGATACTACAAAATTAAACAAGCTAAAATCGCCAAATAGATATCATCGGGCCATTAGGAAGAATTTTCGTTCCATTTGGAACCCTCACTAATAGTCCTCAATCCATGGATCCACAACAATATACAATAAAAACTACATTTCACATAACCCAATTGACATGAAGATTAACAAAATGATATACAAAATTGCTATAGAAATGGTCTTTTCGCCTTGCAAATATCAGCAAGATGTGTGCAAATTTGAATATATGAATAAAGTAGAAATTATCTTGGATATAATTTCACAAAAGAAATATAAATCCTCTCTTTTTTCTCTCTTTTCTCTCTTATTTTGTTGCAAAATTTTGCTATTTTTCTCCCTATTTCCGAGCTTACTGCTGTTGTAATGAAGAAACTGAGCTGAAATAGGCTGGTCCAGGGCAGCCGCAGATTGATCTGCGGCTGGCTGGCCGCCTCCCATCGCACTCAGCTGATTTCCTGGTTTCCGTGTTTCGAGTTCCGTGTTTTCAAAAGGCGCACTATTGGCCGCAGATCAATCCGCGGCTGGCTGGCTTGACTTTCTCGTTTTTCGTGCCACGCCTCGACTTTCATGTCGTAACGTCGGTTTTCGCTGACAGGCTTGTATTTTGCAGTCCGGGAATTTTCGGGAGACGTGCCACCTCATTCGGGAATGCTCGTTTCGGACGGCCTTATTGTCACGTCAGCTTTGGTTGCCAATCATTGCGCTGGTGTTGGACGTTCGCACTTGTGCCCATTCCTTCGCTCCCGCAAGTTGGTTCAATTGACGATTTTGCCCTCCTGTCATGGTTAGTACAGGGAACGCAAAAATTGGTTGTCTACAATATATTAATTACCTAGCTAGTAATTACCTTGAGAACTTATATGGAATCGAAAGATGAAGTATAGGTTGAGACTTTATTATGATATCATGTGAAAATTAGATATTCCTATAGGTAATTTATGAAATTAAGTGACGTGTGTTTTATTTATTACCCTCATGAATGGATAATTTGATTGTATTTAGGATATACATATACCTAAATACCACATGTATCCATTGGAGAATCCATGCTTAATGATTCCTATTGCGAAAGTTGGTAATTGATAGGATGATTTATGAGATTTGGTGACACGTGTCTTGTTAATTATTCTTGATATTGGATTCTTGCTAGTGTGTAGAATAGAGATATATCTATACACCGCATTGGGAAATACGTATTTGACCATCGAGAGAGGCTTGTATATACTTGTGATTTCTCGGATAACAATTCTAGTGATTTAACTAGTTGAAAAGAGAGAGTTAGGATATTTAAATGAAGAGTTGGGGGAAATTACAATCTTAGACTTGTTAATATTAGATTTCATTATCTTAAAGCTTTTCATAGTTCTTTGATTATTTGTTATCTTTATTAATACAAAACAACAAAAAACAATTATCATTTGTTTAAATAAGATTGAGATGATAAAAGGTTAATACTTGGAAAACATTAGTAATAATTCCTCGTGGGATCGATACTTTAGTTAGTCTTTATTACTTGTTGACCGCGTATACTTGCGCGTATTTGTCATTATATTAATCGGACAACAATTGCCAAGATTGAATTTCCATAATTTCTGTGTAAAAGATTTTTCCTTGTCGCGTTAGAAAATAAGCTGAATCCAAATTCAGTTTTGATTCCAATTGTTGAATCCTTGAGCTGCTAGGAATCCCATAAATCTCTTCCAATTTGGAAAGGAATCCGTGAATATAAAAATACCATGTGGGTCCACATGAATAACTTGTGCATTATTACAACTTTACCCCTCCAAAGCACTTCCAAAGTTACGGACTCCGTTAATTGTACCTAAAATAAAAATATAAGAATAATGAGTGTATTTAGGCACAAAATAAATATAAAAGATAAAGTATTAAGGGATAAAAATATAACATATTTTATTCTCATCAAATTCCCCCACACTTATCTTTTGCTCGTCCTCGGGCAAAACAAAAATTCAATTAACAATCTTGACAAACTTGAGCCACAAATTAATATGAACTTCAACATTGACCTCAAAGATTCAACACAATAACTCTTGAAAAACATCAAAACAATGTATCATCTAGAACTTAAGCTCCTTTATCAATCTTACTTTACTTTTTACCCTTCGTGTGTATGTGAATCCACGTGTATCAAACCAATCAAAACCTTGAAGGAAAAAGAGAAACTCGAGCACTTATTTTCACACAAATCTCAGTTAACACAAGTAATCAATACTAGAGGATCAAAAGGCTTTTTTTTTCTTTCTTCTTTTTTTTCGATAAGTGCATTTTATGCTCTATCTTACCAGCGAGTGCGTTTTACGCTCCATCTCGCCATGTCACGTGTTTATGAGTGAGTGTGTTCTACGCTCCATCTCAACCCACCATATGAACAATTTTCTTTTCGTTTTTCTCACTTTTATTTTTTTTTCTTTCAAACTTACAAAACTTGCCTAAATCATTTCCCCTTTCTCAAATAATATCTCATATTAACTTCAAATTATGATCAAATAAGTAATAGAGTTCTAAAATTTCTCGCTCAATTCATTCAATCAAATAAATTCCTTCCAAGTTAAAACTAGGTTGACTAAATGGACATGTGCTCAAAAATTAAGGGTCTTAAATAAAGTAATAATCAACAAAGAAAACCAAATTTAGACTACCCAATGTCTATCAATCGTCCAAGAAGTTATCAAAAAGAAATCAAAATTTTATCATTGGTCAAAAATCAAAATTCAAATCAACTCATTGCTTAAGTGACACATTCTAAAAACTATCCCATTTTCGTAGGAAACACGACTGCACTTAGCATGTGCAACAAGCCTTTAAACCCCAAGGTTACCCCAAGTGGACGAGTTTTGTCTCGTGAGGGTTTGCAGTGAATATACCCACAAAATTCAAAATCATCTAAAAATAAAAATAATCAACCTAAAATAATAAAAAAAAAAAATAACAAATAATCAAACGAAATATAAAATAAAATAAAATAACAAGTACCCTTAAATCCTCCCCACACTTAAAACTTACATTGTCCCCAATGTAAAGTAAAATGCATAGAAAAGGTAGAAAGATACTCCCCTATGGGTTGCCTCCCATACAACGCCTTTGTTTATTGTCTTTGGCTCGACTCAATGTTTGTCGGTGTTAATCAGTATAAACTGGATCTGCAAGGTCCACCGTCTCCACTCTTTCTTCTCGGAAACCCTCATAGAAAGGTTTAAGTCTATCCATTCACCCTGAATACTTTAGAAGTTGCTAAACTTTGTATTTCAACTGCACCATGAGGAAAAACATTAGTAACAACAAAAGGTCCATTCCAACGAGAACACAATTTACCTGGAAACAAATGAAGTTTGGATTAATAAAGAAGCACTTTTTGACCAATTTGAAATTCCTTCCTCAAAATCTTCTTATCATGAAAAGCTTTTATTTTTTCCTTGTAAATCCTCGCACTCTCGTATGCGTCATTATGAATTTTTTCCAACTCTTGTAATTGCAACTTCCGATGTTCTCCACTTTCACACATCCTCATAATAAGCTTTGTGCTCCAATTCTACAGGTAAGTGACATTGCTTCCCGAACACTAATCTGTAAGGCGACATACCAATGGGTGTCTTGAATGCAATTCGATAGGCCCATAACGCATCATCTAAACGCAAGCTCCAATCCTTCCTACTCGGGTTAACCGTCTTTTCAATGATGGCTGTGATTTCTCTATTTGACACTTCAGCTTGTCCATTGGTCTGCGGATGATAAGCAGTTGACACCTTATGAGTCACATGATACTTTCTCAACAATGCTCCCACAATTCGATTACAAAAGTGAGTCCTTCGGTCACAGATTAAAGCCTTTGGAATGCAAACCTAGAAAATATTTTAGACTGAAGAAAATCTGCAACCACTTTGGAATCGTCAGTCCTGGTGGCCTTAACTTCCACCTACTTTGAGACACAGTCAACAACAAGTAAAATATAAAGATACCCAAAAGTTACAGGAAACGGTCCCATGAAATCAATGCCCCAAACATCAAAAATTTCACAATATAGTATTGGGGTTTGCAACATCTCATTCCATTGGGAAATATTACCTGTCTTTTGACAATTATGACATGACTTGCAAAATAAATATGAATCTTTAAATAAGGATGGCCAAAAGAAACCAGTTTATAACACCTTTCTTGCTATCCGCTTCGATCCAAAGTGACCTCCACAAGCATGAGAATGACAAAAAGTGAGAATATAAGTGATTTCACTCTCAGGAACACACCTTCTTATCACTTGATCGGTACAATGTTTCCACAAATATGGATCATCCCATACATAGTATTTGGCCTCACTTTTGGTTCTATCCTTTACAGCTTTAGACAAACCAGAAGGCAATTCGTTAGTAACCAAATAATTCACAATATTCGCATACCAAGGCATGGATGTGTTTGCAGAAAATAGTTGTTCATCGGGAAACTCTTCTTTTAGCTGAAGTTCATCATTTATATTGACTAAACGACTCAAATGATCCGCAACTCTATTCTCTGTTCCTCTTTTATCCTTAATTTCAAAGTCAAATTCGCTCAAGAGAAGTATCCATCTTATCAACCTTGGTTTTGCCTCTTTCTTCGTCATCAAATAATGAAAAGCTGCATGATCAGAATAAATAATAACTTTAGTACTAAGCAAATAAGATCAAAATTTTTCTAAAGCAAATACAACAGCTAAAAGTTCTTTTTCAGTAGTAGAATAGTTTCGCTGGGCATCATTCAAGGTCTTTGACGCATAGTAAATGGCATGGGATGCTTTTCCAATTTTTTATCCCAACACAGCTCATACTGCGTTATCACTTGCATCGCACATTATCTCAAAAGGTAGGGTCCAATTAGGCGGTTGAATTACTGGCATAGATGTCAACAATCCCTTCAATTTTTTAAACGCTGTTTGCACTTCTCATCGAAATCAAAATCCGAATCTTTTTGTAGTAGCTTACATAGGGGTGCTGCAATTTTGGAAAAATCTTTGATGAATCTTCGATAAAAACCTACATGTCCAAGAAAAGAACGAATTTCCTGTATGCTAGTAGGATAAGGGAGAGATTGAATAACATCAAAATTTGCTTTATCTACTTCAATGCCTTTGGAGGAAATAACATGACCCAAAACTATACTTTGTTTAACCATAAAATGACACTTTTCAGAATTTAAAACAAGGTTAGTTTCTATGCATCTTTGAAGAATAAGTGTAAGATTATGCAAATAAGTATCAAATGAGTCTCCATAAACCGAAAAAATGTTCATAAAAACTTCCATGATATGCTCAATGTAATCTGAAAATATGCTAACCATACACCTTTGGAAAGTAGCTGGGGCATTGCATAACCCAAAGGCCATGCGGCGATACGCAAAAGTACCAAATGGGCATGTAAATATGGTCTTCTCTTGATCTTCCGAAACAATTGCAATATGGAAATAACCTGAATAACCATCAAGAAAGTAATAGTAAGAATGACCAGCTAATCGTTCAAGCATTTGATCAATAAAAGGTAAAGGAAAATGGTCCTTGTGGGTCACATCATTCAATTTTCTATAGTCTATACAAATCCTCCACCCATTTTGAACACGTGTAGAAATTAACTCGTCATTCTGGTTTTTCACAACAGTTATTCCAGTCTTTTTAGGCACTACTTGAACTGGGATAATCCAACTACTGTCCAAAATGGGGTAAATCACACTAACTTCAAGAAGTTTAAGAATTTCTTGTTTCACCACATCCATCATAGGTGGGTTCAATCTTCTTTGTGGTTGGCGTGCAGGTTTCGCCTCCTCTTCAAGTAAGATTCGGTGCATGCATGTTGAAGGGCTAATGCCTTGAATGTCAGCAATCGTCCAACCAATAGCCTTTTTATGCTCTTTCAAAATATGTACAAGTTTCTCTTCCTGTGATTCACTAAGTGAATTAGAGATGATCACTGGTAACGTTTTTCTTTCTCCAAGTACACATATTTGAGATGACTGGGAAAAGGCTTCAAATCTAGAGTAGGTGTCTGTAACACAGATGGTAGAGACTCTTTGTCAGAGATTGGCAAATCCATATAAAAAATATTACCTATCTTCGGATTTTCATTCAGAGTTGCCACAATCTCTTGCAATTCCGTGTTCAAGATTGATTTCGCACTCTCCTCGTAAATGTTCTTACTAAGTGCAATCTCCAAAGCATCTTCTCCATCAAGTTCAAAGGCATCCTGTGCTAAAGAGTCAATCACATCAATAGAATAGGTAGAGTTATCGTCACTAGGATATCGCATGGCATCATAAATATTAAACTTGACAACTTCGCCATCAAATTCCATTGACAATGTACCACTATGGACATCAATTTTTGTCTTGGATGTCTTTAAAAATGGTCTTCCTAACAAAATAGGTGCATGTTGATCACCGTTTTCCATATCAAGCACATAAAAATCTGTAAAAAAAATCAATTCATTGACTTGCACAAGAACATCCTCAATTACACCTCTAGGATAAACATTAGATCTATCAGCCAATTGAATTACTGTACCAGTTTTACTCAAAGGTTCAAGTGATAAAGAAGCATATATAGAATATGGCATGACATTAATAGATGCTCCTAAATCTAACATGGCTTTTTCAAATCTAGTGTTACCTATTGTGCAAGGAATAGTAAACATACCCGGATCTTGACACTTAGTATGGAGTTTTCTTTGAATAACAGGTGAGACATTTTTCCCTACTTTTACTTTCTCATATCTTTTAAGTTCCTACTTCCTCTTATGGGTACACAATTGTTTCAAAAATTTTGCATAACGAGGTACTTGTTTGATAGCATCTAACAATGGAATATTTACCTCGCATCTACGGAAAGTTTCATACAAATCTGAATACTTATCAATTTTCCTGTTTTCAGTTAAAGCATAAGGAAAAGGGAGTGGGTACAGGTTTATATTCAGAGAGAGGGGGAAATTTACGCTTTGGTGCACCTTCATCACTTTCATCTCCCCTGTCTGTTTTACCGCTATATGCTTCTTCTTTACCCTCATCTACATTATTTTGCTCCTTTGGTGTAGGTACTGACTTTTCTGGAATTTCTAACTCTCTACCATTTCTCAAAGTAATGGCACTTGCATTCTCTTTTGGATTCACCACTGTTTGAGAGGGTAATTTTCCTGAACATTGTGCCTCCAAACGACTGATTACAGTTGCCATTTGTCCCACTTGTGTATCCAAATTCTGAATACTTGCCCTCGTTTCCTATTGAAATTGCAACATGTTAGTGGCAAGAGATTTAACAATATCTTCTAAAGACATACTAGAGTTGGAAGATTGGCCCTGTTGTTGTTGTTTGGGATAAGGTTGCTTGTATTGCTAAAAATTTGGGGCATTTTGATTTGCAGGCTGATTTGCTTGAGGATTCCCATAGCTAAAATTAGGACGATCCCTCTATCCAGGATTATACGTGTTTGAATAAGGATTATACTTTATTTGGGGTTGTCTAGGAAATCCTCTTACTGCATTTATTTGTTCAAAGGACTCCTCTTGAAGGGTTGGATACATATCTGTTGGATGTCCTACTGCTGCACAACTTCCGCAAGCTTTCACCTGTTGTGGATTACCTACAGCCATTTGACGAACAAGAGATGTTAGACTCGTAATTTGTTGTTCAATTGAAGAAATTTGTACCTCACTAGCATTCTTGGGTTCAAAATCCAGTCTAGTGCCAAATTGTTGAGAGTTAGCCGCCATATTCGCAATGAGATTCCTTGCAGCCTCAGGTGTTTTATCCACCAAGGCTCCTCCACTCGCTGCATCGAACATGCTCCTATACGTAGAAGTAAGTCCTTCATAAAAGTATTGAATGAGAAGTTGTTCACTTATTTGATGATGGGGGCAACTTGCACACAATTTCTTGAAGTGTTCCCAATATTCATGCAAAGATTCTCCATTATTCTGTCTCACGCCACAAATTAACTTCCGAATGTTGGCTGCTCGTGAAGCGGGAAAATATTTCTCCAGGAACAATCTTTTCATCCCTTCCCATGTTGTGATACTCCCGGAGGGTAGATAGTAGAGCCAATCCTTTGCCAAATCCTTTAGAGAATACGGAAAGACTCTTAATTTGATTTGCTCCTCGGTCACTCTGGTCAGTTTCATACTCGTGCATACCACATGAAATTCCTTCAAGTGTTTATGTGGATCTTCACCTGCCAAATTATGAAAAGTAGGGAGAAGATGTATTAGTCCAGATTTCAATTCAAATTGAATAATATTATCAAGATTGGGAAACGTTATGCATAATGGTTGTTGATCCAAGTTCGGAGCTGCAAGCTCCTTCAAAGTTCGATTCGCTGCCATAACCTCCTTCTTTTCGAAATTTCTCCGAGCTTCCTTCCTTAATCTGCGAATAATTCTCTCTATATCTGGATCACACTTTAAATCACCTTGATTAGTAGATCAAGTTTCGGGCATAAACAATCAAGGAAATTCAAATTACTTATGAAAAATATTTAAAATAAGGATAACAAAAATATAAAAATAAACTAAAATCACTCCCCGGCAACGGCACCAAAATTTGGTGTGCTGTCGCAGGCAACCAAAAATAAAACCTTACTGCGAAAAATATTTATGTAGTAGTGCAAGCAAGAGTCGTTCCCACAGAGAATGATTAATCTATTTTTATATTTTTTACACCAGGAAAGGTGGTTTTGAATGTAATTATTAAAGTAAACTAAAAATAATGCAAGATAATTTATTAAAGTAAATCAGAGAAAACAAACCTGAGATTAAATCAACTTCCACCTCAGAAACTTACACTAATTATTGACTCAAACATAATCAATTATTATTTTGAATATTCACTGTTAGAATCAATTCACCATTTTGAATTATTCCGTGTCTTTCCTTAATTTTAGTTAGATAGAAACAAGCGATCTAGATAACCCTAACTACTAAACAGCTTCAGACAAGCGCTAAAAGTTTAACCTAGTAGATGCTTTAAGAATTAGAAAAACCAATGAAGCTAAACAACACAAGCACAAGCGGTTGTATTTAATTTAGTTGAGTATTCTCCCTAAGATATAATAATCTCGTGATCAGTAGTCAATTATTAACCTTAGTTGCTTCACAAATTAGAGTGACCAAACAATTACAGATTTGATATCTAATTCAGCAGTAGATTTCTATGAATAATAAACTAGCGTGCACTCTAGTAATTAAACATATCAATCATAAAATTCAACCATAGAAGAATAATCAATACTCAAAATAATAATTGAACAATTAAAATCAATTAGATCTCACAATGTAATACTTCTGAGGCTTCCATCTCCTTAATCCAAGAACAGAAATTTAGCTACTCATAGCTATGAAAAACACCAAAAAATAGCTACCCCTTATTTATACTACTCAAAAGTAACCCTAACCCTAATAATAATAGAAACAATAACAATCGAACTTAAAATTGAAATTGAAATTCTAACTAAATAAAACCCTAATTACATTAGTATTAAAAAAAATTAATATTTTAGAATCTACTTCTATTAGTTCCTTAAAGAAATCAGATTGCCAAGATTGAATTTCCATAATTGCCGTGTAAAAGAATTTTCCTTAGCGCGTTAGAAAATAAGCTGAATCCAAATTTAGTTTTGATTCCAATTGTTGATTCCTTGAGCTGCTAGGAATCCCATAAATCTCTTCCAATTTGGAAAGGAATCCGTGAATATAAAAATATCATGTAGGTCCAAAAGAAAATAACTTGTGCATTATTACAACTTTGCCCCTCCAAAGCACTTCCAAAGTTACGGACTCCGTTAATTGTACCTAAAATAAAATAATAAGAATAATGAGTGTATTTAGGCACAAAATAAATATAAAAGATAAAGTATTAAGGGATAAAAATATAACATATTTTATTCTCATCATCCCCTATACCAGTCGACACCGCCGCCCTCTCCCAACACAAACCCATAACTTATTATCTCTCCAAATCGCTCTACCATCAAGCTATTGCCGAATCATCAAGGTTTTCCTCCCTAATTCATCGCGAATATTCAAATTTGCTCTACGGTGGTTCGATTGGAAGATTAGCTTAGATAGTGTTAGGTTTGTATATAGTGCGAACATGCAATCAAATTACATAAATAGTGCGGAAGCGCGATAAAATCGGATTTTAAAATTTTATACAAACCATCACCAAGATCAATCCTTGTGCTCAATTAACGATATAAACAAAAGAGAAAGAGAATAAGAATTTATACCCTCGTAGAACAAAGCTTCCTCGGGTACAAGTTCAACTCCTAGTCCTTCGTGTTCTCCTCAAATGATACGGTGTGATTCCTTCCTTTGATCAACGTTAGCCACCCAAGTGTTTGGCCTCTAGAGGTGATCCACCAAGTAAGAACAAGTATTCAAGAAGTTGGGTATTTGGCAAAACCCTAGTTTCTATCTCTATAGAAATTGTAAGTACTCTCCACAATCTAATGTAAGAGAGTGTAACCCCAATCTATGATAAGACTCCTCTTATTTATAGATGTAGGAATAACCCTTCCCTAAACTATTTAGGATTAGGGTTTCAATTATAATTAAACTCCTTTAATTAATTATGCTCCTAATCCAATTAGAAATTTGTGAGAGAGTACTTCTATTAATTAATTCTCAATCCCTATTAGGAAATAAATAATAGTTCTATTAATTAATTCCCAATCCCTATTAGGAATTAAATAATAGTAATAGTAATAATAATAAGACTCCACTTATTAATTTATATTTAATATTTCTAAAATATTAAATAATAAATATTAAGCTATTTAATTTATTCTATCTCCATAGATTAAATTAAATACACTTAACTTATAATTACAATTATTCCATTTACTTCTTAAATAAATATTTTCCTTTTGCGTTGTGAATAAATCAATTAGAACAATTCTAATCTTATTTAAATAAATAAATTAAACTATTTAATTTATTTAAATAAATAATATTTATTCTAGAATAAGGGTAAGCCCCCTTAGCGATCAACGACTTTCCAGATAATATAGATTTCAACATCAATCTCAAAAGAACCTTTGAGTAAATAGTTACCGTACAATTCAATCCTTCTACCATACAATGTCCTAATTAAATATAAGACATGGATTTACTGTCAAGTCTTATTTTATTTAATTATATGTATTTCGATTCCCAAATGCATAACTCTAATCAATGCAAATTAGAAACTCCTTTCTAATTTCATTCTGCCTTGGCCAAGGACTACTGAGTTATCATTTATCGAATCACATAGGACATTCACATCTTTTACTAGACGAGGTAGATTCTTTGTTGATCATTCACTTATCTCCATGTACAACTTATTATACCCAATCATACCCTTTGATATACCCCAAAGGTCTTAAGGAACATGTCAAAGTATAATTCATCATACACAAGATACTATGATGATCTTAAGTCCAAGGATCACTTGTACTACTATCACTAGAGGAATTCCTATTGACAGGCGAGTAAAACTCCATTAGGTATTCCTTAGCGAGTCACGTTCAGTGAACTTATTCTCTAATAAGCACCTACATACTTGCTTTAGTGTCTCCACACAAATGATTATAAGATCAATCATCCTCTTCCTAAGAGCAAGCAACGTATGTACTAATCTATCCGGATTCACTAATCCCTAATTTAGTAATCCAACGATTAGGAACAATTTTAGTTTGTGAGCTATCTAGAATTTAGATCTCATTAGCATGATCACCATCATGATTCTAAAAACATTGCTAAAAAACTATGGGTTTATCACATTTAATATAACAGCATCATGTAGATAATATAAAATGCCTTTTAAGAAAATCAATTCTTTTATTAATAAATGAATAAGATTACAAAGTATATGATACATCATATCAAATATGATTGGCTTGTGTGCATACTACTTTCAATCTCCCACTTGCACTAAAGTCAATCGCCATGGTATCTAATACCCATCTTCTCTAAATGACGATCAAACTGCTGTTGAGTTAAAGCTTTAGTAAATGGATCTACAATGTTGTCTTGAGAGTCCACACGCTCCGGGGTGACATCTCCTCTTTCAATGATCTCTCTAATCAAATGAAACCGCCGCAACACGTGTTTGGATTTCTGATGAGACCTGGGTTCCTTAGCCTGCGCAACAGCTCTATTGTTGTCACAGAATAAAGGTACTGCTCTTCTAATGCTAGAAACCACTCCAAGTTCAGTTATGAACTTCTTCATCCAAACAACTTCCTTTGCAGCTTCACTTGCAGCTATGTACTCTGCCTCTGTCACTGAATCAGCAACTGTTTGCTGGTTGGAACTTTTCCAACTCACTGCGCCACCGTTTAAGGTAAACACGTACCCTGAAACGGATTTACTGTCATCTTGGTCCGTTTGAAAACTTGAGTCTGTATAGCCCTCTAGTTTCAATTCAGACCCACCGTAGACAAGAAATACATCCTTAGTTCTTCTCAAGTACTTTAGGATGTTTTTCACTGCCTTCCAGTGCTTTTATCCTGGATGTCGACGCCGGTAGGAATCGCTTAACGCGGGGGTTGTAACCCTTTCCAATTTTAGCCTTTTCATTAGATGATTTTTTTGGAAAAGGTCGGCATTAATGTCGACGGGGTTTTTTAAGATTGTTTTTATGATGAGCCAATTTAACCAGAGTCGCCAGTTGGTATATTTGAAATGGATGTACCAACTCATCCGAGTTTTCGTTTTTATAAATCGCTGGCTCATATGTGACTCCGAATTAATTGGTCTGCGAATCGAGATTCATAGAGTTCGGGGGCTTGCTTAAGTGAGGGGAAGGTGTTAGGCACCCCTCGACTTCCGTGAAGCACGGTTACCGCAATCTTGATGCTCTCCTATCCTTTAATTCATGAAATGTGTGTGTGCGCGTGTGCGTGTGTGTGTGCCTATGTAAATGTTGTGATGAGTTTTCATAAAAGAATCATTTGGATTATTAGGGAAAATTGTGTTTTTTTTCTTTTGAAAATGCCTTAGGATGTCTATCGGTTTAAACGAGAAAGCCTTGCGAGAAAGGGTTGATTTTAGTTGGCAAAACTATGAGATTTTCCTTAGGTGTCGTTTTGGCAAAACAAGAGTTTTAAACCTTCGTAAAAATAGGAATCGAAATCTATACATTGCCTTCATAAAATGATGGGCAACTTCTAGGATATCTTTCACCCTACGCACCAAGATTTAATAAAACGGTGTTTTATTTTATAAAACCATTTTTTGTGACGTTTGAAAACGACTTTCTTTAGCCCTCTCGTTTAATAGAAACCGACATTCATTAACACCTCCAATTTTTAGCTACGTGATGCTAACCTCCTAGTTTGCTTGATTTTAAGGAAAAAAACCTTCATCGTTTAATCTTTGAAATCCTTTTTCGTGTCACAAAATCCAATCAAGCATAAACACGCGTTAGGGATATTCATGGGCATGTAAGCCATCAAAATAACCCCAAACGCCCACAATCACAAGTTTCACTATTTCGGGGCCTTAAACGCGATTATCGCCTTGGCGTCGTTTTAAGGCCCGACGATTACATATTTACAATAACGGATACATCCACCCGATTACATACATTCAAAAATGTCCATCATCGGATTTGGACCACGGGGTCGCATTCCTAGGCTCACATCCGAACTTATTGCACAACCACCAAATGGATATAACGAAAAATAATCAACAACGGGATGCCTAACACTCTAGGACATCTTACAATGACGATTGAAATACATTACGAATGATACATTACCATAATAGTTAAAATTTGCACCAAACGAATATCATAGGGCTATTAGGGGGAATTTCATTCCGATGAGACCCTCACTAATAGTCCCTAACCCATGGCATCACAATAATATGTAAGAAAAAACTACATTTAAGGTAATTTGGATGACCAAAAGCTCAACAAAATAGCATAACAAAATGCTAAGAACAAAGGGTTTTTTACCTTGCAATTAATCCCCACAATATGTATGAATTTGTGTATTGAGTAGAGTAGAAAATATGAGATATAATCTCACAAAATAGGTACAATTTCTTACTATTTCTCACTCTTTTCTCTCTTAATTTTTGCTGTTTTCTTCCTATTTTTTCTTCCTCTCCCCGAACTGCTGCTGCTGCTGAATTCTTCTCTTTTTTTCTTCCTGTATGCGAACTGGCCTAATATAGCACTGCCAAGGGCAGCCGCAGATCTATCTGCGGCTGGCCGCAGATATATCTGCGGCTGGCCCTTGGTTCTCCCCCCCAGCCGCGCTCGAGTCCCGTGCGCTTCGAGTCCCGTGCTGCCTCGAGTTCCGTCCTTGGCCGCGAATTGATCTGCGGCTAACTGTGCTGATTTTCTCGTTTTCCGTGCCTCATCTCGATTTTCGTGTCGTACCGTTGTTTCCCGCTGACGGGTTTGCGCTCGGCAGTCCGGAAACCGTCGGGAAACGTGCCACGTCATCCGGGTAAGCACAGTGATCAGTAACTGACTCTCGACATTCGCTTGTTGTCGTCGTGTCGGCTTCAATATCATCCCGTCGTGGTGGTTTTGAGGGTTCGTCTTTATGTCCACCCTTTATTCTCGTGTGCCGGGTCAGTTGACGATTTTGCCCTCCTGTCAGGGTTAGTATAGGAAATGCAAAAATCGTGGTGTCTACAGCTGCCCCTCTTTATCATGTTTATGAAATGATAAATGAAATGAACAGGATAAAGAATAGACACTCGATGCATGAATGACAGTGCACAAGAATGACAATACATACGTGATTTGCTTGGATCTCAGCCCTTCCCAGGGTTGTTGTTGGTTTGGATCTTAGCCCTTCCCAGGGTTGTGGTTTGTTTGGATCTTAGCCCTTCCCAGGGTGTTAGTTTGGATCTCAGCCCTTCCCAGGGTGTTAGTTTTGGTTGGATGCCTTCCCAGGTTTGCTCACCACTCTGTCGCGGTTTGCTTGGATCTCAGCCCTTCCCAGGGTTTGTTGTTTTTTGTTTTTTTTTCTTTTGTGGATATCAGCCCTTCCCAGGGTTGCTCACCATCTTGTTGTGGTTCGCGTGGATCTCAGCCCTTCCCAGGGTTTGCTCACCACTCTGTCGCGGTTTGCTTGGATGCCTTCCCAGGTTTGCTCACCACTCTGTCGCGGTTTGCTTGGATCTCAGCCCTTCCCAGGGTTTGTTGTTTTTTGTCCTTTTTTTTTTTTTCTTCTTGTGGATATCAGCCCTTCCCAGGGTTGCTCACCATCTTGTTGTGGTTCGCGTGGATCTCAGCCCTTCCCAGGGTTTGCTTACCACTCTGTCGCGGTTTGCTTGGATGCCTTCCCAGGTTTGCTCACCACTCTGTCGCGGTTTGCTTGGATCTCAGCCCTTCCCAGGGTTTGTTGTTTTTTGTCTTTTTTTTTTCTTTTTGTGGATATCAGCCCTTCCCAGGGTTGCTCACCATCTTGTTGTGGTTCGCGTGGATCTCAGCCCTTCCCAGGGTTTGCTCACCACTCTGTCGCGGTTTGCTTGGATGCCTTCCCAGGTTTGCTCACCACTCTGTCGCGGTTTGCTTGGATCCCAGCCCTTCCCAGGGTTTGTTGTTTTTTGTCTTTTTTTCTTCTTGTGGATATCAGCCCTTCCCAGGGTTGCTCACCATCTTGTTGTGGTTCGCGTGGATCTCAGCCCTTCCCAGGGTTTGCTTACCACTCTGTCGCGGTTTGCTTGGATGCCTTCCCAGGTTTGCTCACCACTCTGTCGCGGTTTGCTTGGATCTCAGCCCTTCCCAGGGTTTGTTGTTTTTTGTCTTTTTTTTTCTTTTTGTGGATATCAGCCCTTCCCAGGGTTGCTCACCATCTTGTTGTGGTTCGCGTGGATCTCAGCCCTTCCCAGGGTTTGCTCACCACTCTGTCGCGGTTTGCTTGGATGCCTTCCCAGGTTTGCTCACCACTCTGTCGCGGTTTGCTTGGATCTCAGCCCTTCCCAGGGTTTGTTGTTTTTTGTCTTTTTTTTCTTCTTGTGGATATCAGCCCTTCCCAGGGTTGCTCACCATCTTGTTGTGGTTCGCGTGGATCTCAGCCCTTCCCAGGGTTTGCTTACCACTCTGTCGCGGTTTGCTTGGATGCCTTCCCAGGTTTGCTCACCACTCTGTCGCGGTTTGCTTGGATCTCAGCCCTTCCCAGGGTTTGTTGTTTTTTGTCTTTTTTTTCTTCTTGTGGATATCAGCCCTTCCCAGGGTTGCTCACCATCTTGTTGTGGTTCGCGTGGATCTCAGCCCTTCCCAGGGTTTGCTTACCACTCTGTCGCGGTTTGCTTTGGATGCCTTCCCAGGTTTCAGTCGGGTCTTGCCTTGATTCGTCGTGTTCGACGTTCGACTTATTCAGAATTTGTATTTTATTTTCACATAACGAGTCATGTATGATGCATGCTTTTCATTCATGGATAGAGAATGACCCCTGTACAGTCTTTTTGATACTATTTTCCACAGCTGTCGTCGCCAGATGCCGTGATATGCTTGGATGTCGATCCTCCCACAGGATTGGTCGGTGGCTTCTCCGCTGATTGGACGGTTTGTCGCCGGTGACAGAGATATGGCAGATGATCTTCCGGAACGTTCCTGATCCTTATTATTCTTTCCGGTGTCGGCGGGCTTTGCGGAGGGCATTCTGAGCCATTAGGTCCCTGTCCGTCCGGTGTTCACGCATCTCGATTACTACCGAGGCTGAGAGGTATGCTGCTCTTGTTGAGAGAGATGCTGCTATTCTGGCCAGGGATGTTGTTCATACTGATAGAGACGCCATTGTATTACAGACTAAGGCAATTATAGATGCTCACTCTGAGACCGTTAGCCGAGCCATTGCTTATTGGATCGCGTCGACATGATGGGGGCAACAGATTGCAGGGAATGCCGATGCCTCAGATCTATCCACCACTTAATCCATCCTGCTTTGATTAGTTTCAGATTGGTAGATCATTTTATTTCCTGCATAGACTGTGTCAGTTTCATCGGTTATCAAAAAGAGAAACCTTGTAACAAAATGACCTATTTATATAGACAAGTATTTAGATTTAGTCGTTTTCCCCTTTTGTCGTATCGTTGCCTTTCATTGGACCCTCATTTTATCCAGCTAACCATGATTTTGATATTTCGCCTTCTTTCTCTTCTCAAGTATTGATGGGGACTTGTCAGATATTGCCGCATATCCTGTCGATTTCATCGGCTAAGTCTTAGATTCGGGCTAACTGCTTGGTTGGGTTAGGGTTAGGTTATTTGAGATGAAACTGATCAGGTGGCTGGTTTCGGGAGAGTTTCGAGGGTGTAGGAAGGTTTTCTGGCTGTTGGGAATCGGTTTTAATAGAAGAAAGGGTTATTTGTAAGGAATGGGACCGTGCCACAATGGCTGCCTACGTACCCCCACAAGTCGGGAGATCAGGTCCTACGTAGTTCGTTCCTTCAAAGAACGAGGAGAAAAATGATGTTGGATATTTTTTTTTTTTATTATTTTTTTTTTTTTTTTTTTTTTTTTTTTTTTTTTTATGCATAGAACCGCTTCACCGAGTCGGAATTAAGGGGTTGTGGAAACACCTCCCCATCCATTTCTTGTAGTATGAGGGCTCCTCCGGACAGCACTTTCTTAATCACAAAAGGCCCCTCCCAGTTCGGGGCAAACTTCCCTTTGGCTTCGTCTTGACAAGGCATTACTCTCTTTAACACTAGGTCATTTTCTTTGAATTTTCGAGGTCTTATCTTCTTGTCATATGATCGAGAGATCCTTTGCTGATATAACTGACCGTGCAACACAGCGGCCACCCTCCTTTCATCAATCAGGGCCAATTGGTCGTACCGACTTTGCATCCAATCCTCCTCGTTTATCTGAGCATCAATCAAGATTCTGAGGGACGCCATCTCAACCTCAACTGGCAGAACTGCCTCCATTCCGTATACCAGAGCGTACGGGGTTGCCCCTGTAGAAGTACGTACCGACGTTCTGTACGCCAGCAAGGTGAGAGGTAGCAGATCCGGCCATCCCCGATGATTAGCGGACATTTTCGCCATGATCTTCTTGATATTCTTATTTGCAGCTTCCACTGCCCCATTCATCTTAGGACGGTAAATGACAGAATTGAGGTGTTTGATCTTAAACTGGTCGCATAATCCTTTCATGAGGGAATTATTCAAATTCTTGGCATTGTCGGAGACTAAAACCTCAGGTTGCCCGTATCGGCAGATGACATTATTCCTGATGAAACCGACGATGATCTCCTGAGTTACTTTGGGGAAGGAAGCTGCTTCTACCCATTTAGTGAAGTAATCGATCATGACGAAGATGAATCGGTGGCCGTTGCTTGCTTTGGGCTCTATTGGTCCGATCACATCCATACCCCACATTGAGAATGGCCAAGGGGAGGTCATACAGTGCAGTTCATTGGGGGGCGCATGGATAACATTACACGTGCGCCTGGCATTGGTAACACCGTTTGACGTGATCATCACAGTCGGCTTTCAGCGTCAACCAGTAATGCCCCGTTCTCAAAATCTTCTTGGCCAGCATCGGCCCACTCATGTGTGGCCCACACACTCCACCATGTACTTCGTTCCATAATCTTTTGGGCCTGTGTTTCATTTACACATCGTAGCAATCCCAAATTGGCATCCCTTTTGTACAGTGAATCTCCGCTCAGATAAAATTTCATTGCCATCTTTTGAATTCTCAACCTCTCCGCTCGGCTGGCTTGGTCGGGAATGGATCTATCCCTCAGATATTCCCTTATGTCGTGATACCAAGGCTGCTTTGGCAGAACCCCCTCGTCCGATAGTACCGCCACGTGCTCCTCGTATGCCGGGGCGTTCTGCACTGCTATCTCAATCTGTGGAACGTCCCTGCTCTTGATTGTGTGGATTAGGGAAGCTAAAGTCGCCAATGCATCGGCGAAATCATTTCGTCCCCGGGGGATATGTCGGAAAGCGATATCTTCGAACTCTTGCATCAGTTGGATAACGCAACGGTGGTATGGAAGCAACCGGAGCTCTTTAGTGTTGTACATCCCGATCGCTTGTCTGATTACCAGCTCCGAATCCCCGAACACCGCTAACCTTTTCACTCCCATGTCACGGGCCAAACGGAGTCCCAAGATACACCCCTCGTATTCAGCGGTGTTGTTCGAGTTACTGAACTGCAATTTAGTGGCTACGGGGTATTGCTCTCCTGTGATAGAGACCAAGACTGCTCCGGCTCCTGCCCCCTCCGCATTCATGGCACCATCAAAATATAATTTCCAGAACTGCCCCTCGTCATCTCCTCTCGCGCGCAAGATCCAGAATACATCTTCGCCCGGCAGAGGAGTGTCTAAAGGCTCCATTCCCCCTGATGGCGCTTCTGCCAATTGATCTGCAATTCCCTGCCCTTTCATGGCTTTCTGAGTTACGTACACAATGTCGAACTGCTGTAAGATTAACTGCCATCTTGAAAGTCGACAGTTCAGCATGGGCCGTTCAAAGATATATTTCAGGGGATCCATCCTTGATATCAGATACGTGGTGTGCCCATGGAGATAATGCTGTAATCTCATTGCAGCCCAAGCCAAAGCACAACAGGTCCTTTCGATAGGGGTGGTTAATTCTGTTCACATCGGCTAAATCTCTTGCTGAGGTAATAAATGGCCTGCTCCTTGCCTGATTCATTCTTCTGCCCCAGCATACAGCCCATCGCAATGTCATTGACTGATATATACATGAATAGAGGGATCTCATCCTTCGGGGGGTACCAGCACGGGTGCTTCCGTCAGCTGCTTCTTAATGATCTGAAAGGCTTCCTGGCATTGCTCATTCCATTCTTGGGAGACATCTTTTCTTAAACAGCTTGAAAATTGGCTCGCACGTGGTTGTCAAATGGGATATGAAGCGGCTGATGAAATTTATTCTTCCTAGAAATCCTCTTATTTCCTTTTCAGTGCGGGGGTGCCGGCATATCCACAATGGCCTTAATCTTGGCCGGATCCAACTCGATGCCACGATCACTAACCAGGAATCCCAAGAGTTTGCCCGATTGCACTCCGAAAGCACACTTTGCCGGGTTGAGCCTTAAATTATATTTTCTGAGCCGGTCAAATAGCTTTTGGAGATGGGTCACATGATCAGATTCTATCTTTGACTTCACGATAATGTCGTCCACGTAGACCTCTATCTCCTTGTGCATCATATCGTGGAACAGGGCCATCATAGCTCTTTGATAAGTAGCCCCTGCATTTGTGAGACCGAAAGCCAACCGTCTATAGCAGAAAGTGCCCCAAGGGGTGATGAAGGCTGTTTTCTCCCGGTCCTCCTCTGCCACCATTATCTGATGATACCCCGCAAAGCAATCAACGAAAGAGTACATCTCGTATTGGGCTGTGTTATCCACCAATATGTGTATAAAAGGTACTGGGAAATTATCCTTGAGACTGGCCTTGTTCAGATCTCTATAGTCAACACATACCCTCACCTTTCCTCCAGGCTTAGCCACTGGGACCACATTGGACAACCATTCTGGGTAGGTGGACACCATGATGATTCCAGCCCTGAACTGTTTGATGATCTCCTCCTTTACCTTCAAGCTCCATTCTGGTTTTAGCTTTCTTAGTTTTTGCTTGACAGGCCTGAAACCCTCTTTGATGGGTAGCTGGTGTACCACAATGTCGGTGGATAATCCGATCATGTCCTCATGAGACCAGGCGAACACATCCTCATACTGGCGTAGTAACTTGGTCATTTCTACTTTCTGGTTAGGGGTCAGGTCTGCCCCTATCTTGAGCTCTTTGGGTTGGTCAGGGGTTCCGATATTTATGGTGACGGTTTGGTCTAAGTTGGGTTTGGGTTTATCCTCGACCCATCCTTTGATCTCGTCAGGCGCGTCGTCGTAATCTGTCTCGTCCTGCTCAATACCCATTAAATCGAAATCCAGCTCGATATCAAAATCATAGTCATCATTCAAATTTGAGGGATCGCTTGTTAAGCAAGGAATACTCAAATTGGTACACCTGACATTGAAACAAAATACTGTCATATATATAATTCATCCTTCCACAATGGTCGCTCTAAAATAACATGACAAACTAACATAGTTATGCAAAATATAAAATAAAGAACCAAAACTGGTAGACATTCACTCCCCACTCTCCGGGGTCTACCACCCCGATACCGTGTTTTACCCTTGTCTGGATATTATTGGCTCCACCGTCCAGTTATCGGTGGTCAGATCAGCCGGGATGCGACATATGACAGGCGGCTGCGCACCAGAGACTTCCTTGACGACTACCGCCACATCGTATCGGTCCTCCCTCATAGCCTTGTTAGGGATAACTAACCCTGCCCAATCGATGACAGGCATACTCTGTTGGGCTCCCGACGTTGTGGCCGTATCCTTCCCCTCTCCAATGTTTATTGATGGTCCAGAGATATAGCATTTGGTTTCGAACTGCTGCATGACCTCCCGCAGGAAACTCTTCCTTTTGACTGACTCATCATCCGCAGGAGTCAATTCTTTACCTTCTAATTCGGACACGGGCTTGTCCGTCCTTTGTTCATTGTGGACCTTCGGCATTAGGATTCCGGTCGATCGAAATGGGGTCTCCCTTTGAGAGTGTTTCCGCTCTATGCCTCCATGATATCCCAACCCCGCCCTGCCTGTCTGGTTGGGCAGTTGAATAGGCGTGGAAATTCCTTGGCTGTCCTTTCCCAACCCCTGCCCAGGTTGAAACTTCATCTTCATCATTTCTCTAGCAACGAAGGTGAGCTCAGGGGAGGCTTTCGATTTTATGACTGGCGCTCCCAGACCTCTATAGTGGGGAGTGCTGATTTCGAGTGCTTGAAAACTGGCAGGCGCCGCGGATTCGTCCACATTGATTACTGGCAGATCATTTCTTGGACGGGAACGGGTCATTACGCTCTGCGGGAGATTGTTACCAGATTCCCGCTGACGATGAACTTGATTTGTTGGTGTAGTGTAGAGGGAACTGCCCCGGCCATATGTATCCATGGTCTTCCCAATAACATGTTATAACTGGCCGAGATATCCAATACCTGAAAGGAAATATCGAAAGTACACGGCCCTATCTCCACGGGCAACTCTATTTCTCCCAATGTATCCTTCCGGGATCCATCGAAGGCTCGCACCACCACGTGACTGGCCCGCAAGCGCTTGGGATTAATGTTCATTTTTCTCAGTGTACTGAGGGGACAAATATTCAGTGCTGATCCCCCATCAATCAATACCCCATTCATGACATACCCTGATGAGATCACTGCGATGTGCAGCGGTCTCCGATGCCCCCTTCCCTCTTTCGGGATATCATCATCTGTGAATGATAGCACATTGTTCTCTAGCAGATGATCCACTAGGCGGGCCGAAACTTTCTTGGCTAATTGTCTTGGGGATGTGAGCCTCCCCTAGGACTTTGGCCAAGATTCTGCAGTGGTCGCTGGATGATAACACCAAATCCATGATCGACGTTAGAGTCGATTCCTCGCTCACTGCCCTGATCCCCCTTACTTCAGGATGATCCATCTTTTCCAAGAACTCCACGGCTTTCTCCTCGGATATCCTCTCGTTCTCCTTTCTCTGACTCTCGAGGACTCTTCCAGGAAGATACAAGGGATTCCCCTTTGATGTTACGGAAGCACAACTGGCCGCCTCCTCTAATACACCCCCATAGTTCCACGGTACTGTTTTTAGATTGCAAACAGGGATCTGTGGTCTTGCTGCGATGATGAGAGGTTTTGGAGCCGCTAACTTGATAGGCCCCCCTGTGATACTCCGGCTTGCACCCGTCAACCTAATCGGTGCCCCTTGCATATTCTCCTGACTACCCGTCATGCCAACCATCTCATAAATCCCTGTCATATAATTTTGCCTTGGCGGTCCTTCGGTTTCGATGGCTTCCACCATATTGACCCCTCCCCCATCATGCTTCGGCAGGGGATTGATTTTAACATTTGGCGGCTCGGGCTGTTCCACCACGATCTCCCCGCTATCAATCATGTTTTGAATTATGTGTTTCAGCGTCCAACATTCCTGAGTGTCATGACCCGGGGAACCCGAATGATATGCACACTTTTTACTGGGGTCAAATTTTCTTCCCTTCGGGTCACATGGAGGTGCCAAATCGACAATCTTCCTCTGTGATATCAATATTGCCAAAATCTGCTCAAGAGGATCCCCAAGCGGGGTGAATACCCGCCTTTGTGTGGTCTCAAACCTCCTTCGTCCGTCCGTTCTGGGATTATCAAAATTGGGTTGTCGGGGCGGCACAAATCTCTGTATTTGTACAGGAGGGCTATTCTCCACTTTCCTGGATGATCCCTGCAGCACGAGAGAGACATCTTCCTCTTTTCGCTTTTGGGGCCTGCGGGAAGTACTGCCATAATTCCCACTTTGGATTTGTTCCGCAGCCGTTTCAAGAGCTGTGAAGTCCCGGATTTTACCCGATTTCAACCCCATATCCACCATTTCTCCGTGTTTTATCATCTCGGCGAAAGGTCTTCCAATCCCTGATATGACCCGCTCATAATAAGGTGCTTCCTGTATATCCACAAAGGTCATCACCATCTCTGACTCACTCATTGGAGGATTCACTTGTGCGGCCATACCCCTCCATCGTTGGGCATAGTCCCTGAAGGTTTCCCTTGGTTGCTTCTTGATTTTTGTCATTTGATATCTATCAGGGGCCATCTGTGCCTGAAAGCTATACTGTGTCAGAAAGGTATGGGCCAGCTCCTCCCAATTATGAATCCGGGCATTATCGAGACGGGCATACCAGATCCTCGCCTCCCCCGTCAAGCTTTTCTGGAATAATTGCATCCTTAAACCTTCGTCTTCCGCATAGGACCCCAGTTCTCCAATATATATTTTCAGGTGAGTGTAAGGATCCCCTTTCCCATTGTATTTCTCGAATTCGGGGATCTTAAATTTCTCTGGATATCTGGTTCCGGGGAATACACACAAATCTGCATAATGAACCCTACCCAAGGAGCCTATGCCCTTTAGAGATTGGATGGTCTCCTCCATCTGCTTCATTTTCCTGCGAAGGTCATCAGTATCTCCCTCCTCTGGAATTGTGATTACTGTCTTGTTGAGGGCAGGAAGGAATGACCTTTGGGAGGATCGGCTCGTCCTTAAGCTGATGTTGGTTATTTTTAAATAGGATTGCATCATCCTTAGGAGGATTCTGGTCACCCCCTGGCGGTGGTACATTGTGCGGTCCCTGGTTTGACGGATCCTGTCTGATTAAGAACTGCTCTTTTAGCATTGTGGCCATTTCCATCATCTGCTTCCTAAAGTCATCAAACTCTTCTCGAGATACAGAACTATGATTGGGGAGATCAGCCATTTCAGAGTTAGAGACCTGGGCTTTCTTAGACTGCGAACGGGTTTGAGGAGCAATCCTGCAGGCAAACGGTTCGAAGTTTCAGTCTTGGGCAATGAAAGGATGCGGATGCATGCTAAAGCTGTAAATTTTTTGTGTTTTGGGTTTTTTAATCTTTCCCTGCATTGAGCCCTTTCGATTGGAGCGGATTTGAGTGGTGCGTTTCCTGAGCCATCTCCGGGGAGCAGCCCCATCGAGTCCAGTAATAAGCAACCGACGGGTTCGCCTCAGGAGGAGGTACTCTCTCAACATACATTCACATTCATCGTCCTCACCGCATGCAAATGATTACTTTGAAGTAAAGAAAAACCCATCCAATCATTCATTCATTGGACAACAACACACATTTACACAACAATAAATAAAAGACGTCAAAATGTCATACGCACATACACAATTATAAATTTTAAAGGATAGGATAGCATCAAGATTTTAGTGCGGCTTAAGCCCTCTAATGTTCCCCAGCAGAGTCGCCAGCTGTCGACGCCGGTAGGAATCGCTTAACGCGGGGGTTGTAACCCTTTCCAATTTTAGCCTTTTCATTAGATGATTTTTTTGGAAAAGGTCGGCATTAATGTCGACGGGGTTTTTTAAGATTGTTTTTATGATGAGCCAATTTAACCAGAGTCGCCAGTTGGTATATTTGAAATGGATGTACCAACTCATCCGAGTTTTCGTTTTTATAAATCGCTGGCTCATATGTGACTCCGAATTAATTGGTCTGCGAATCGAGATTCATAGAGTTCGGGGGCTTGCTTAAGTGAGGGGAAGGTGTTAGGCACCCCTCGACTTCCGTGAAGCACGGTTACCGCAATCTTGATGCTCTCTTATCCTTTAATTCATGAAATGTGTGTGTGTGCGCGTGTGCGTGTGTGTGTGCCTATGTAAATGTTGTGATGAGTTTTCATAAAAGAATCATTTGGATTATTAGGGAAAATTGTGTTTTTTTTCTTTTGAAAATGCCTTAGGATGTCTATCGGTTTAAACGAGAAAGCCTTGCGAGAAAGGGTTGATTTTAGTTGGCAAAACTATGAGATTTTCCTTAGGTGTCGTTTTGGCAAAACAAGAGTTTTAAACCTTCGTAAAAATAGGAATCGAAATCTATACATTGCCTTCATAAAATGATGGGCAACTTCTAGGATATCTTTCACCCTACGCACCAAGATTTAATAAAACGGTGTTTTATTTTATAAAACCATTTTTTGTGACGTTTGAAAACGACTTTCTTTAGCCCTCTCGTTTAATAGAAACCGACATTCATTAACACCTCCAATTTTTAGCTACGTGATGCTAACCTCCTAGTTTGCTTGATTTTAAGAAAAAAAACCTTCATCGTTTAATCTTTGAAATCCTTTTTCGTGTCACAAAATCCAATCAAGCATAAACACGCGTTAGGGATATTCATGGGCATGTAAGCCATCAAAATAACCCCAAACGCCCACAATCACAAGTTTCACTATTTCGGGGCCTTAAACGCGATTATCGCCTTGGCGTCGTTTTAAGGCCCGACGATTACATATTTACAATAACGGATACATCCACCCGATTACATACATTCAAAAATGTCCATCATCGGATTTGGACCACGGGGCGGTCGCATTCCTAGGCTCACATCCGAAACTTATTGCACAACCACCAAATGGATATAACGAAAAATAATCAACAACGGGATGCCTAACACTCTAGGACATCTTACAATGACGATTGAAATACATTACGAATGATACATTACCATAATAGTTAAAATTTGCACCAAACGAATATCATAGGGCTATTAGGGGGAATTTCATTCCGATGAGACCCTCACTAATAGTCCCTAACCCATGGCATCACAATAATATGTAAGAAAAAACTACATTTAAGGTAATTTGGATGACCAAAAGCTCAACAAAATAGCATAACAAAATGCTAAGAACAAAGGGTTTTTTACCTTGCAATTAATCCCCACAATATGTATGAATTTGTGTATTGAGTAGAGTAGAAAAATATGAGATATAATCTCACAAAATAGGTACAATTTCTTACTATTTCTCACTCTTTTCTCTCTTAATTTTTGGCTGTTTTCTTCCTATTTTTTCTTCCTCTCCTCCGAACTGCTGCTGCTGCTGAATTCTTCTCTTTTTTTCTTCCTGTATGCGAACTGGCCTAATAAAGCACAGCCATGCGCAGCCGCGGATCTATGTGCGGCTGGCCGCAGATATATCTGCGGCTGGCCCTTGGTTCTCCCCCCCAGCCGGCGCTCGAGTCCCGTGCGCTTCGAGTCCCGTGCTGCCTCGAGTTCCGTCCTTGGCCGCGAATTGATCTGCGGCTAACTGTGCTGATTTTCTCGTTTTCCGTGCCTCATCTCGATTTTCGTGTCGTACCGTTGTTTCCCGCTGACGGGTTTGCGCTCGGCAGTCCGGAAACCGTCGGGAAACGTGCCACGTCATCCGGGTAAGCACAGTGATCAGTAACTGACTCTCGACATTCGCTTGTTGTCGTGTCGGCTTCAATATCATCCCGTCGTGGTGGTTTTGAGGGTTCGTCTTTATGTCCACCCTTTATTCTCGTGTGCCGGGTCAGTTGACGATTTTGCCCTCCTGTCAGGGTTAGTATAGGAAATGCAAAAATCGGGTGTCTACACTGGATTCAACTGATATCTGCTCGTTACACTAAGTGCATGAGCGACATCTGGTCTAGTACATATCATACCGTACATGATAGATCCTATTGCGGAAGCATAAGGAATCTTACTCATCCAGTTTCTCTCCTCAGGTGTCTTTGGGGCCTGTTTCTTGGAGAGATGTATTCCATGGCTCATCGGCATGAGACCTCTCTTGGAATCTTCCATGCTAAACTTCTTTAGCATCGAATCAATGTACTTTCCTTGGGTCAAGCCCAGCATCCTTTTAGATCTATCTCTATAGATCTTTATCCCCAAAATATAGGATGACTCACCCAAGTCCTTCATGGAGAAGTGTTTAGATAACCAAATTTTGATCGACTGTAGCATAGGAACATCATTCCCTATCAGTAATATGTCATCAACATATAATACAAGGAATGAAACAGCGCTCCCACTAACCTTCTTGTAAACACATGGTTCATCCTCATTTTTGATAAAATCATACCTTTTGATTATCTCATCAAAACGGATGTTCCATCTTCGAGAAGCGTGCTTCAATCCATAAATGGATCGTTGTAGCTTACAGACTTGGTTTGTTCCAACCGTTGAAACAAAACCCTATGGCTGTATCATATATACATTCTCCTCAAGCTCTCCATTGAGGAAGGCCGTTTTCACGTCCATTTCCCAGATCTCGTAGTCATAATAAGCTGCAATTGCAAGCAAAATCCGAATGGACTTGAGCATAGCTACTGGTGAGAAGGTTTCATCATAGTCAACTCCTTGTCTTTGTTTGAAACCTTTTACAACCAGTCGGGCCTTATAGGTCTCTACCTTGCCATCGGCTCCAGTCTTTTTCTTAAAGACCCATTTACACCCAATAGGCTTAATGCCCTTAGGTGGTGAAACCAAAGTCCATACTTGGTTTTCATACATGGAGTCCATCTCGGATTTCATGGCTTCTAGCCATTTCTCTGAGTCATCACTACTCATAGCCTCTTCGTAAGTTAATGGATCATCATCATCTATGATGCGTACCTCATCATCATCTTCTATGATGAATCCATACCTCTCAGGTATCTTCGGTACTCTTCCAGATTTACGAATAGGTTGTGGTACAGTAGGTTCTTCTACTTGGTCAGGTACCTGACTTTGATCCGTAGTATTTTGTGGTTCTTGAACTTCTTCAAGATATATCTTACTCCCACTGACCCCTTCGAGGATAAACTCCTTTTTCCAAGAAGGCAGCGTGTTTCGCAACAAACACCTTTTGATCAGTAGGATGATAGAAATAATTCCCTGTTGTTTCTTTAGGGTATCCCACGAATCTACATTTGTCGGATCTAGTCTTCAACTTATCTTGCTCAAACCTTTTGACATAAGCTGGACAGTCCCTAGTCTTAACATGCTTAAGATTTGGTTTCCTCCCTGTCCATAGCTCATATGGGGTCTTTAGGACGGATTTGGTAGGTACCTTGTTAAGTAGGTATGCAGCCGATTCTAGGGCATAACCTCAGAAGGATACTGGAAGGTCGGTAAAACTCATCATGGAACGAACCATGTCCAACAATGTTTGATTTCTCCTTTCAGATACACCATTCAACTGTGGCGTCCCTGGTGGAGTCCATTGTGAGATTATACCATTTTCTTTGAGACAATTGAGAAACTCATTGGTTAAGTATTTTCCTCCTCGATCCGATCGAAGAATCTTAATATTCTTACCAGTTTGCTTCTCTACTTCACTTTTGAATTCTTTGAACTTTTCAAATGATTCAGATTTGTATTTCATTAAATACACATATCCAAATCTAGAATGATCATCAGTGAAAGTAATAAAATAAGAATACCCTCCTCGTGCAATCGTTGTTATAGGTCCACATACGTCTGTGTGTACCAATGCTAACAACTCTGTAACTCTTTCTCCTTTTCCAGTAAAAGGAGATTTAGTCATTTTACCCATGAGACAAGATTCACAAGTTGGATATGATTCATAATCAGATAGCTCTAAAAGCCCATCTTTATGCAACTTGGATAATCTTGTTTCATTGATATGACCGAGTCTACAGTGCCACATAAAGGTATAATTAACATCATCTCTTTTTCTTTTCTTAGTTTGTTCAACTTGAAGTATATTTTCATGCAAGTCAAGTATGTAAAGTCCATTCAGTAAATTACCAACACCATATAAAACATTTTTATTATAAATAGAACAACTATTGTTCTTTATTATAATATCAAAACCATCCATATCCAATACAGAAATTGAAATAATGTTTCTAATGAGTGTTGGAACAAAATAACAATTATTTAAACTAATGGACTTGCCCGAAGGCAGTGCTAAACAATAAGTCCTTATAGCTAATACAGCAACCTTTGCTCCATTTCCCACTCGTAGGACGACTTCATCCTTGTTCAGCTTCCTACTTCTGCTTAGTCCCTACATATTATTACATATGTGAGAACTACAGCCGGTATCCAATACCCAAGTAGAATTTTGACTTTTAGAAAAATTAATTTCAATCATGAACAAACCTAGATCGGAAGTCGAAGCTTCTCCAAGCTTCTTTTGGTCCGCAAGATACTCCTTGCAGTTCCTCTTCCAGTGTCCCGGCTTATTGCAATGGTAGCAAATTCCTTTGCTATTTGGATCAGGTTTCTTTTTATCCTTCCTCTTCGCCTTGCCCTTAGCCTTCTTGTTTTTCTTCTTTTCAGAAGATACCTTGGGCCTCTTCCTTTTCTTGGAAGAATCATCCACTAGTAAGACTTGGTTCTTGTTGGATGAGAAGTGACCTTCAGCAGTTTTCAACATGTTAAGTAACTCAGGCAAGCTGACGTCCAACTTATTCATGTGAAAATTCACAACAAATTGTGAGAAGGTGTCCGGGAGTGACTGCAAGATCAAATCTTGACTTAACTCCCCATCCATCACGAACCCAAGCTGTCCAAGCTATTCAATCAGATTGATCATTTTAAGGACATGAGTCTCAACAGCAGTGCCCTCGGTCATACGAGATCGGAAGAGCTCCTTAGATATCTGATATCTAGCAGTCCTACTTTGCTCACCATACAACTCTTTGAGATGCAGCAATATAGTAGGAGCATCCATAGTTTCATGCTGACGCTGAAGCTCGTTACTCATGGATGCGAGCATGATGCATTGAGCCAAGATTGCATCATCTTGCCACTTTTTGAAAGTAGCAATCTCTTCCTCAAAGGCTGTTTCTGCAACACTTGCAGGGACAGGCGAATTTAGGACATAAGAAATCTTTTTAGCAGTGAGAACAATTCTCAGATTCTTTAACCAGTCCGTGTAATTCGGTCCGGTTAGTTTGTTAGCATCAAGTATGCTACGCGGTGATAGTGAGTTTGACATTTTTTAAATTCTGCATGTGAAATAGACAACATTTTAGCATACATTCAATTTATTAATTACCAAAATAAATTAGGTCTTTATTTTAAATTGGTATCTCCCACTATTTGTTCATCAAACTATATTACCCTCATTATATAGTTCGGCAATTCTAATTAAAGATTTGCTAGTGAGAGTAAGGATCGCATTTCAAAAGTATATAGCCTTGTGGTGACACAACAAACGATATATAAATAAATAGGTAGACCACTATTGTCAATTACATCACTATGTAACTCCTTGTATTTTGCCTCTTAAATTATTTTGATCAAGTGGTGACACATCCGAATTAAAATTATCCAAGTTAAGTCCAACCTAGCACTTCCATATATTCGAAAGAAAAACACTGTCCTTGTGGTGACACAACAAAACAACATCGTTCAGTCTATTTATAAGCATCAAATGTGATAAAGCAACATCTTAAATATTTAATACTTGCCTTGTGGTGACACAACAAACTCATATTAAATATTTAATACTCTATTGTTTTACCATGCTAGAAGGCGACGTTCGATATTCCAAATATCTTTGAACGCTTAGGACTTAATATATTACTTTGAGGGGTTTGTTATTATTAGTCTCATCTTATTTAGCGCGCATGCACATATATATATAAAATACGCGTCATATTATTTTACATGCGAAGCATGTTTGATAATATATATATATATATATAGTAAGCATGCACATATAGAATACTATATTCTACCCGGATTGATTATGGACTTTTATTCTAGTTTGGTTCACTAGAGCCACCAAGTGAACCAAAAGGTCAAACCTAGGGTGCAAGAATAAAATTTAAATAGAACTATTACATTTAAACCCGGGCTCCAATACAAACGGGTCTTCAAGCGCTCCTTGCTCCTTTGTCTCCAATTCTTCAAAAAATTAATTCTAACTATTCCTATTACATAAACTATTTACTATAAATAGAAACCTTGATCAGCAGTCAAGGAAAAGTACATAGGAGGGAGATAGAATTTACATTAAGAAAAAATTAGAGAAGACGAGGTACGCAGACCCCATTTATAAAAACCCATACATTCAAGTACCACTAAAATAAATCGAATCACACATTGGTCAATAGTCCATAATCAATCCCTATTTATTATCATACATATCTCTATATGTATGATAAATAACATTCATCTCATGAATAATAAATCCATTCCATATATGCATTGATATCAATTAATGGGCAAAAGTTTTGCTAATATTTAATCAAAAACCAAATCCAAATTAAACTCCTTTAATTTTAGCAATCTGAAATCCTATTTCAGATAAAATAAACATCTTTATTTTAAACTTATATCAATTAAATAAACCATTTATTTTAATTGAAGGAAAAAAAAATTTTGGATTCTGCTAGCCGGCGCAGCTGCGCCCAGAATGAACTGGATAACGGCGCAGCTGCGCTGCTCCCCAGAAAAAAGAATGATTCTGAGTTTCGGCGCAGCTGCGCTCTAGAATGAACTGGAGGCGGCGCAGCTGCGCCGTGCCGCTGATTCAAAATTTTTTTTATTTTGCCCAAAAATTTCGATCCAATCGCATATCAAGCATACATGAAATTATTAAAATCGATAATTAGCACAAGATTAGGCTCTGATACCACTGTTAAGT
The DNA here is from genome assembly GCA_034770075.1 of Aralia elata. NCBI lineage: Eukaryota > Viridiplantae > Streptophyta > Magnoliopsida > Apiales > Araliaceae > Aralia > Aralia elata. The sequence goes on along the minus strand of CM068387.1, from coordinate 34,974,656 downwards.
TTGTATATAGCGCGAACATGCAATCAAATTACATAAATAGTGCGGAAGCGCGATAAAATCGGATTTTAAAATTTTATACAAACCATCACCAAGATCAATCCTTGTCCTCAATTAACGATATAAACAAAAGAGAAAGAGAATAAGAATTTATACCCTCGTAGAACAAAGCTTCCTCGGGTACAAGTTCAACTCCTAGTCCTTCGTGTTCTCCTCGAATGCTACGGTGTGATTCCTTCCTTTGATCAACGTTAGCCACCCAAGTGTTTGGCCTCTAGGGGTGATCCACCAAGGAAGAACAAGTATTCAAGAAGTTGGGTATTTGGCAAAACTCTAGTTTCTATCTCTATAGAAATTGTAAGTACTCTCCACAATCTAATGCAAGAGAATATAACCCCAATCTATGATAAGACTCCTCTTATTTATAGATGTAGGAATAACCCTTCCCTAAACTATTTAGGATTAGGGTTTCAATTATAATTAAACTCCTTTAATTAATTATGCTCCTAATCTAATTAGGAATTTGTGAGAGAGTACTTCTATTAATTAATTCTCAATCCCTATTAGGAAATAAATAATAGTTCTATTAATTAATTCTCAATCCCTATTATGAATTAAATAATAGTAATAGTAATAATAATAATAAGACTCCTCTTATTAATTTATATTTAATATTTCTAAAATATTAAATAATAAATATTAAGCTATTTAATTTATTCTATCTCCATAGATTAAATAAAATACACTTAACTTATTATTATAATTATGTCATTTACTTCTTAAATAAATATTTTTCTTTTGCGGTGTGACCCTTTAGGTTCTCCATATTAAATCGGTTGTGAATAAATCAATTAGAACAATTCTAATCTTACTTAAATAAATAAATTAAACTATTTAATTCATTTAAATAAATAATATTTATTCTACAATAAGGGTAAGCCCCCTTAGCGTTCAACGACTTTCCAGATAATATAGATTTCAACATCAATCACAAAAGAACCTTTGAGTAAATAGTTACCGTACAATTCAATCATTCTACCATACAATGTCCCAATTAAATGTAAGACATGGATTTACTGTCAAGTCTTATTTTATTTAATTATATGTATTTCGATTCCCAAATGCACAACTCTAAATAATGTAAATTAGAAACTCCTTTCTAATTTCATTCTGCCTTGGCCAAGGACTACTGAGTTGTCATTTATCGAATCACATAGGACATTCACATCTTTTACTAGACGTGGTAGATTATTTGTTGATTATTCACCTATCTCCATGTACAACTTATTATACCCAATCATACCCTTTGATATACCCCAAAGGTCTTAAGGGACATGTCAAAGTATAACTCATCATACACAAGATACTATGATGATCTCAAATCCAAGGATCACTTGTACTACTATCACTAGAGGAATTCCTATTGACATGCGAGTAAAACTCCATTAGGTATTCCTTAGCGAGCCATGTTCAGTGAACTTATTCTCCAATAAGCACCTGCATACTTGTTTTAGTGTCTCCACACAAATGATTATGAGATCAATCATCCTCTTCCTAAGAGCAAGCAACGTATGTACTAATCTATCCGGATTCACTAATCCCCAATTTAGTAATCCAACGATTAGGAACAATTTTAGTTTGTGAGCTATCTAGAATTTTGATCTCATTAGCATGATCACCATCATGATTCTAAAAGCATTGCTCAAAACTATGGGTTTATAACATTTAATATAACAGCACTATGTAGATAATATAAAATGCCGTTTAAGAAAATCAATTCTTTTATTAATAAATAAATAAGATTACAAAGTATATGCTACATCATATCAAATATGATTGGCTTGTGTGCATACTACTTTCATATGGTACCCTGCTTCAGTTCCAGGAATTGAATCTCTATCTGATTACGCGAGCACGTCGGAAAGTACATCTCAAAGAACATCTCCGTAAACCTATCCCATTCGATTACATCTGTTTGCATAATCTAAAGCATCTAATCAAGGTAATCCTTAAATTGAAGCCTTTAATTTATGTCCTTTTAGTTTTCTCCATGAACGTATATTTTTAAGTTCTCTGTAATTTGAATTCAATGGCTAAATTTTAAAGAACTTGATGTTAGATATTTGTAAGCAAGCGTAAATGTATTTAATATGATTTATATATGATTTAGAGTAATCAAATTCATAAAATTATACTTTTATTAGAGTTTTGAATTTTTACAGAGAAATAATGTTTAAATATGACTTATATGTATAAACAATTAGGCTTAAATTGCATGTTAATCGGTAAATTGATGGTTGATTATGTTTATGCATGTAAAAATGAAAAGAACGAAACTTAAACGGATTAATTTGTTTAAGAAACAAGTTCACAATGACTGATTACGCTAAATATATCAGAATATGAACATAAAGTATAAACAGAGAATTTTTAACCTTTAAATTGGTTGTTTAGGTTGTCTATGATGCTAAAATCATTGTCGGCCAGACGGTATAATTGAACTGATTTTGTCGGCCCGACAGTGTCCTCGCCCCGGTGCACAAATTGAACTAATTACTACTGCCCCGGCGGTAGGCTCGCCCCGGCGCTATTTTGCAAAGAAAATGCTGCCCCGGCGGCAATGCAGAAAAATAAAAATTTTCTTCTTTCTTTTTGGTCATGTTATGTTATCCTAGACACGTTTAAACCTGAGACTAAGGTATTAAATGAATAATAAAATATTATGATGGATAATAAGCAAATACCTATTAATTATCTAGTGACAATTGAGATATTAAAATGAAATTGGATGACAATTGAAAGCAAGTTTCCTACCTCATCTTGATTTCAATTATGCAAGTATCTATCCTTACTTATTACTTTACGCAAGTTCCTTATCCTAATTCATTAAATTTCATGAATTCAAATGAGATGTTCTAATTTCCTTATTGTAATACTTCATAGATATAGAGTTTATTTAATTGTACATTTTGTGAGCTTTAGTCTTTGGTTCTTGAATACCATTTACATTTTTATTGTTGAGCCTTGATTAACTAGCGAACCCTTATTGATTCGACTAGTCCATAGTCGATGAGCGTTCTAAATTCTAGAAATGTTATCGAAGTAAATCCAAACCAAACTTACTTTGTTGCAGACTCTGATGTCAAACTGAGATGAACAACCTTTTTTTAGGGATTATTTTACGTGTTAGCATTTAGATATTGTGCACATACATGGTACAAAGGGCTGATCCCGCTAAGTACGAGAAGTAAGGTCCATATAGTCTTACGACTGTTAAAGGTTTAAAGTGGAAATACTTGATAACCTAGGACATAGTTTGTGGTCTTGTGACCCGCAGATGTTCTTTTGATTCTTGTCTTATAATTTTGATTCAACAATCGAGTTTTCAGTTATCCAATATCCATTGATTTTTCGTATGTTATTATTGTTCTTATTGTGTTACTTGCTGGGCAATTGTTGTTCACCCTTGCATAATAACATTGCAGCTAAAGTTGAAAGAGTTGATGAGCCGTCCACTAGTAAGGGCAAAGGCAAAGCAAACAAGTGATGAAGACTTGTTTAATTTGTTGAAAGATGTTATGTAATAGACTTATATTATTTATGTTTCCGCGTTGATATTTTGTTTAAGGTTAGATGACCAGGAATTTATTTGTTAAAGATGTTGTAACCGTTTAATGGGAGATTTCTATTTTATTAAGAATTCTCATTTATATTTGAATGGGTAGTTGGATGTGATGTGATTGATTTGGATAGTGAACACCAAATCCTGTGGGAATTAAGTACCTGGATTTGGGGGTGTCACAGGTTGGTATCAGAGCTGTAAGTTATGAACCTTAGATGGGGAAACCTTAGGTTAGTAGCCTTTTAATAGATAGAGAACATTGTGGTAATAAACTCTTATCGAGTTCCAAGGAATGAATTAAGAAATTCATTAAAGATAATAAAAGACTTTATGTGCTATGTATGCTTATGTGTTAACAACCTATGTGCCGCGAGTAGTGCCGAGTATTAATTAAAACTTAAACTTTATTGTTAGGATGTCGGATGTTGTAGGATTCAGTCAGCGTAAGGATGTTGAGCCCCGAGTAGCTGGAGAGGAGGAGCCCCGTGATATTCATGTTATTCGGGAGCAGTTGATACAGAGAGAGCCATCTCCATTGATCACTGTTGTGGGTCAGGAGCATGCGCCTGAGTTTGATTCAGAGGAGGATTATGAGGACGTAAAGGTAGAGGCTGAGGAGGATGATGAGGATCTCGAGGAGGTACCCCTTACCTCTGTCGATGTTGAGATGTACGATACATTGTACGATCGTACCATAGAGTTACATGATAGAATCAGAGATTTAGAGGGACTGACAAATAGACGACAGACTATTATAAACCAGAAGAATGAGAAGATTGAGGATCTGGATATACGTCTTGGAAACGTAGAATGGAAGTTAGTTAAGGCAGAAAGCCAAAAGGAAGACCTGTTAGCTGAGAATGAGAAAATGAAACTTGAAATCGAGAAATTAAAGGATGACCTGAGTGAGGAGTCAGCGGAACGTGCTAGAGCAGAGGATGCTTGGATGAATACCGCTCGACGTGCAGAAATTTCTGAAGAAGGCGAACGGGAAAGAAAGCTAAGATCGAGGAGACAGACTACACTTTTCAGACAGCGATTGATAGGGCCCAGGATCGAGTTCTCCACTATCGAGTTCAGTTCGAGGACTTGCCATGGTACATGTTGGATCGCAGGACGATGTTCCGTATCATGGACGAAGAACGCAGGATGGCAGTTCGACGCCTTAGTAGGCCGTGATAGGAGAAGTATTGAAGTATATGTGTAAATATTTTTGGTAGTTAGTAATGTAAATTCCACTGTAGCTATAAGCGATGGAATATGACTATTAAATCCTAAAGATTCTTTGATCTTGGGATAGTTGATGTAAATAGCAGAGATGTTATCTTTTCTATGTTTAAGACTTTTGAATGAATGAAATATCAACATTTATTTGAAGATATTATGTGTTATGTTTTAAATCTGAATTGTTTGAGTTAAGTATTGAACACTTACGAAATTGAGTGATGATCTAATAAGCGCATATTCTTAAACAAAAAATGCCGCCGAGACGCCAACCACATCAACAAGCTCAGGAGAGCTCTACCAATAGCAATAACGATGCCAATACTAATTCTGTACAGAAATTGGTGAACTTTTTACTGGAGCACTTATAAATAAGCCACAAGCTCCACCAGTTACGTCATTTAAGGATTTCAAAGCGGTAGGACCGCTTGAGTTTAGGGGTTCCCTGAACCCGATCGAAGCCCAAACCTGGGTGATGGAAATGGAGAAAGTGTTCGACGTTGCTAGGGTTAGTGATGACCAAAAGACTGCCTTTGCAACGTTCATGCCTAAGTCAAAGGACAGTTACTAGTGGTAAGCGAATAAGATTCGAGGAGGTCAGGGTGTAATCGAATGGGATAGGTTTACGGAGATGTTCTTTGAGATGTACTTTCCGACGTGCTCGCGTAATCAGATAGAGATTCAATTCCTGGAACTGAAGCAGGGTACCATATGAAAGTAGTATGCACACAAGCCAATCATATTTGATATGATGTAGCATATACTTTGTAATCTTATTCATTTATTAATAAAAGAATTGATTTTCTTAAACGGCATTTTATATTATCTACATAGTGCTGTTATATTAAATGTTATAAACCCATAGTTTTGAGCAATGCTTTTAGAATCATGATGGTGATCATGCTAATGAGATCTAAATTCTAGATAGCTCACAAACTAAAATTGTTCCTAATCGTTGGATTACTAAATTGGGGATTAGTGAATCCGGATAGATTAGTACATACGTTGCTTGCTCTTAGGAAGAGGATGATTGATCTCATAATCATTTGTGTGGAGACACTAAAGCAAGTATGCAGGTGCTTATTGGAGAATAAGTTCACTGAACATGGCTCGCTAAGGAATACCTAATGGAGTTTTACTCGCATGTCAATAGGAATTCCTCTAGTGATAGTAGTACAAGTGATCCTTGGATTTGAGATCATCATAGTATCTTGTGTATGATGAGTTATACTTTGACATGTCCCTTAAGACCTTTGGGGTATATCAAAGGGTATGATTGGGTATAATAAGTTGTACATGGAGATAGGTGAATGATCAACAAATAATCTACCACGTCTAGTAAAAGATATGAATGTCCTATGTGATTCGATAAATGACAACTCAGTAGTCCTTGGCCAAGGCAGAATGAAATTAGAAAGGAGTTTCTAATTTACATTATTTAGAGTTGTGCATTTGGGAATCGAAATACATATAATTAAATAAAATAAGACTTGACAGTAAATCCATGTCTTATATTTAATTGGGACATTGTATGGTAGAATGATTGAATTGTACGGTAACTATTTACTCAAAGGTTCTTTTGTGATTGATGTTGAAATCTATATTATCTGGAAAGTCGTTGAACGCTAAGGGGGATTACCCTTATTGTAGAATAAATATTATTTATTTAAATGAATTAAATAGTTTAATTTATTTATTTAAATAAGATTAGAATTGTTCTAATTGATTTATTCACAACCGATTTAATATGGAGAACCTAAAGGGTCACACCGCAAAAGAAAAATATTTATTTAAGAAGTAAATGGCATAATTATAATAATAAGTTAAGTGTATTTAATTTAGTCCGTGGAGATAGAATAAATTAAATAGCTTAATATTTATTATTTAATATTTTGGAAATATTAAATATAAATTAATAAGAGGAGTCTTATTATTATTATTACTACTACTATTATTTAATTCCTAATAGGGATTGAGATTTAATTAATAGAAGTACTCTCCCATGAATTCCTAATTGGATTAGGAGCATTATTAATTAAAGGAGTTTAATTATAATAGAAATCCTAATCATAAATAGTTTAGGGAAGGTTATTCCTACATCTATAAATAAGAGGAGTCTTATCATAGATTAGGGTGACACACTCTTGCATTAGATTGTGAAGAGTATTTGCAATTTCTATAGAGATAGAAACTAGGGTTTTGCCAACACCCATCTTCTTGAATAACTATTCTTCCTTGGTGGATCACCTTTGGAGGCCAAACACTTAGGTGGCTAACGTTGATCAAAGGAAGGAATCTCAACGGTGGAATTCAAGGAGAACGCGAAGGAATTGGAGGTGAACTTGTACCCGAGGAAGCACGGTTCTACGAGGGTATAATTTCTTAATCTCTATCTCTTTCGTTAATCGATAATTGAACACAAGGAGAGATCATAGTGATTATTTGTATGAAAAATTTTAAAATCCGTTTTATCACGCTTCCGCTTTATTTATGTAATTTGATTGCATGCTTGCGTTATATATAAACCTAACACCGTGACTATACCGGAATACACTACAAAGTTCAATGAGTTGGCTAGGTTCGCAACCTACCAGGTAAACACCGATGAGAGGAAGGCAAGGAGATTCGAACAGGGATTGAAGCATTGGTTATACAGCAAAGTGTTAATGTTCCAATTGAACATTTTTGCTGGAGTTTTGGAAAAGGCGATTATCACAGAAGTGGGAGCGATGCTCTGACTAAGTATAACCAGGAGCAGAAGAAGAAGAAGAAGAAGAAGGGTGAAAATGAGAATAACAAAGCGAGCGGTAGTAATGGTGGTGGTCACAATTAGAAGAGGAAGTGGAATGACAATGGATCTGCTGGAAATCAACAGGGAGGTCAGAAGAAGAAAGTGGAACCGTGTGTTACCTGTGGGAAGAATCATGTGGGGATATTCCTGAAAGGGAAGAGGGTGTGCTACAATTGCGGTCAAAAGGGCCACATAGCACCGAATTATCCGAATCCAAAGAAGAGTGCTTGTTTCACTTGCGGATCAAAGGATCATCTGGCTAGGGATTGCTCCAAGAAGGCAGCAGGAGGAGCAGGAACAGGAGGGAATAGGGGAAACAGTGGTGGTAGCACGTTAACCATAACTGAATCAGCACCTACAAACCGACCTACCACCAGGACTTTCAACATGACCATGCAAGACGCCGTGTAGTCTAGCAATGTGGTGTCAGGTATCATTTCGATTAATAATATAGATGCTTATGTATTATGTACACAAGAAATGTAGAGTGGACATTAAGGGAAACGTGATGACTGTAGATCTTATCCCAATCAAACTTGGGGAATTTGACGTTATTTTGGGAATGGATTGGCTATTCAATTATGGGGCGATAATTGATTGCCAAAAGAAACGTATTAGCCTTATGACTCCGTCAAAGGTGGTACTTTACAGTAGCAAGTCACCTAGGCAAGCGAGTTGTCTGACGATAATGCAGGCCAGGACGTTGTTAAGACAAGGCTGTGTAGGATACTTAGCCTACATAGTTGATAATCAAAAAGAGAGTCCGAAATTAGAAGAGATACCTATCGTAAGGGACTTTGTAGACGTTTTCCAGACGATTTGCCAGGACTTCTGCCAAATAGGAAAGTTGAATTCATAATTGATTTCGCAACAGGAACCGCCCCGATATCGAAAGCTCTGTACCGTATGGCTCCAATAGAGATGAAAGAATTGATGGTACAACTACAAGAACTTTTAGTTAAGAAGTATATTCAGCCGAGTGTATCGCCATAGGGAGCGCCGGTATTATTTGTGAAGAAGAAGACGGATCGATGCGACTTTGCATTGATTACAGAGAGTTGAACAAGGTCACGATTAAAAATAAATACCCGTTGCCAAGGATCGACGACTTGTTTGATCAATTGAAAGGAGCTAGATATTTTTTGAAGATAGATTTGAGAGGTGGATATCATCAGTTAAAGGTGAGGAACAAAGATGTACCGAAGACAGCGTTCAGGACTCGTTATGGTCACTACGAGTTTCTGGTAATGTCATTTGGTCTAACGAATGCTCCTGCAGCATTCATGGACCTAATGAACAGGGTGTTTAAGCCATTTTTGGACAAGTTTGTAGTAGTATTCATCGATGATATTCTAATTTATTCCAAAACCAAAGAAGAGCATGTAGAACATTTAAAGGCGACATTAGAAGCATTAAGAAGAGAGAAGTTGTACGCTAAGTTTTCAAAGTGTGAATTCTGGATAGAGTGGGTGCAATTTCTTGGACATGTGATTGACAATGATAGGATTTCGGTGGATCCGTCAAAGGTTGAAGCAGTGCTTAACTGGGATCAGCCAAAAACACCATCGAAAGTAAGGAGTTTTCTAGGATTGGCAGGTTATTACAGAAGATTCATTCAGGATTTTTCCAAAATTGCGACTCTGTTAACGAATTTGACTAGGAAGACGGTGAAGTTTGTTTGGACGGAGATGTGTGAGGAAGGTTTTCAAGAATTAAAGAAGAGGTTGAGTACGGCGCCTATGTTGTCTCTACCGAATAGCACAGGAAATTTTGTGGTGTTCAGTGATGCGTCGCATAAAGGACTAGGTTGTGTGCTTATACAGAACGGTAAGGTCATTGCGTATGCGTCACAACAACTAAAGGACTATGAGAAGGGGTATCCAACTTATGATTTGGAATTGGTCACGGTAGTGTTTACTTTGAAAATCTGGAGGCACTATCTTTACGGGGAGAAGTGTGAAATATATATAGACCACAAGAGTCTAAAATATATTTTCACACAAAGGACCTAAACATGCGACAAAGAAGATGGTTGGAATTGATAAAAGATTATGACTGCGAGATTTTATACCATCTGGGTAAAGCGAACGTTGTGGCCGACGCCTTAAGCAGAAAGGGTCGGGAGAAACTGTCTATGTTAACTGCTCAGGAGGAACTAATTACAGTAATGGCAAAATTGGAATTCGAGGTGAAATATTCGGAGGAGTCTAACGAAAAATTGTTTTAATTGGGAACCAGCCCAACTTTGGTGGATAAGGTTAAGGAAGCACAAATTCAGAACGAAGAATGTGAGAAAATCAGGAAAAGAGTATCTGGAGGTAATGAGGTGAAATTCAAAGTTAATAATGAAGGATTATTGAGATTCGAGGGAAGAATTTGGGTTCCGCCAGTACCAGAGGTTAAGGAGGAAATTTTGAGCGAGACTCATAATTCGAGATATTTGATTCATCCGAGGAGTACGAAGATGTACCAGGATCTCCGACAGCATTTCTAGTGGTCGAATATGAAAAGGGATGTTGCTGATTGTGTAGCCAAGTGTTTGACATGTCAGAAAGTTAAAGTAGAATATCAGAGGCCAAGTTGGTTATTACAACCGTTAGAAATCCCAGAATGGAAATTGGAGCACATCACCATGGATTTCGTAGTAGGTCTTCCGATGACTCAGAAATGTTTCGACGCAGTTTGGGTTATCGTAGATCGACTGGCGAAATCAGCACATTTCTTACCGATCAAGATCAGATTCAACTTAGATCAGTTGGCGAAGTTGTACGTGAAAGAGATTATTTCGAGGCACGGTGTTCCAATATCTATTGTCTCAGATAGGGATCAGTGCTTCACATCAAACTTCTGGAAATAACTACAAGAATGCATGGGAACGCAGTTATGTATGAGTACGACATATCATCCACAGACCGACGGACAGAGTGAAAGAGCGATTCAGACATTAGAAGATATGTTAAGAGCTTGTATCATGGATTTCAAAGGAAATTGCGATGACCATCTATCATTGGTGGAATTTTCTTACAATAACAGTTACCACGCAAGTATTGGGATGCCGCCTTACGAAGCGTTGTATGACAGAAAGTGCAGAACTCCATTATGCTGGGATGAAGTTGGCGAACGTCAATTGCTAGGACCAGAACTGGTACAACAGACAACAAAAATCGTCAAAGTAATCAGGGCAAGATTAATAGCAGCTCAGGATAGACAAAAGAAATATGCCGATCAACATCACAAGAATCGAGAGTCTGAATTTGATAGCTACGTTTTCTTGAAAGTTTCTCCCTGGAAAGGGAATATTCGTTTTGGTAAAAAGGGAAAACTGAGCCCGAGGTTCATTGGACCCTTTGAAGTGTTACGAAGAGTTGGTGAGGTCGCGTATGAGGTAGCTTTACCTCCGGTATTAGAACACATTCACAATTTTTTTCATGTCTCGGTGTTACGACCATACAAACCCGACTACAAACATGTTATAGAATATGAACCCCTGCAAGTTGAAAAAGATTTATCTTACGAAGAAGAGCCTGTTTAGATAGTTGACAAGAAAGAGCAAGTACTCAGAAATAAAATTATACCTTCTGTTAAGGTGATCTGGAGGAACCGCAACACTGACGAAGCTACGCGGGAACTCGAAGATCAGATGATGAGAAATTATCCACAGCTATTTGCTTATTGTATGTGTAGCGATTTTGGGGACGAAATCTTTGTAAGGGGGAGAATGTAACGAGACGAATTAATAGAGTCGTGATTCTGGGGACAGAATCCTTTTAAGGGGGTAAAGATGTGACGAGCTAGATTTTTATAATTTAATTTAAATATTTATTGAATTAAATAAATATTTTTCGATGATTTAATTATTAAGTTCAATAATTAATTGATGAATTTGTGGTAGATTAATTTAATTATATGTGTTACATTAGTTAAATTAATGTGGAGAATTTTTATGTTCAGAGCATGCATTTAATTGAGCTTATTTAATTAAATGCATTATTTAGATAAGCATATTGTTTTTCTAATTAATTTAATAATTAATTAGAGATTTAATTATTTATTATAGTCAATAAATGAGATTTTTTAATTATGTAACTATGTGAGTTAATGTGGAATTATTCTATTTTATTTAATTGATTTAATAAGATTATTTGGTTAATTAAAAATGTGACATTAAACTATATAATAAACTAGATAATTAAAATAAACCAAAAAGGAGAGCTTATAAGAACAAGCAAACATGGCCTTAATGGTGGTTGGAGCCAGTTAACCCATTATGAAAATTAACTGACGACCACTACCCAACTATTATATACATTATATTATATACGTATTATTATTATTATTATTATTATTATTATTATTATTATTATCATTTTTAGTCTGAGTTGGAGATATAGAGAAGAAAAAGAGAGAGTTTTGAGAGAATTGGAGAAGTGAAAAAGAAATTATTTCATCTGTTTGCATAATCTAAAGCATCTAATCAAGGTAATCCTTAAATTGAAGCCTTTAATTTATGTCCTTTTAGTTTTCTCCATGAACGTATATTTTTAAGTTCTCTGTAATTTGAATTCTATGCCTAAATTTTGAAGAACTTGATGTTAGATGTTTGTAAGCATGCGTAAATGTATTTAATATGATTTATATGTGATTTAGAGTAATCAAATTCATGAAATTATGCTTTTATTAGAGTTTTGAATTTTACAGAGAAATAGTGTTTAAATATGACTTATATGTATAAAATATTATGCTTGAATTGCATGTTAATCGGTAAATTGATGGTTGATTATGTTTATGCATATAAAAATGAAAAGAACGAAACTTAAACGGGTTAATTTGGTTAAGAAACAAGTTCACAGTGATTGATTACGCTAAATATATCAGAATATGAACATAAAGTATAAATAGAGAATTTTTAACCTTTAAATTGGTTGTTTAGGTTGTCTATGATGCTAAAATCATTGTGTATATAATGGGTTTTGGTTTTATAAAGCATATGATGAATGGGTAGTAATTAAATTGTCGATTGAATGAAAAACTTTGGCCAAATTTGGTATTTTCTGTGTTCTTCGCGAATTGCAGGAACTGAGTTTCGGGTCCACCGCCCCAGCGGTGAAATTACACTGAGTAATGTCGCCCCCGGCGATATAATTAAACTGATTTTGTCGCCCCGGCGGTGTCCTCGCCCCGGCGCCCAAATTGAACTAATTTCTACCGTCCCGGCGGTAGGCTCGCCCCGGCGCTTTTTTGCAAAGAAAACTGCCGCCCTGGCGACGATGCAGAAAAATGAAAATTTTCTTCTTTCTTTTTGGTCATGTTATGTTATTCTAGACACGTTTAAAGCTTAGACTAAGGTATTAAATGAATAATAAGATACTATGATGGATGATAAGCAAATACCTATTAATTATCCGATGATAATTGAGATATTAAAATGAAATTGGATGACAGTGAATCCTGAAGTGATAATACTATTGTAACTAATCATTGTTACTGCTTTATAAACGGAATGTGTAGGTTGTTTAAAGAACGTGAATTTTAATTTATAATCTACGCACGAGGCACGTTTTCTACCCTTAATCTATTTAATTCATTAAAAGCAAGTTTCCTACCTTACCTTGATTTCAATTACGCAAGTATCTATCCTTACTTATTACTTTACGCAAGTTCCTTATCCTAATTCATTCAATTTCATGAATTCAAATGAGATGTTCTAACTTCCTTATTGTAATACTTCATATATATAGAGTTTATTCAATTGTACATTTTGTGAGCTTCAGTCTTTGATTCTTGAATACCATTTACATTTTTATTGTTGAGCCTTGATTGACTAGCGGACCCTTATTGATTCGACTAGTCCATAGTCGATGAGCGTTCTAAATTCTAGAAATGTTATCAAAGTAAATCCAAACCAAACTTAGTTTGGTGTGGACTCTGATGTCAAACTGAGGTGAACAACCCTTTTTTAGGGGATTATTTTACATGTTGGCGTTTAGATGTTGTGCACATACATGGTACAAAAGGCTGATCCCCCTAAGTACGAGAAGTAAGGTCTATATATTCTTACGACTGTTAAAGGTTTAAAGTAGAAATACTTGATAACCTAGGACATAGTTCGTGGTCTTGTGACCCTCTGATGTTCTTTTGATTCTTGTCTTATAATTTTGATTCAAAAGCTGAGTTTTCAGTTATCCAATATCCATTGATTTTTCGCATGTTATTATTGTTCTTATTGTGTTACTTGCTGGGAAATTGTTGCTCACCCTTGCATAATAACATTGCAGCTAAAGTTGAAAGAGTTGATGAGCCATCCACTAGTAAGGCCAAAGGCAAAGGAAACAAGTGATGAAGACTTGTTTAATTTGTTGAAAGATGTTATGTAATAGACTTATGTTATTTATGTTTCCGCGTTGATATTTTGTTTAAGGTTAGATGACCTGGGATTTATTTGTTAAAGATGTTGTAACCCTTTAATAGGAGATTTCTATTTTATTAAGAATTCTCATTTTTATTTGAATGGGTAGTTGGATGTGATGTGATTTATTTGGATAGTGAACATCAAATCCAGCTGGAATTAAGTACCCGGATTTGGGGGTGTCACAGGGGTAAAATTTTTTGGTTTTGAATTACAACCTCAGGGCTATTTTTGCTATCAAAAATTTTAGTTGCACGCCATGTGCTTGTTAAATTGCCTAGGAGAGCTATTTGTTTTCTGTGGGTAGTTTTAGGCGTGCAATGAGTTTGGCTGAGCATTTTGAGTTTGGGGGAATTGTGTTTCATACAGTGGGCTCGGCTTTCTCGTGTTATTTGGCTAAATGTTTACTTGGTAATGTTAATGGTCATTTGCATTAGTTGTGCATGTTAAGGATTCAGTACTTTGCTTGAGAACTGATTGTTGGGCATGGTTGGTACTTTCTTTTAACAGGTTGAATTCTGTTGGGTTGAGCTATAGCCATAGAGTTATGTCACGCTAAAACTGTGACGCATCAGGCTTGGGATTAGTTGGGGTGTGTTCTTGTAGTTGTGTTGATTCAGTTTTGGTCAGTTGGGCTTTATTTGTTGAAATTTGATAAGCATGGCATCTAAGAGGTAGCAAGGTGCTACTTCCCAGTCGGAGGTACAATTTGACAAGGTACTGGCGGGGAAGAACCTCGTGCCTGAGAGAGGTCTTAGGCCTGATTTGCGAAAAGACGGAGAGATGACCGCTATGATTATGGAGCGCAGATGGGTCCCCTTTACCCGCCAGCCTGAGGCCGCAGTTATCTCCCTAGTGAAAGAATTCTACACCAATGCCACGACTAGGGATGGGTCGTGATGGCTTTGTTTCTTAGGTTCGGGGAAAAACAGTGAGATTCGACTGCAGTACCATCAATACCTACTACAACTTGGCGGATATTGAGGACGATGACTACATGTTAGACGGGATAGAACACTGCAACCTTGACAGTGTCGTGCAACATCTATGCAAGCAAGGAACTGCATAAAATTATAGAGAGGGCACTTCTGAGAGAATCAATTTCTCCCACACTGAGTTGAGTCGCTATGGCAAGGCTTGGTACAGCTTTATCTGTTCGAACCTAAAGCCAACTTAGCATATGAGCGATGTTACAAAAGAAAGAGTCGTCTTGCTGTTTGGTATTGTGATCGGGGTGAAGATTGATGTAGGGCTGGTCATCCAGGATTCAATTGAGAGGGCATTGAGCGGTACCACTTCAGGAGAGCTCCCACACCCATCACTGATCACTAAGCTTTATCGGGCGGCGAATGTTGAGTGGCGAGCTGATGAGATACTCTAGCCACCTATGGCCATCATTGATCATGCGATGATCGCATGTTACAAGGTGTGGGAGGGAGCCGAGTCACACCCGAGGGGTGAAGGATTTCTTCTTGTGCTGCAGCATGCATCTCCATCACTAGCCGGACCATCTTCTGAGCACAGGGAAATAGATTCTTCTTCAGATGGACCCATGACCGCCATTTTAGCATCATTGAGCATATTGACTAGGAGGGTTGATGCAGTGGCTCTGAGGCAAGATATGATGATGGAGTATCACACGCACTTCGTCGCCTACTCAGCTAGTGGGACTGTGTCAGGATCCGAGCATTCCCAGCCCCCCGTGCCTCTAGTTCTACTGCCTTACCCACCGCCATCTCCCAACCACGATGAGGGCTACCACGACGAGGATATAGAGTGATATCACCTCAGGGAAGACTTTATTTCAATTCTGTTTATATAGCCAATGAGGGCATTGTCGCCTTAAGTTTGGGGGTGTTTATTTATTACTTTCTTATCTGTCATATGCCATATAAAGTCGTATGCCTCGTTGAGTCATCTGCGGTCGCAGTTAATTAGCTTCTTATGTATCTGTTGATTTCTTTATTTTGGTGGATCTTGTTAGACGTTTAGATTAATTATCTATCTTAAGTTTAAGTTCAACAATGGCTTGTTTTTGTTTATGTTGATTATGGCCAATGATAAGTTGTTGTTAAATGTCATTCGAGGGTGATGGTCATGCGTGTGTGGTTGATGTTTTTAACTTAATTGATGGTTTAAAACTGCCTATCTCAATGTTAGCTGTTTGAGCACATGCCTGCTATTGTGGCTAGTCACGAGTCAGAGAAGTTATATACTAATTGCTTTTGAGTTTCTGAAAATATAAGTTTGTTAGACTTGCATCTGGCATTGGTCGAAGGATTTAGACTCCTATGCAGATTCGGGAAAGTCTGGGAATGTGCCGTGCAATAATTTCAAAAAAAATAAAATTATGTAGAAATTTTATTTTGACTAGTCTAATTATGTGGTCTTTGTTGCTCGAGTTATTAGATCTTCAGGGGTTTCTTTCCACCTAATTCCCTAAAACCAACTGGTTTGGGAGTCATTGATCAAACGTTTGTTACATGAGTAGCTCTGAAAAGCCTATGATAACTAGCCATTGTCCAAGTCAAGTTTGAAATTTGAGGCGAGATAGAGCGTAAAACGCACTCGCCATATTTAAAGTGCTGAATTCACTTTTGCTTAGGATTAATTGCATGTTAATGACTTTAGATCCCTTTTCTTGCATTTGTGCCTTGTTCGGTCAACTTTGATGTAGGAG
Source organism: Aralia elata (assembly GCA_034770075.1). Classification (NCBI taxonomy): domain Eukaryota; kingdom Viridiplantae; phylum Streptophyta; class Magnoliopsida; order Apiales; family Araliaceae; genus Aralia; species Aralia elata. Next base: position 34,957,936 of record CM068387.1, on the reverse strand, counting down.
GAGAGTTTGTAGAGGTAGCATTTTTTGTAAGTAGTCGTCTTTATGATTTTCTCTGAGTTGTGACTGGTCTGGAGTAGTTGGTTTTCACCCACGCACATGCAGGGTCAAAGGCTGGTTTAAACGAGCGATTATATTAAAACCTTTTTCTTGGCATTGTGTTGGGCCCTCTTGAATTGTTAATTTTGATATTTGAGACCATAAGTCAGATAAATATTGGATCATTGCTTCTTATGTTTCTTGTTAGTCGTTATAGTATTTTCGTTTTATCTGTTTTGTTTGAGGGCAAGCAAAGGCTCAAGTTTGGGGGTATTTGATGAATAGGTTTTATACCTACAAATCAGACACTTTTAACCTCGGCAAGTTGTATGCTCGTGCCTATTTTACATTAATTATATTATATCTTGTGTTATTTTGTGGAATTAGGTGAAGTAGGGGCATTCTGGCATTTCTAGGCAAAAAGGGCAAAATAGTTATTTTTCCTGCACCGGCGCCGTAGCGCCACTTTTGTACTACATCCTGGCGCCGTAGTGCTGGGTCCGGGTCTCGAATCCATGCTATTTGCCCCAGCGCTGCAACGCCCTTTTTAAGCTCTATGCCGGCACTGCAGTGCCGGTCCTGTGACTTTGTTTTCCTGATTCGTTTCTGCTGTCCCAAATGTAATGTCCCCCTTTTATTCTTATTATTCTCTTGTTTTACCAACCATGGAGGAACCCGAGAGGAATGTTTTTGGAAACAAAGGGATGGTATATTGGAGGTATGGAAAGAAGAATATTACAAGAAAAAGAGGGATTAATTCCCATCCCCCAAGGACCATTCCATCAGTAAAAATTTTGGTCACCAAGCTCACCTCCATAACCATTATTCATCATCTCTACTATTCGGAAGAAGGAGAGAAAATAGAGAGTTGCACATCGCTTCCTTTGGAGCAAACAAAGCAGAATAGGGCTGAAACCTTGTAGCAATTGTGGAAACATTGTAACTAAGTGGAACTCATGCCCCCTTATGTCTACACAATAATTCCTATGAATATGACTAACAGGAATCACTTCTTTATTCGCAACTTCTATGTTCAGAGGATACTCTAATTCTTCTTGGGGTAAGTTTAATCGTTGCGTGAATTCATACGATACGAAAGAACAAGTAACACCCGAATTAAATAATACATATGCATTTATATCATTGATCGGAATGATACCTGAAACAACATCTTTGGATGAGACCGCATCTTGAACTGTCATGTTAAAAGTCCTTGCTGTTGGTTGATTATGAGATGTTGGACCCGTTATTGTGAGCTTGCCATTATTTTCTCCCTTGCCCCCATTTCCTCCACTCGTATTCTTTCTCGGACAATTTCTCGCCTGATGATCTAGTGCTCTATAGTTAAAACATCCATTCTTCTTTGGAACGGGGCAATTAGGAGAGATGTGGCCCTCATACCCATAGTCGAATCACACATTTTTCCCCTTTAGGCATGCGTCCGAATGGTTCTTCCCACAATCTTTGAACGCTTCTGATCGCAACTTTGAATCTCCTGGTTTACTCCTAGAACTTACTGGGTTGTAGCTATTGTTATTGTTCCACTTCCTCTTGTTAGCACCACCACTACTTCCTTCACCTCTGTTTCCTCCCTCATTCTTTTTCTTCTTTTGTTCTTTGTTGAACTTCATTAAAGCTTCACTTCCTCCCTCAGCAATTATAGCTTTTTTCAGCAGAGTAGCGAAACAGTTTGTTTGTAACACTGACAGCCTACTGTACAACCACGGCTTAAGGCCCTGTTCAAACCTTCTTGTACTCTTCGTTGTCGAGGTCTTCCCCTAGGCATTCTATGTTTAATAAAATTTATATGTTATCATCTCATAACTTATTCTTTCAACATTTATAATTTATATAAAGATATCTTTATTCATACGCAAGTTGTGGCACCATAGTACCATACATCAGATAGCATTATGCTATTTACATCACTATCCCATAACTCAAACAAAACCTGGGATTTAAATATTTACATTAATAATTAAACATTCATTATATCTTAAACTCCAAGACCCTTTCTAATGGCGTCTTCGTACTCCTCATCAGCTAGGTCTAGAACTAACCCTCGACACAGCATGTGCCTGGATTGGTTTTCCTCTATCGGGTAGTAATATACCCTATGCTGAAATCTTCCATGCGCTGTTCTAAACGCATATCGCATCATATCCATCCTTACCTCCTTACTCCTCACTTCATTCTCCAACTCATCCACTTGGTTCTTAGCCCTTACTCGGTACGTGATCTCTTCCTTCCAGTAGGTGAAAATCGCCTACTTTTTCAATCGGAGACTCTGAACTTTCGCCTCCAATCCTTCCACCTTATTCCCCAAGTTGACTTGGATGACCTCCTTCTCTTCCCTCAACCTAGCTGCCTTATGGTCTGCTTCTCGTAGTTTGTCCACCAACTCCACGTTCTAAGCCAAAAGATGGTGCACCGACGCACCTAGCTGAATCACAGCCCCCTGCTGCTCCTGACTCTGTCCCTCTAACTCATGGACTCTATCATTTAGCTCAGTGTTTCTATCCATCAACTCATCTAACAAACCATCCTCAAACGAGGCATTATCCTGGGGTGATTCCTCGGATTTCTCCACGGGTTCATCTTCCTCAAGGTCCTCCTCCAGTTCACTATCAGCTGTTATCGTGGCTATCGGTTCAGGTACAACTATCAACTCCTCGCTCACCACATGGATATCTCTAATTTCTTCCGAGCCTTACATCCTATAATCAAGTTTAAAAACTTAATTAGTATTTCAAAATAAACATTTTTATTTCAGTAAAAATAAATTATACTCATCACGTAAAACTCTATATGAGTTCATCTCCTTACTATCTCCACTAATTCCTCGAAGGGTATATCCTAAGGTATCCCCACCTAAGGTTTATAATCTACAGCTTTGATATCAACCTGAGATGCCCCCACATCCGTGATCCATCAAACACAGGATGTGGTGCTCACGGTAAAACATAAACCATCATCTATATAAATAAATATCATAAATTAATAATAATTACAATAACAACCGATTAATCTCAGGTTCACGTAACCTTAATTAAACTTAAACACAATATTCATCTCTTATTACATCAACGCGGAAATTAAATTCTATTACATAAAGTAATATAATCATTCATCTTCACTTTCTCTTTGTCCTTGCCCGAACATTCTGTTAGGTTTGTATATTACGCAAGCATGCAATCAAATTACATAGATAGAGCGGAAGCGTGATAAAACGGATTTTAAAATTTTATACAAACCATCACCATGATCGATCAATGTGCTCAATTAACGAGATAAACGAAAGAGAAAGAAAATAAGAATTATACCCTCGTAGAATAAAGCTTCCTCGGGTACAAGTTCAACTCCTAGTCCTTCGTGTTCTCCTCGAATGCTACGGTGTGATTCCTTCCTTTGATCAACGTTAGCCACCCAAGTGTTTGGCCTCTAGAGGTGATCCACCAAGGAAGAACAAGTATTCAAGAAGTTGGGTGTTTGGCAAAAACCCTAGATTCTATCTCTATAGAAATTGCAAGTACTCTCCACAATCTAATGTAAGAGTGTGTAACCCTAATCTATGATAAGACTCTTCTTATTTATAGATGTAGGAATAACCCTTCCCTAAACTATTAGGATTAGGGTTTATATTCTAATTAAACTCCTTTAATTAATTATGCTCCTAATCCAATTAGTAATTCGTGAGAGAGTACTCCTATTAATTAATTCTCAATCCCTATTAGGAAATAAATAATAGTTCTATTAATTAATTCTCAATCCCTATTAGGAATTAAATAATAGTAATAATAATAATAATAAGACTCCTCTTATTAGTTTATATTTAATATTTCTAAAATATTAAATAATAAATATTAAGCTATTTAATTTATTCTATCTCCATAGACTAAATAAAATACACTTAACTTATTATTATAATTATGTCATTTACTTCTTAAATAAATATTTTTCTTTTTGCGGTGTGACCCTTTAGGTTCTCTATATTAAACCAGTTGTGAATAAATCAGTTAGAACAATTCTAATCTTATTTAAATAAATAAATTAAACTATTTAATTCATTTAAATAAATAATATTTATTCTACAATAAGGGTAATCCCCCTTAGTGATCAACAACTTTCCATATAATATAGATTTCAACATTAATCATAAAAGAACCTTTGAGTAAATAGTTACCGTACAATTCAATCCTTCTACCATACAATGTCCCAATTAAATATAATACATGGATTTACTGTCAAGTCTTATTTTATTTAATTATATGAATTTCGATTCCCAAATGCACAACTCTAAATAATGCAAATTAGAAACTCCTTTCTAATTTCATTCTGCCTTGGCCAAGGACTACTGAGTTGTCATTTATCGAATCACATAGGACATTCATATCTTTTACTAGATGTGGTAGATTCTTTATTGATCATTCATCTATCTCCATGTACAACTTATTATACCCAATCATACCCTTTGATATACCCCAAAGGTCTTAAGGGACATGTCAAAGTATAACTCATCATACACAAGATACTATGATGATCTCAAGTCCAAGGATCACTTGTACTACTATCACTTGAGGAATTCCTATTGACAGGCGAGTAAAACTCCATTAGGTATTCCTTAGCGAGTCACGTTCAGTGAACTTATTTTCTAAGAAGCACCTACATACTTGCTGTAGACACCCGATTTTTGCATTTCCTATACTAACCCTGACAGGAGGGCAAAATCGTCAATTGACCCGACACACGAGAATAAAGGGTGGACATAAGGACGAACCCTCAAAACCACCACGACGGGATGATATTGAAGCCGACACGACAGCAAGCGAATGTCGAGAGTCAGTTACTGATCACTGTGCTTACCCGGATGACGTGGCACGTTTCCCGACGGTTTCCGGACTGCCGAGCGCAAACCCGTCAGCGGGAACCAACGGTACGACACGAAAATCGAGACGAGGCACGGAAAACGAGAAAATCAGCACAGTTAGCCGCAGATCAATTCGCGGCCAAGGACGGAACTCGAGGCAGCACGGGACTCGAAGCGCACGGGACTCGAGCGCGGCTGGGGGGAGAACCAAGGGCCAGCCGCAGATATATCTGCGGCCAGCCGCAGATAGATCTGCGGCTGCCCTTGGCAGTGCTATATTAGGCCAGTTCGCATACAGGAAAAAAAGAGAGGATTCAGCAGCAGCAGCAGTTCGGGAGAAGAAGAAAAAACAGCAAGAAAACAGCAAAAATTAGGAGAGAAAAGAGTGAAAAGAGTGAGGAATTGTACCAATTTTGTGAGATTATATCTCATATTTTCTACTCTACTCAATACACAAATTCATACATATTGTGGGGATTAATTGCAAGGTGAAAAAACCATTTGTTCTTAGCATTTTGTTATACCATGTTGTTAATCTTTTGGTCATCCGAATTACCTTGAATGTAGTTTTTTCTCATATGTTATTGTGAAGCCATGGGTTAGGGACTATTAGTGAGGGTCTCATCGGAATGAAATTCCCCCTAATAGCCCGATGATATCCGTTTGGTGCAAATCTTAGCTATTATGGTATGGTATCATTCATAGTGTATTTCGATCGTCATTGTAAGATATCCTAGAGTGTTAGGCATCCCATTGTTGTTTATTTTCGTTATATCCATTTGGCGGTTGTGCAATAAGTTCGGATGTGAGCCTAGGAATGCGACCCCGTGGTCCAAATCCGATGATGGACATTTTTGAATGTATGTAATCGGGTGGATGTATCCGTTATTGTAAATATGTAATCGTCGGGCCTTAAAACGACGCCAAGGCGATAATCGTGTTTAAGGCCCCGAAATAGTGAAACTTGTGATTGTGGGCGTTTGGGGTTATTTTGATGGCTTACATGCCCATGAATAGCCCCGACGCGTGTTTATGCTTGATTGGATTTTGTGACACGAAAAATGATTTCAAAGATTAAACGATGAAGGTTTTTTTTCTTAAAATCAAGCAAACTAGGAGGTTAGCATCACGTAGCTAAAAATTTGGAGGTGTTAATGAATGTCGATTTCTATTAAACGAGAAGGCTAAAGAAAGTCGTTTTCAAATGTCACAAAAATGGTTTTATAAAAATAAAATAACGTTTTATTAAATCTTGGTGCGTAGGGTGAAATATATCCTAGAAGTTGCCCATCATTTTATGAAAGCAATGTATAGATTTCGATTCCTATTTTTACGAAGGTTTAAAACTCTTGTTTTGCCAAAACGACGCTTAATGAAAATCTCATAGTTTTTGCTAATTAAAATCAATCCTTTTCTCATAAAAGCTTTCTCGTTTAAGCCGATGGACGTTCTAAGACATGCTCAAATTAGAACACAATTTTCCCTAATAATCCAAATGATTCTTTTATGCAGGCTCACCACAACATTCACATAGGCACATACACACACACACGCACACACACATTTCATGAACTAAAGGATAGGAAAGCATCAAGATTACGGTAACCGTGCTTCACGGAAGTCGAGGGGTGCCTAACACCTTCCCCTCACTTAAGCAAGCCCCCGAACTCTATGAATCTCGATTCGCAGACCAATTAATTCGGAGTCACATATGAGCCAGCGATTTATAAAAAATGAAAACTCGGATGAGTTGGTACATCCATTTCAAATATACCAACTGGCGACTCTGGTTAAATTGGCTCATCATAAAAACAATCTTTAAAAACCCCGTCGACATTATTGCCGACCTTTTCCAAAAAGTTATCTAACAAAAAGGCAAAAAATCGGAAAAGGGTTACAACCCCCCGCGTAAGCGATTCCTCCCGGCGTCGACAGCTGGCGACTCTGCTGGGGACATTAGAGGGCTTAAGCCGCATTCGAATCTTGATGCTATCCTATCCTTTAAAATTTATAATTGTGTATGTGCGTATGACATTTTGACGTCTTTTATTGTTGTGCAAATGTGTGTTGTTGTCCAATGAATGAATGTTTGAATGGGTTTCTCTTTACTTCAAAGTAATCATTTGCATGCGGTGAGGACGATGAATGTGAATGTATGTTGAGAGAGTACCTCCTCCTGAGGCGAACCTGTCGGTTGCTTATTACTGGACTCGAAGGGGCTGCTCCCCGGAGATGGCTCAGGAAACGCACCACTCAAATCCGCTCCAATCGAAAGGGCTCAAACGAGTAGATTGCGAAGATTTGGGAACCTTCATGCCGAAAAGCCCGCGAGAGTAACCCTAGGATAGGTCAGCCTCAGATTAACCCAACGCAGGAAAAGTCTCTTCATGCCCTTTTACGTTTACGCGTATTAAATGTCATGATCCAATGCAATATCATTTACATCCCCTGTTGCTAAAAGAAGGTACTGACCTCTATGTTTGCAGGGAACAGCTGGGAAAACTTCCTAAATTCGCGTCTAGCATTGATTATTGCAATAAAAGACTGCTAACATTTGGTTTTGCAGGGAAAGATTAAAAGACCCTAAAAACACAAAAGTAACAGTTTGAGCATGCATCCACATCTCTCATTTCCCTAGACTAAACTTTAAACCGTTTTCCCCTGTAGGATTGCTCCTCAAACGCGTTTGCAGTCTAAAAAGGCCCAAGTCTCTACCTCTGAAATGGCTGATCTCCCCAATCATAGTTCTGTATCTCGGGAAGAGTTTGATGACTTTAGGAAGCAGATGATGGAAATGGCCACAATGCTAAAAGAGCAGTTGTTAATCAGACAGGATCCGTCAAACCAGGGACCGCATAATGTACCACCGCCAGGGGGTGACCAGAATCCTCCTAAGGATGATGCAATCCCATTTAAAAATAACCAACATCAGCTTAAGGACGAGCCGGTCCTCCCAAAGGTCATTCCTGCCCTCAACAAAACAGTAATCACGATTCCAGAGGAGGGAGATACTGATGACCTTCGCAGAAAAATGAAGCAGATGGAGGAGACCATCCAATCTCTAAAAGGCATAGGCTCCTTGGGTAGGGTTAATTATGCAGATTTGTGTGTCTTCCCCGGAACCAGATATCCAGAGAAATTTAAGATCCCCGAATTCGAGAAATACAATGGGAAAGGGGATCCTTACACTCACCTGAAAATATATATTGGAGAACTGGGGTCCTATGCGGAAGACGAAGGATTAAGGATGCAATTATTCCAGAAAAGCTTGACGGGGGAGGCGAGGATCTGGTATGCCCGTCTCGATAATGCCCGGATTCATAATTGGGAGGAGCTGGCCCATACCTTTCTGACACAATATAGCTTTCAGGCACAGATGGCCCCGGATAGATATCAAATGACAAAAATCAAGAAGCAACCAAGGGAAACCTTCAGGGACTATGCCCAACGATGGAGGGGTATGGCCGCACAAGTGAATCCTCCAATGAGTGAGTCAGAGATGGTGATGACCTTTGTGGATATACAAGAAGCACCTTATTATGAGCGGGTCATATCAGGGGTTGGAAGACCTTTCGCCGAGATGATAAAACACGGTGAAATGGTGGACATGGGGTTGAAATCGGGTAAAATCCGGGACTTCACAGCTCTTGAAACGGCTGCGGAACAAATTCAAAGTGGGAATTATGGCAATACTTCCCGCAGGCCCCAAAAGCGAAAAGAGGAAGATGTCTCTCTCGTGCTGCAGGGATCATCCAGGAAAGTGGAGAATAGCCCTCCTGTACAAATACAGAGATTCGGGCCGCCCCGGCAACCCAATTTTGATAATCCCAGAACAGACGGACGAAGGAGGTTTGAGACCACACAGAGGCGGGTATTCACCCCGCTTGGGGATCCTCTTGAGCAGATTTTGGCAATATTGATATCACAGAGGAAGATTGTCGATTTGGCACCTCCATGTGACCCGAAAGGAAGAAAATTTGACCCCAGTAAAAAGTGTGCATATCATTCGGGTTCCCCGGGTCATGACACTCAGGAATGTTGGACGCTGAAACACATAATTCAAAACATGATTGATAGCGGGGAGATCGTGGTGGAACAGCCCGAGCCGCCAAATGTTAAAATCAATCCCCTGCCGAAGCATGATGGGGGAGGGGTCAATATGGTAGAAGCCATCGAAACCGAAGGACCGCCAAGGCGAAATTATATGACAAGGATTGATGAGATGGTTGGCATGACGGGTACTCAGGAGAATATGCAAGGGGCACCGGTTAGGTTGACGGGTGCAAGCCGGAGTATCACAGGGGGGCCTATCAAGTTAGCGGCTCCAAAACCTCTCATCATCGCAGCAAGATCACAGATCCCTATTTGCAATCTAAAAACAGTACCGTGGAACTACGGGGGTGTATTGGAGGAAGCGGCCAGTTGTGCTTCCGTAACATCAAAGGGGAATCCCTTGTACCTTCCAGGAAGAGTCCTCAAGAGTAAGAGAAAAGAGAACGAGAGGATATCCGAGGAAAAAGCCGTGGAGTTCTTGGAAAAGATGGACCATCCGGAAGTAAGGGGGATCGGGACGGTGAGCGAGGAATCGACTCTAACGTCGATCATGGATTTGGTGTTATCGTCCAGTGACCACTGCAGAATCTTGGCCAAAATCCTGGGGGAGACTCACATTCCCAAGACAATTAGCCAAGAAAGTTTCGGCCGCCTAGTGGACCATCTGCTAGAGAACAATGTGCTATCATTCACAGATGATGATATCCCGAAAGAGGGAAGGGGGCATCGGAGACCGCTGCACATCGCAATGATCTCATCAGGGTATGTCATGAATGGGGTGCTGATTGATGGGGGATCAGCACTGAATATTTGTCCCCTCAGTACACTGAGAAAAATGAACATTAATCTCAAGCGCTTGCGGGCCAGTCACGTGGTGGTGCGAGCCTTCGATGGATCCCGGAAGGATACATTGGGAGAAATAGAGTTGCCCGTGGAGATAGGGCCGTGTACTTTCGACATTTCCTTTCAGGTATTGGATATCTCGGCCAGTTATAACATGTTGTTGGGAAGACCATGGATACATATGGCCGGGGCAGTTCCCTCTACACTACACCAACAAATCAAGTTCATCGTCAGCGGGAATCTGGTAACAATCTACGCAGAGCGTAATGACCCTTTTCCCTCCAAGAGGGGTCTGCCAGTAATCAATGTGGACGAATCCGCGGCGCCTGCCAGTTTTCAAGCACTGGAGATCAGCTCCCCCCACTATAGAGGTCTGGGAGCCCCAGCCATAAAATCCAAAGCCTCCCCTGAGCTCACCTTCGTTGCTAGAGAAATGATGAAGATGAAGTTTCAACCTGGGCAGGGTTTGGGAAAAGACAACCAAGGAATTTCCACGCCTATTCAACTGCCCAACCAGACAGGCAGGGCAGGGTTGGGATATCATGGAGGCATAGAGCGGATCCACTCTCAAAGGGAAGCCCCAGTTCGATCGACTGGAATCCTGATGCCGAGGGACCATAATGAACAAGGAACGGACAAGCCCGTGTCCGAATTAGAAGGTAAAGATTTGACTCCTGCGGATGATGAGGCAGTCAAAAGGAAGAGTTTCCTGCGGGAGGTCATGCAGCAGTTCGAAACCAAATGCTATATCTCTGGACCATCAATAAACATTGGAGAGGGGAAGGATACGGCCGCAACGTCGGGAGCCCAACAGAGTGTGCCTGTCATCGATTGGGCAGGGTTAGTTATCCCTAATAAGGCTGTGAGGGAGGACGGATACGATGTGGCGGTAGTCGTCAAGGAAGTCCCTGGAACACAGTTGTCGGTCATATGTCGCCTCCCGGCTGATCTGACCACCGATAACTGGACGACGGAGCCAATAATATCCAGACAAGGGTAAAACATGGTGCCGGGGTGGTAGACCCCGGAGAGCGGGGGATGAATGTCTACCAGTTTTGGTTCTTTATTTTATATTTTGCATAACTATGTTATTTTGTCATGTTATTTTAAGAGCGATCATTGTGGAAAGATGAATTATATATATGACAGTATTTTGTTTCAATGTCAGGTGTACCAATTTGAGTATTCCTTGCTTAACAAGCGATCCCTCAAATTTGAATGATGACTATGATTTTGATATCGAGCTGGATTTCGATTTAATGGGTATTGAGCAGGACGAGACAGATTACGATGACGCGCCTGACGAGATCAAAGGGTGGGTCGAGGATAAACCCAAACCCAACTTAGACCAAACCGTCACCATAAATATCGGAACCCCTGACCAACCCAAAGAGCTCAAGATCGGGACAGACCTGACCCCTAACCAGAAAGTAGAAATGACCAAATTGCTACGCCAGTATGAGGATGTGTTCGCCTGGTCTCATGAGGACATGATCGGATTATCCACCGACATTGTGGTACACCAGCTGCCCATCAAGGAAGGTTTCAAGCCCGTCAAGCAAAAACTAAGAAAGCTAAAACCGGAATGGAGCTTGAAGGTAAAGGAGGAGATCATCAAACAGTTCAAGGCTGGAATCATCATGGTGTCCACCTACCCAGAATGGTTGTCCAATGTGGTCCCAGTGGCTAAGCCTGGAGGAAAGGTGAGGGTATGTGTTGACTATAGAGATCTGAACAAGGCCAGTCTCAAGGATAATTTCCCAGTACCTTTTATACACATATTGGTGGATAACACAGCCCAATACGAGATGTACTCTTTCGTTGATTGCTTTGCGGGGTATCATCAGATAATGGTGGCAGAGGAGGACCGGGAGAAAACAGCCTTCATCACCCCTTGGGGCACTTTCTGCTATAGACGGTTGGCTTTCGGTCTCACAAATGCAGGGGCTACTTATCAAAGAGCTATGATGGCCCTGTTCCACGATATGATGCACAAGGAGATAGAGGTCTACGTGGATGACATTATCGTGAAGTCAAAGATAGAATCTGATCATGTGACCCATCTCCAAAAGCTATTTGACCGGCTCAGAAAATACAATTTAAGGCTCAATCCGGCAAAGTGTGCTTTCGGAGTGCAATCGGGCAAACTCTTGGGATTCCTGGTTAGTGATCGTGGCATCGAGTTGGATCCAGCTAAGATTAAGGCCATTGTGGATATGCCGACACCCCGCACTGAAAAGGAGATAAGAGGATTTCTGGGAAGAATAAATTTCATCAGCCGCTTCATATCCCATTTGACAACCACGTGCGAGCCAATTTTCAAGCTGTTAAGAAAAGATGTCTCCCAAGAATGGAATGAGCAATGCCAGGAAGCCTTTCAGATCATTAAGAAACAGCTGACGGAAGCACCCGTGCTGGTACCACACCCCCGAAGGATGAGATCCCTCTATTCATGTATATATCAGTCAATGACATTGCGATGGGCTGTATGCTGGGGCAGAAGAATGAATCAGGCAAAGAGCAGGCCATTTATTACCTCAGCAAGAGATTCAGCCGATGTGAACAGAATTACACCCCTATCGAAAGGACCTGTTGTGCTTTGGCTTGGGCTGCAATGAGATTACAGCATTATCTCCACGGGCACACCACGTACCTGATATCAAGGATGGATCCCCTGAAATATATCTTTGAACGGCCCATGCTGAACTGTCGACTTTCAAGATGGCAGTTAATCTTACAGCAGTTCGACATTGTATACGTAACTCAGAAAGCCATGAAGGGGCAGGGAATTGCAGATCAATTGGCAGAAGCGCCATCAGGGGGAATGGAGCCTTTAGACACTCCTTTGCCGGGCGAAGACGTATTCTGGATCTTGCGCGCGAGAGAAGATGACGAGGGGCAGTTCTGGAAATTGTATTTTGATGGTGCCATGAATGCGGGGGGGGCAGGAGCCGGAGCAGTCCTGGTCTCTATCACAGGAGAGCAATACCCCGTAGCCACTAAATTACAGTTCAGTAACTCAAACAACACAGCTGAGTATGAGGGATGTATATTGGGACTCCGTTTGGCTCGCGATATGGGGGTGAAAAGGTTAGCAGTGTTCGGGGATTCGGAGCTGGTAATCAGACAAGCGATCGGGGTGTACAGCACTAAAGAGCTCCGGTTGCTTCCATACCACCGTTATGTTATCCAACTGATGCAAGAGTTCGAAGATATCGCTTTCCGACACATCCCTCGGGGACGGAATGATTTCGCCGATGCATTGGCGACTTTAGCTTCTCTAGTCCACACAATCAAGAGCAGGAACGTTCCATAGATAGAGATAGCAGTGCAGAACGCCCCGGCATACGAGGAGCACGTGGCGGTACTATCGGACGAGGGGGTTCTGCCAAAGCAGCCTTGGTATCACGACATAAGGGAATATCTGAGGGATAGATCCATTCCCGACCAAGCCAGCCGAGCGGAGAGATTGAGAATTCAAAAGATGGCAATGAAATTTTATCTGAGCGGAGATTCACTGTACAAGAGGGATGCCAATTTGGGATTGCTACGATGTGTAAATGAAATGCAGGCCCAAAAGATTATGGACGAAATACATGGTGGAGTGTGTGGGCCACACATGAGTGGGCCGATGCTGGCCAAGAAGATCTTGAGAACGGGGCATTACTGGTTGACGCTGAAAGCCGACTGTGATGATCACGTCAAGCGGTGTTACCAATGCCAGGCGCACGGTAATGTTATCCATGCGCCCCCCAATGAACTGCACTGTATGACCTCCCCTTGGCCATTCTCAATGTGGGGTATGGATGTGATCGGACCAATAGAGCCCAAAGCAAGCAACGGCCACCGATTTATATTCGTCATGATCGATTACTTCACTAAATGGGTAGAAGCAGCTTCTTTCCCCAAAGTAACTCAGGAGATCATCGTCGGTTTCATCAGGAATAATGTCATTTGCCGATACGGGCAACCTGAGGTTTTAGTCTCTGACAATGCCAAGAATTTGAACAATGCCCTCATTAAGGGATTATGCGACCAATTTAAGATCAAACACCTCAATTCTGTCATTTACCGTCCTAAGATGAATGGGGCAGTGGAAGCTGCAAATAAGAATATCAAGAAGATCATGGCAAAAATGTCTGCTAATCATCGGGGATGGCCGGATCTGCTACCTCTCACCTTGCTGGCGTACAGAACGTCGGTACGTACTTCTACAGGGGCAACCCCGTACGCTCTGGTATACGGAATGGAAGCGGTTCTGCCAGTTGAGGTTGAGATGGCGTCCCTCAGAATCTTGATTGATGCTCGGATAAACGAGGAGGATTGGATGCAAAGTCGGTACGACCAATTGGCCCTAATTGATGAAAGGAGGGCGGCCGCTGTGTTGCACGGTCAGTTATATCAGCAAAGGATCTCTCGATCATATGACAAGAAGATAAGACCTCGAAAATTCAAAGAAAATGACCTAGTGTTAAAGAGAGTAATGCCTTGTCAAGACGAAGCCAAAGGGAAGTTTGCCCCGAACTGGGAGGGGCCTTTTATGATTAAGAAAGTGTTGTCCGGAGGAGCCCTCATACTGCAAGAAATGGACGGGGAGGTGTTCCCACAGCCCCTTAATTCCGACTCGGTGAAGCGGTTCTATGCATAAAAAATAAAAAAAAAAATATATATATATATATATATATATATATATAAATATCCCTCATCATTTTCCTCCTCGTTCTTTGAAGGAACGAACTACGTAGGACCTGATCTCCCGACTTGTGGGGGTACGTAGGCAGCCATTGTGGCACGGTCCCATTCCTTACAAATAACCCTTTCTTCTATCAAAACCGATTCCCAACAGCCAGAAAACCTTCCTACACCCTCGAAACTCTCCCGAAACCAGACACCTGATCAGTTTCATCTCAAATGACCTAACCCTAACCCAACCAAGCAGTCACCCGAATCTAAGACTCAGCCGATGAAATCGACAGGATATGCGGCAATATCTGACAAGTCCCCATCAAGACTTGAGAAGAGAAAGAGGGCGAAATATCAAAATCATGGTTAGCTGGATAAAGTGAGGGTCCAATGAAAGGCAACGATACGACAAAAAGGAAAAAATGACAAAATTTAAATACCTGTCTATATAAATAAGTCATTTTGTTATAAGGTTTCTCTTTTGATAACCGATGAAACTGACACAGTCTATGCAGGAAATAAAATGATCTACCAATCTGAAGCTAATCGAAGCAGGATGGATAAAGTGGTGGATAGATCTGAGGCATCGGCATTCCCTGCAATCTGCTGCCACATCATGTCGACGCGATCCAATAAGCAGTGGCTCGGCTAACGGCCTCAGAGTGAGCATCTATATTTGCCTTAGTCTGCAATACAATGGCGTCTCTATCAGCATGAACAACATCCCTGACCAGGATAGCAGCATCTCTCTCAACAAGAGCAGCATACCTCTCAGCCTCGGTAGTAATCGAGATGCGTGAACACCGGACGGACAGGGACCTAATGGCTCAGAATGCCCTCCGCAAAGCCCGCCGACACCGGAAAGAATAATAAGGATCAGGAACGTTCCGGAAGATCATCTGCCATATCTCTGTCACCGGCGACAAACCGTCCAATCAGCGGAGAAGCCACCGACCAATCCTGTGGGAGGATCGACATCCAAGCATATCACGGCATCTGGCGACGACAGCTGTGGAAAATAGTATCAAAAGACTGTACAGGGGTCATTCTCTATCCATGAATGAAAAGCATGCATCATACATGACTCGTTATGTGAAAATAAAATACAAATTCTGAATAAGTCGAACGTCGAACACGACGAATCAAGGCAAGACCCGACTGAAACCTGGGAAGGCATCCAAAGCAAACCGCGACAGAGTGGTGAGCAAACCCTGGGAAGGGCTGAGATCCACGCGAACCACAACAAGATGGTGAGCAACCCTGGGAAGGGCTGATATCCACAAAAAGAAAAAAAAAAAAAAAAAAAAAAAAAAATAAAAAAAAAAACAAACCCTGGGAAGGGCTGAGATCCACGCGAACCACAACAAGATGGTGAGCAACCCTGGGAAGGGCTGATATCCGCAAAAAGAAAAAAAAGACAAAAAACAACAAACCCTGGGAAGGGCTGAGATCCAAGCAAACCGCGACAGAGTGGTGAGCAAACCTGGGAAGGCATCCAAGCAAACCGCGACAGAGTGGTGAGCAAACCCTGGGAAGGGCTGAGATCCAAGCAAACCGCGACAGAGTGGTGAGCAAACCTGGGAAGGCATCCAAGCAAACCGCGACAGAGTGGTGAGCAAACCTGGGAAGGCATCCAAGCAAACCGCGACAGAGTGGTGAGCAAACCCTGGGAAGGGCTGAGATCCACGCGAACCACAACAAGATGGTGAGCAACCCTGGGAAGGGCTGATATCCACAAAAAGAAAAAAAGACAAAAAAACAACAAACCCTGGGAAGGGCTGAGATCCAAGCAAACCGCGACAGAGTGGTGAGCAAACCTGGGAAGGCATCCAAGCAAACCGCGACAGAGTGGTGAGCAAACCCTGGGAAGGGCTGAGATCCACGCGAACCACAACAAGATGGTGAGCAACCCTGGGAAGGGCTGATATCCACAAAAAGAAAAAAAAAGACAAAAAACAACAAACCCTGGGAAGGGCTGAGATCCAAGCAAACCGCGACAGAGTGGTGAGCAAACCTGGGAAGGCATCCAAGCAAACCGCGACAGAGTGGTAAGCAAACCCTGGGAAGGGCTGAGATCCACGCGAACCACAACAAGATGGTGAGCAACCCTGGGAAGGGCTTATATCCACAAGAAGAAAAAAAGACAAAAAACAACAAACCCTGGGAAGGGCTGAGATCCAAGCAAACCGCGACAGAGTGGTGAGCAAACCTGGGAAGGCATCCAAGCAAACCGCGACAGAGTGGTGAGCAAACCCTGGGAAGGGCTGAGATCCACGCGAACAACAACAGGATGGTTAGCAAACCAGGGAAGGGCTGATATCCACAAAAGAAAAAAAACAAAAAACAACAAACCCTGGGAAGGGCTGAGATCCAAGCAAACCGCGACAGAGTGGTGAGCAAACCTGGGAAGGCATCCAACCAAAACAAAAACCCTGGGAAGGGCTGAGATCCAAACTAACACCCTGGGAAGGGCTGAGATCCAAACTAACACCCTGGGAAGGGCTAAGATCCAAACAAACCACAACCCTGGGAAGGGCTAAGATCCAAACCAACAACAACCCTGGGAAGGGCTGAGATCCAAGCAAATCACGTATGTATTGTCATTCTTGTGCACTGTCATTCGTGCATCGAGTGTCTATTCTTTATCCTGTTCATTTCATTTATCATTTCATAAACATGATAAAGAGGGGCAGCTGTAGACACCCGATTTTTGCATTTCCTATACTAACCCTGACAGGAGGGCAAAATCGTCAATTGACCCGACACACGAGAATAAAGGGTGGACATAAGGACGAACCCTCAAAACCACCACGACGGGATGATATTGAAGCCGACACGACAGCAAGCGAATGTCGAGAGTCAGTTACTGATCACTGTGCTTACCCGGATGACGTGGCACGTTTCCCGACGGTTTCCGGACTGCCGAGCGCAAACCCGTCAGCGGGAACCAACGGTACGACACGAAAAATCGAGACGAGGCACGGAAAACGAGAAAATCAGCACAGTTAGCCGCAGATCAATTCGCGGCCAAGGACGGAACTCGAGGCAGCACGGGACTCGAAGCGCACGGGACTCGAGCGCGGCTGGGGGGAGAACCAAGGGCCAGCCGCAGATATATCTGCGGCCAGCCGCAGATAGATCTGCGGCTGCCCTTGGCAGTGCTATATTAGGCCAGTTCGCATACAGGAAAAAAAGAGAGAGGATTCAGCAGCAGCAGCAGTTCGGGAGAAGAAGAAAAAACAGCAAGAAAACAGCAAAAATTAGGAGAGAAAAGAGTGAAAAGAGTGAGGAATTGTACCAATTTTGTGAGATTATATCTCATATTTTCTACTCTACTCAATACACAAATTCATACATATTGTGGGGATTAATTGCAAGGTGAAAAAACCATTTGTTCTTAGCATTTTGTTATACCATGTTGTTAATCTTTTGGTCATCCGAATTACCTTGAATGTAGTTTTTTCTCATATGTTATTGTGAAGCCATGGGTTAGGGACTATTAGTGAGGGTCTCATCGGAATGAAATTCCCCCTAATAGCCCGATGATATCCGTTTGGTGCAAATCTTAGCTATTATGGTATGGTATCATTCATAGTGTATTTCGATCGTCATTGTAAGATATCCTAGAGTGTTAGGCATCCCATTGTTGTTTATTTTCGTTATATCCATTTGGCGGTTGTGCAATAAGTTCGGATGTGAGCCTAGGAATGCGACCCCGTGGTCCAAATCCGATGATGGACATTTTTGAATGTATGTAATCGGGTGGATGTATCCGTTATTGTAAATATGTAATCGTCGGGCCTTAAAACGACGCCAAGGCGATAATCGTGTTTAAGGCCCCGAAATAGTGAAACTTGTGATTGTGGGCGTTTGGGGTTATTTTGATGGCTTACATGCCCATGAATAGCCCCGACGCGTGTTTATGCTTGATTGGATTTTGTGACACGAAAAATGATTTCAAAGATTAAACGATGAAGGTTTTTTTTCTTAAAATCAAGCAAACTAGGAGGTTAGCATCACGTAGCTAAAAATTTGGAGGTGTTAATGAATGTCGATTTCTATTAAACGAGAAGGCTAAAGAAAGTCGTTTTCAAATGTCACAAAAATGGTTTTATAAAAATAAAATAACGTTTTATTAAATCTTGGTGCGTAGGGTGAAAGATATCCTAGAAGTTGCCCATCATTTTATGAAAGCAATGTATAGATTTCGATTCCTATTTTTACGAAGGTTTAAAACTCTTGTTTTGCCAAAACGACGCTTAATGAAAATCTCATAGTTTTTGCTAATTAAAATCAATCCTTTTCTCATAAAAGCTTTCTCGTTTAAGCCGATGGACGTTCTAAGACATGCTCAAATTAGAACACAATTTTCCCTAATAATCCAAATGATTCTTTTATGCAGGCTCACCACAACATTCACATAGGCACATACACACACACACACACACACACACTCATTTCATGAACTAAAGGATAGGAAAGCATCAAGATTACGGTAACCGTGCTTCACGGAAGTCGAGGGGTGCCTAACACCTTCCCCTCACTTAAGCAAGCCCCCGAACTCTATGAATCTCGATTCGCAGACCAATTAATTCGGAGTCACATATGAGCCAGCGATTTATAAAAAATGAAAACTCGGATGAGTTGGTACATCCATTTCAAATATACCAACTGGCGACTCTGGTTAAATTGGCTCATCATAAAAACAATCTTTAAAAACCCCGTCGACATTATTGCCGACCTTTTCCAAAAAGTTATCTAACAAAAAGGCAAAAAATCGGAAAAGGGTTACAACCCCCGCGTAAGCGATTCCTCCCGGCGTTCAAAACTATGGGTTTATCACATTTAATATAACAGCACCATGTAGATAATATAAAATGCCTTTTAAGAAACTCAATTCTTTTATTAATAAATGAATAAGTTTACAAAGTATATGCTACATCATATCAAATATGATTGGCTTGTGTGCATACTACTTTCATATTCTGCTTTCTCACGCTTAGCTAAAAACATTTAAATAAGCAAGAATGAGCACAAATTGCCCATCAAGTAATAAAGCAGTTTAATATCTGACATCGTGAATAAAATGAAAGTAGTATGCACACAAGCCAATCATATTTGATATGATGTAGCATATACTTTGTAATCTTATTCGGTTATTAAAGACATTTTACATTATCTACATAGTGTTGTTATATTAAATGTGATAAACCCATAGTTTTGAGCAATGCTTTTAGAATCATGATGGGGATCATGCTAATGAGATCTAAATTCTAGATAGCTCACAAACTAAAATCGTTCCTAATCGTTGGATTACTAAAAAGGGGATTAGTGAATCTGGATAGATTAGTACATACGTTGCTTGCTCTTATGAAGAGGATGATTGATCTCATAATCATTTATGTGGAGACACTAAAACAAGTATGTATGTGCTTATTAGAGAATAAGTTCACTAAACGTGGCTCGTTAAGGAATACCTAATGGAGTTTTACTCGCCTGTCAATAGGAATTCCTCTAGTGATAGTAGTACAAGTGATCCTTGGACTTGAGATCATCATAGCATCTTATGTATGATGAGTTATACTTTGACGTGTCCCTTAAGACCCTTAGGGTATATCAAAGGGTATGATTGGGTATAATAAGTTATACATGGAGATAGGTGAATGATCAACAAAGAATCTACCACTTCTAGTAAAAGGAGAGAATGTCCTATGTGATTCGATAAATGACGACTCAGAAGTCTTTGGCCAAAGCAGAATGAAATTAGAAAGGAGTTTCTAATTTGCATTAATCAGAATTGTGCATTTGAGAATCGAAATACATATACTTAAATAAAATAAGACTTGACAGTAATTTCATGTCTTATATTTAATTGGGACATTGTATGGTAGAAGGATTGAATTGTACGGTAACTATGCACTAAAAGGTTCTTTTGTGATTAATGTTGAAATTTATATTATCTGAAAAGTCGTTGATCGCTAAGGGGGCTTACCCTTATTGTAGAATAAATATTATTTATTTAAATAAATTAAATAGTTTAATTTATTTATTTAAATAAGATTAGAATTGTTCTAATTGATTTATTCACAACCGGTTTAATATGGAGAACCTAAAGGGTCACACCGTAAAAGGAAAATATTTATTTAAGAAGTAAATGTCATAATCGTAATAATAAGTTAAGTGTATTTAATTTAATCTATGGAGATAGAATAAATTAAATAGCTTAATATTTATTATTTAATATTTTGGAAATATTAAATATAAATTAATAAGAGGAGTCTTATTATTATTATTATTACTATTATTTAATTGCTAATAGGGATTGAGAATTAATTAATAGAAGTACTCTCTCATGAATTCCTTATTAGATTATGAGTTCAATTAATTAAAGGAGTTTAATTAAAATAAAAACCCTAATCCTAAATAGTTTAGGAGGGTTCCCTATATCTATAAATAAGAGGAGTCTTATTGTAGACACCCAAATTTTGCACTTCGTATACTAACCCTGACAGGAGGGAAAATTCGTCCATTGAGCCGGCCTACGAGAGCGAAGGAGGGGCGCAAGTACAAACAATCGGCGCCACCGCGACGATTTACAAATCAAAACCAACATGACAACAAGGCCGTCCGAAATGAGCATTCCCGAATGATGTGTCACGTCTCCCAGTAATTCCCGGACTGCAAAGTACGAGCCTGTCGGCGAAAACCGACGTCACGACATGAGAATCGAGGCGTAGCACAAAAATCGAGAAAGTCAAGCCAGCCAGCCGCGGATTGATCTGCGGCCAATAAGTGCGCCTTTTGAAAACACGAAAATCAAAACCAGGCTGGTGGGCGGCTAGCCAGCCGCAGATCAATCTGCGGCTGCCCTTGGCAGCCCCATATCAGTGCAGTTCTTCATTTGTTCCAGCAGAAGAGGGAGGCAGCAGCAGCAGCTCGGAAAAAAAAGGGAAAAACAGCAGCAAAAATAGCTCGGGAAAGGAGAGAAAAGAGAGAAAAATAGAGGAATTAAACTCTTTTGATTAGATTGTATACCATACAACTCCTACACGATTCAATATACGAATTTTATACGCATCGTGGTGTTATTTGCAAGGTGAAAAACCTTCTTTTATAGCATTTTTGTTATATCATTTTGTTAAGCTTTTTGTCATTTGTGATACATTAAATGTAATCTTTCTTGTATATTATGGTGAATCCATGGATTGAGGACTATTATTGAGGGTTCCAAATGGAACGAAATTCTTCCTAAAGGCCTGATGATATCCATTTGATGATTTTTAGCTTGTTATAGTAATGTAGCAATTTTGGATGTGAGCCTAGGAACGCGACCCCGTGGTCCAAATCCGATGATGGATATTGTTGGGTGTATGTAATAGGGCCGATCTACCCTTTATTGTAAATATGTAATTGTCGGGCCTTAAAACGATATCAAGTCGAAAATCGGGTTTAGGGCCCCGTAATAGTGAAATATGTGATTGTGGGCGTTGGGGTTATTCGGATGGCTTACATGCCCATGAATAGCCCCCACGCATTTTAATGTTTGGTTTGATTTGTGGCACAAAAATTGATTTCAAGTTAAACGATGAAGATTTCTATAAAATCAATCAAAGTAGGTTATTAGCACCACGAGGCTAAAATTTGGAAATGCTAATGAATGTCGATTCCTATTCAACGAGAAGGCTAAAGGAAACATCGTTTTCAAACATCATAAACATGATTTTATAAAAATAAGTAACGTTTTATTAAATCTTTGTGCATAGGGTTAAAGAGATCCTAGAAGTTGCCCATCATTTGAGTTACGAAAGCAACGTATAGATCTCGATTCCTATTTTGACGAAGGTTTAGAAAACTCTTGTTTTTGCCAAAACGACACCTAATGAAAAATCTCATAAGTTTTTGACAATTAAAATCAAACCTTTCTCATAAAGCTTTCTCGTATAAGCCGAATGACATTCTAAAGCATTCTCAAAAGAAAGTACGACTTTTCATCAAAAAACAAATGGTTTCTTCATGCAAACTCACCACGACATTCACATAGGCACACATACACACACGCGCACATACACACACATATTCAAGAATTAAAGGATAGGAAAAGCATCAATATTGCGGTAACCGTGTTTTACGGAAGTCGAGGGGTGCCTAACACCTTCCCCTTGCTTAAGCAAGCCCCCGAACTCTATGAATCTCGGTTCGCAGACCAATTAATTCGGAGTCACACATGAGCCAGCAATTTACGAAAAAATGAAACTCGGATGAGTTGGTACATCCATTTCAAATATACCAACTGGTGACTCTAGTTAATTGGCTCATCATAAAAAACGATCTTTTCAAAACCCCGTCGACATTTATGCCGACCTTTTCCCCAAAATCACCTAATAAAAAGGCTAAAATCGAAAAGGGTAACAATCACAAAGGAAGCGATTCCTCCCGGCGTCGACAGCTGGCGACTCTGCTGGGGACATTAGAGGGCTTAAGCCGCGTTCAGGTCTTGATGCTGTCCTATCCTTTAAAATTCATGAATATGTGTGTGCGTGCGATATTTTGACCTGTTGTTGTGTGAATGTGTGTTTTTGTCCAATAAATGAATGATTGAATGGAATTGCTTTACTTCAAAGTAATCATATGCATACGGTGAGGACGATGAATGTGAATGTATGTTGAGAGTGTACCTCCTCTTGAGGCAAACCTGTCGGTTGCTTATTACTGGACTTGAAGGGGCTGCTCCTTGGAGATGGCTCAGGAAACGCACCACCCAGATCCGCGAGAGTAATAAATATGGGAACCTACATGCCGAAAAGCCCGCGAGAGTAACCCTAGGGTAGGTCAGCCTCTGATAAACCTAACGAAAGGGAAGCTTCTTCATGCCCTTTTATCGTTCAGTCAAATAAATAAACGTCATGTAAATGGCATACAGCTGTCATACCGTCATCATCATAATAAATATGTCATGTATCATGTGATTACATCAGCTACACATATAAAGAGAATACTGACAGGGTTTTGCAGGAAGGCAATCCATACCACGTACCAAGGTTTTCTAAACTTCTAAATACTATCCTGTCATCAAACACTGACCTTGTTTTGCAGGATAAGATTAGAGAACCGTGAAAGCGTGGCCTAACGATCACAAAGAACCCGGAGTAGGGGCATATTTCGACCACGAAAAAAAAATAAAATAAATAAAATAAATAAAAAAAATAAAAAAAGAATAATAATAATAATAATAATCATGCATCAGTGTTGACATGCATCTGCCAACTTGTAACTGGCACAGTACTAAACTACGGCCCTTGTTTATTTTGCGAGATTGCCCCTACGACCCAACTAAGAGGCCGTAAAGTCCATACTCCATCCATCCAAATGGCAGAGGCTGATAGCCATGAAATTATAGTTCTGCCACTCCAGCAATACGGCCGAATACGAGGGATTCATCATAGGACTGAGATTAGCCCTGGGAATGGGAATCAAAAAAAAAGGATGATAGTAGTTGGAGACTCCGAGTTGGTCATCCGGCAGGCCATGGGAATATACAGCACCAAAGGGCTTCGGCTATTGCCCTACCATCGTCTCAGCATCAAACTTGCCAAACAATTCGAAGATATTACCTTTCGGCACGTTCACATAAATCAAAATGACTTCGCGGATACTCTAGCCACACTGGCTTCCCTGATTCACACATCACGGTACGAGACGAGCTTTAAGGGGGAAATTGCGGTACAGACTTGTCCAGCCTATGAGGATCAGATCGGAGAGATCTCCCATAGTGACGCCCTTCCTAAATGGGCTTGGTATCAAAACATTAAAGAGTTCCTTCGAGACAGCTCCTCTCCTGGAAATGCAGATCTGACCGAGGAAAGAGAATCCAAAGATGGGCAGTGAAATTCTTCCTAAGCGGAGACGATTTACATAAATGGGACCTAGCTACGGGACTGCTGAGATATCTGGAAGCCGAAGAAGCCCACAGATTAATGAACGAAGTACATGGCGATGTGTGCGGAGCCCATATGAGCAGAACATTTTTGGCAAAGAAAATCATGTGAACGGGTCACTACTGGCTAATCACGAAAACTGACTGCGATACTCATGTCAAGAAATGCCATCAATGCCAGATCCATGCCAATGCGATCCATGCCCTTCCTAATGAGCTCCATTGCTTGGCCTCACCGTGGCCAGTTGGACCGTGCAGCAGGTGATATCCAGGAAGGGATAAATCCAGGAGTATGGCAGTGAATCCCGGCCAGTAGAAGATCAATGGGTTTTAAAATTCTGAGTTTTATTTCAAATCCCTGCACGCTCATGTCATTTTGTCATGTTATCCAAAAAGAAGATCATGTGCTGAAATGTTTTATATATATGACAAGCAATTTTGTTTTATGTCAGGTACCCCGATTTGAGGCATTCTAGCCTGACAAGCGATAGGCCAAATTTGAAGGAGGATCACGATTTTGGTATAGAGCTAGATTTCGATCTGATGGGGATTGAGCAAGACGAGACAGATATCGACAATACGCCTGACGAGATCAAAGGATGGGTCGAAGATAAACCCAAACCCGACTTAGACCAAACCATCGCCATCAAACATCAGAACCCCTAACGATCATAAAGAACCCGGAGTAGGGGCAAATTCGACCCAAAATATATATATATATATATATATATATATATATATATATATATATATATATATATATATATATATATATATATATATATATATATATATATATATAGTCGAGTTGTTGAGCCTGTATGGAGATATATTCTCTTGGTCCCGTGACAACGTGATTGGATTGTCCATAGACGTTATAGGACATCGACTGCCCGTCAAGGAGGGTTTCGACCAATTAAGCAAAAGTTGAGAACGTTGAAGCCTGAATGGAGGTTGAAAGTAAAGGACGAGATTATCAAGCGGTTTAAAGCAGGAATCATCACAGTGTCTATTTACCCTGAATGGGTTTCCGACAGAATCCCAGTACCACAGCCTGGAGGAGAAGTAAGGGGCCGCATCGACTATAGAAATCTGAACGATGCCCTCAAGGAGGAGATATACGACAAATTCAAGATCAAACAT
Source organism: Aralia elata (assembly GCA_034770075.1). Classification (NCBI taxonomy): domain Eukaryota; kingdom Viridiplantae; phylum Streptophyta; class Magnoliopsida; order Apiales; family Araliaceae; genus Aralia; species Aralia elata. The sequence continues at coordinate 34,932,377 of CM068387.1, read as the reverse complement.
TTTGATTCAGTCATTTACCGGCCCAGAATGAATGGGGCAGTGGGGGCTGCAAATGAAACACAAAGACGATCATGGGAAGAATGTCCGCCAATCATCGGGGGTGGCCGGATTTATTGTCGCTCAACCTGTTTGCCTATCGAACCTCAGTTCGCACTTTTGCAGGGGCAGCCCCTTACGCATCTCCCGGGCATACGACAAGAGGGTACGATCCCGGAAATTCAAAAAAACGATTTAGTCCTCAAAAGGATCGCGCCCTGCCAAGACGAAGCTATGGGGAATTTCGCTCTAAATTAAAAGGAGCCGTCACGATAAAAAAATCCTCTTTGGGGGAGCCCTCATCTTACAAGGAAATGGACGGGAAGGCGTTCCCCAGCCTGTTAATTCTGACTCTGTGAAACAACTCTGTGATCTAAAAAAAAAAATCCCCCAAACTTTTCAACAAGTCAAAGGACCGGATCTTTTGTCAGCCCAGCGAGATACCGATTCAACCAGTACGAGGGAGATCACAAGAAAAGCTACTTAACACTGGGGCATTTGTCAACTACCCAGGAAATGATAACGTGCGAATTGGCACCCATGCAACAATCCCATCAACATGCACCATCATCATCAAATGCTACCTCATGTCATTTCAATATTCAACGATACGATCATCTGGCATTTGTCAAACATGGTTTTCCCGGGATACGATGACCCGCGTGAAGGGGGATTTTATTTGACTTGATAGGAATCGGATTAATTCTGACAAGCAGCCGTGGAGCACGATCGTGAGTATGATTAGACGAAGAAGGCTATTTAACCTTTTGATCAGGGACAAAGCCTTAATTCAAAGCAACGTTTGCGACAGAATCGACCTCATGTGCCAGTCTTCACTTTGCATTGCACAAACTTTCAGTTGTGGGGTATAAAACTATGACGACGTTCATGGCAATTAACACGTAGTCAGACAGTCAATAATTATCGAGCTAATATCAAGAAGTCAGACGATAAATGATTATCAAGCTAATGTCTCGAATCGTGGCCTGGGTTATTCGAGTAATTAAGCCCGAGGGGTGTCTCTACACCTGGTGCCCTAAAGCCATCTGGTTTGGGAGTCGCTGGCCCAACACTCGTTACATGGGTAACTCAGAGCCTAATAAAACGAGCATTACAGTAGAGGAGGCCCGAGAAAATTCGAATCGTGGCATGGGCTACTCGAGTAATTAAGCCTAAGGGGTGTCTCTGCATCTGGTGCCCTAAAGCCATCTGGTTTGGGAGTCACCGGCCTAACACTCGCTACATGGGTAACTCAAGCCTAAGAAAACGAATCTTGCGCAAGGGCAAGCAAAGAATGAATGGTGCAGACCACCAGCTTGTCTCGAACCGTGGCCTTTGTTACTTGAGTAAATAAACCCGAAGGGGTGTCTGTACACCTAATGCCCCAAAACCGTCTGGTTTGGGAGTCATTGGTCCAAAACTCGTTAAATGGGTAACTTTGAATAGCCTAAGAAAACGAGACAAGTGAGGTGGGCTAATAAATAGAAAAGATAATACGAAAAAATCTCGGCCTTAAACAAGAAGTCATGGAAGAGAAAACCCTACTGAATGCTACATCGCACAGTGCATTTGTCATATGACGTCAATCCTGCTAAGAACGTTGTCGAGAATGGAGGTAGAATACCTCTGACGAGGGAAGGTAGTTCTTTTGAATTCGACCTTACTCACGTACAATGACCATGAATGCTTGAAGGTGTTCTTACGATTTCATAACTCGTTAAATAGAAAATCATCAACTCACGAGGGATTGAAAATAACTTCCAATCTGATACATTCATGGTTCACAACTTGCTAGATTGTGCGATCAACAGACATTCAATTTCATGTGCTTTAACTGCATTTACTCTTTTGTCGAGATTATAATATCTTTGTGTTGAACTAACACTAACGGCCCGAGCCTTCAAGTTTTGGCATTTGTTAGTCATCTAATGTGCAGGATCATGCAGAGCTGTGGATAACTCAGCACGGTCAACATCGCGAGTTTTCGATAGAAATTCTTGGTAGCGACACGCACCAAGGCAGGGGCAGTTAAGAATCGTGAAATGGAAGGAAGCTGAGGCTGCATAGAACTTCTCGTCATTGGGCCTATTCCCCATTCCTGACTATCACTACCTCGACATCCAAATGATCCACGTGCATGAGCATATACAAGGATGATATAATGCGGGACAACAACATATTGGCCATCAGAAATGATCAAAAGGCCAAGGAGCCCAACATAGCTATCGATCATCACAGAGAGCGAAACAGACTGCCTCAACTTGATGAAATGAAACAGGCAGAGTACCAAAGCAATGTTGAAGTCTAGAAACTACACTTCACGACGAGGCATGATCCAGTCAAATGTTGGCAAACAACGACGACTGTCGAATCGTATCATTTGACTGAACAGGGGTCATTTCTATCTAAAACATATGTTGTGCACATGCATCTATAACATATCTGCCAGATCGTGCATAACATCTTTTGCATGCATACAGGTACAATCAAAATGAAAATCTTCAGGAAAGTACAAACACGTCGCTTTCAAACCTCACAAATGATCAAACCGTAATGGCTTTTGCGGCATGGTACGTGGACGATGTTGGTGGGAGATCCAGGACAGAAGCCGATCACACATCCCATTTCAAAAATCACTCAAATCCAATCAATGACCCCTGGGAAGGGCTGAGATCCAAACAAACAACGACCCCTGGGAAGGGCTGAGATCCAAACAATCAACGACCCCTGGGAAGGGCTGAGATCCAAACAACCAAAACCCCTGGGAAGGGCTGAGATCCAAACAAACAACGACCCCTGGGTAGGGCTAAGATCCAAATAATCAACGACCCCTGGGAAGGGCTGAGATCCAAACAAATCAACGACCCTGGGAAGGGCTGGTATCCAAAACAATCAATGACCCTGAGAAGGGCTGGTATCCAAACAAGAAGTGACCCTGGGAAGGCATCCAAGCAAACCACAACAAGGTGGTGAGTGAACCTGGGAAGGCATCCAAGCAAACCACAACAAAGTGGTGAGTGAACCTGGGAAGGCATCCAAGCAAATCACAATGAGGTGGTGTGAGAACCTGGGAAGGCATCCAAGCGAACCACAACAAGGTGGTGAGCAACCCCTGGGAAGGGCCGATATCCAAAAAAGTGAGCGATCACTGGGAAGGGCTGAGATCCAAGCAAACCCCGACAAATGATGACATCTGTAGAACAGTATCAAAAGACTGTACAAGGGTCATTTTTCATCAAATTTACATTTTAAATGTTGTGTCACATGCATTGAATAGATGATAATTCTGTACGTGATCTATGCAGGTCAGGTGTCAAGGTCCTAGCCTATCAGAGTCAAAAGCGATGGCTGCCAAAAAATGATATACGAGGACGAACTCCAAGGATGCCTTTCAAGCTAGTCAGGAGAATAACTTCCTTTAATGACAATCGACCAGATACGAGACCCGGCGATTACGAGATGGGTGACCGGATACGAGACCCGGCCCCGACAAGATAATCGACCGGATACGAGACCCGGCGATTACGAGATGGGTGACCGGATACGAGACCCGGCCCCTACAAGACAATCGACCGGATACGAGACCCGGCGATTACGAGATGGGTGACCGGATACGAGACCCGGCCCCGACAAGACAATCGACCGGATACGAGACCCGGCGATTACGAGATGGGTGACCGGATACGAGACCCGACCCCGACAAGACAATCGACCGGATACGAGACCCGGCGATTACGAGATGGGTGACCGGATACGAGACCCGGCCCCGACAAGATAATCGACCGGATACGAGACCCGGCGATTACGAGATGGGTGACCGGATACGAGACCTGGCCCCGACAATACAATCGACCGGATACGAGACCCGGCGATTACGAGATGGGTGACCGGATACGAGACCCGGCGATTAGGAGATGGGTGACCGGATACGAGACCCGACCCCGACAAGATAATCGACCGGATACGAGACCCGGCGATTACGAGATGGGTGACCGGATACGAGACCCGGCCCCGACAAGACAATCGACCGAATACGAGACCCAGCGATTACGAGATGGGTGACCGGATACGAGACCCGGCCCCGACAAGACAATCGACCGAATACGAGACCCGGGGATTACGAAATGGGTGACCGGATACGAGACCCGGCCCCGACAAGACAATCGACCGGATACGAGACCCGGCGATTACGAGATGGGTGACCGGATACGAGACCCGGCCCCGACAAGACAATCGACCGAATACGAGACCCGGGGATTACGAAATGGGTGACCGGATACGAGACCCGGCCCCGACAAGACAATCGACCGGATACGAGACCCGGCGATTACGAGATGGGTGACCGGATATGAGACCCGACCCCGACAAGATAATCGACCGGATACGAGACCCGGCGATTACGAGATGGGTGACCGGATACGAGACCCGGCCCCGACAAGATAATCGACCGGATACGAGACCCGGCGATTACGAGATGGGTGGCCGGATACGAGACCCGACCCCGACAATACAATCGACCGGATACGAGACTCGGCGATTACGAGATGGGTGACCGAATACGAGACCCGGCGATTAGGAGATGGGTGACCGGATACGAGACCCGACCCCGATAAGACAATCGACCGGATACGAGACCCGGCGATTACGAGATGGGTGACCGGATACGAGACCCGGCCCCGACAAGACAATCGACCGGATACGAGACCCGGCGATTACGAGATGGGTGACCGGATACGAGACCCGGCCCCGACAAGACAATCGACCGAATACGAGACCCGGGGATTACGAAATGGGTGACCGGATACGAGACCCGGCCCCGACAAGACAATCGACCGGATACGAGACCCGGCGATTACGAGATGGGTGACCGGATACGAGACCCGGACCCGACGAGACAATCGACCGGATACGAGACCCGACGATTACGAAATGGGTGACCGGATACGTGACCCGACCCCGACGAAACAATCGACCGGATACGAGACCCGACGATTACGAGATGGGTGACCGGATACGAGACCCGGCCCCGACAAGATAATCGACCGGATACGAGACCCGGCCATTACGAGATGGGTGACCGGATACGAGACCTGGCCCCGACAATACAATCGACCGGATACGAGACCCGGCGATTACGAGATGGGTGACCGGATACGAGACCCGGCGATTAGGAGATGGGTGACCGGATACGAGACCCGACCCCGACAAGATAATCGACCGGATACGAGACCCGGCGATTACGAGATGGGTGACCGGATACGAGACCCGGCCCCGACAAGACAATCGACCGAATACGAGACCCGGGGATTACGAAATGGGTGACCGGATACGAGACCCAGCCCCGACAAGACAATCGACCGGATACGAGACCCGGCGATTACGAGATGGGTGACCGGATACGAGACCCGGCCCCGACGAGACAATCGACCGGATACGAGACCCGGCGATTACGAGATGGGTGACCGGATACGAGACCCGGCCCCGACGAGACAATCGACCGGATACGAGACCCGGCGATTACGAGATGGGTGACCGGATACGAGACCCGGCCCCGACAAGACAATCGACCGGATACGAGACCCGGCGATTACGAGATGGGTGACCGGATACGAGACCCGACCCCGACAAGACAATCGACTGGATACGAAACCCGGCGATTAGGAGATGGGTGACCGGATACGAGACCTGGCCCCGACAAGATAATCGACCGGATACGAGACCCGGCGATTACGAGATGGGTGACCGGATACGAGACCCGGCCCCGACAATACAATCGACCGGATACGAGACCCGGCGATTACGAGATGGGTGACCGGATACGAGACCCGGCGATTAGGAGATGGGTGACCGGATACGAGACCCGACCCTGACAAGACAATCGACCGGATACGAGACCCGGCGATTACGAGATGGGTGACCGGATACGAGACCCGGCCCCGACAAGACAATCGACCGGATACGAGACCCGGCGATTACGAGATGGGTGACCGGATACGAGACCCGGCGATTAGGAGATGGGTGACCGGATACGAGACCCGACCCCGACAAGACAATCGACCGGATACGAGACCCGGCGATTACGAGATGGGTGACCGGATACGAGACCCGGCCCCAATAAGACAATCGACCGGATACGAGACCCGGCGATTACGAGATGGGTGACCGGATACGAGACCCGGCCCCGACAAGACAATCGACCGAATACGAGACCCGGGGATTACGAAATGGGTGACCGGATACGAGACCCGGCCCCGACAAGACAATCGACCGGATACGAGACCGGGCGATTACGAGATGGGTGACCGGATACGAGACCCGGCGATTACGAGATGGGTTACCGGATACGAGACCCGGCCCCGACAAGACAATCGACCGGATACGAGACCCGGCGATTAGGAGATGGGTGACCGGATACGAGACCCGACCCCGACAAGATAATCGACCGGATACGAGACCCGGCGATTACGAGATGGGTGACCGGATATGAGACCCGGCCCCGACAAGATAATCGACCGGATACGAGACCCGGTGATTACGAGATGGGTGACCGGATACGAGACCCGGCCCCGACAATACAATCGACCGGATACGAGACCCGGCGATTACGAGATGGGTGACCGGATACGAGACCCGGCCCCGACAAGACAATCGACCGGATACGAGACCCGGCGATTAGGAGATGGGTGACCGGATACGAGACCCGACCCCGACAAGACAATCGACCGGATACGAGACCCGGGTATGACGAGATGGGTGACCGGATACGAGACCCGGCCCCGACAAGACAATCGACCGGATACGAGACCCGGCGATTACGAGATGGGTGACCGGATACGAGACCATGCCCCGACAAGACAATCGACCGAATACGAGACCCGGGGATTACGAAATGGGTGACCGGATACGAGACCCGGCCCCGACAAGACAATCGACCGGATACGAGACCCGGCGATTACGAGATGGGTGACCGGATATGAGACCCGGCCCCGACGAGACAATCGACCGGATACGAGACCCGGCGATTACGAGATGGGTGACCGGATACGAGACCCGGCCCCGACAAGACAATCGACCGGATACGAGACCCGGCGATTAGGAGATGGGTGACCGGATACGAGACCCGACCCCGACAAGACAATCGACCGGATACGAGACCCGGCGATTACGAGATGGGTGACCGGATACGAGACCCGACCCTGACAAGACGATCAACCGGATACAAAACCCGGCAATCACGAGGCGTGCAACCGGATACGAGATTCGGCGCAGACGAGACGATCAACCGAATACGAGACCCGGCGATCACGAGATTGGCGACCGGATACGAGACCCGGCGCAAACGAGACGATAGATCGGAAGACTGAACCCGACGACTAACAATGTGGTCAAGAATTGAGGCATTAACACTTTTACGAATGTTTTGCATGCATTACATCTTGTGTTGCATCATAAGCTACATGTGTTGCATCATGTATGTACTGTCATTCTTATGCACTGTTATTCATGCATCAGGTGTCTATTTCTTTATCCTATTCATTTCATTTAACATTTCATAAACATAATAAAGAGGGGCAGCTGTAGACACCCAAATTTTGCACTTCGTATACTAACCCTGACAGGAGGGCAAATTCGTCCATTGGGCCGGCCTACGAGAGCGAAGGAGGGGCGCAAGTACAAACACTCGGTGCCACCGCGACGATTTGCAAATCAAAACCAACATGACAACAAGGCCGTCCGAAATGAGCATTCCCGAATGATGTGGCACGTCTCCCAGTAATTCCCGGACTGCAAAGTACGAGCCTGTCGGCGAAAACCGACGTCACGACACGAGAATCGAAGCGTAGCACGAAAATCGAGAAAGTTAAGCCAGCCAGCCGCGGATTGATCTACGGCCAATAAGTGCGTCTTTTGAAAACACGGAACTCGAAACACGGAAATCAAAACCAGGCTGAGTGGCTGGTGGGCGGCCAGCCAGCCGCAGATCAATCTGCGGATGCCCTTGGCAGCCCCAGATCAATCTGCGGCTGCCCTTGGCAGCCCCATATCAGTGCAGTTCTTCATTTGTTCCAGCAGAAGAGGGAGGCAGCAGCAGCAGCTTGGAAAAAGAAGGGAAAAACAGCAGCAAAAATAGCTCGGGAAAGGAGAGAAAAGAGAGAAAAAGAGAGGAATTAAACTCTTTTGATTATATTGTATAACATAGAACTCCTACACGATTCAATATACGAATTTTATACGCATCGTGGTGTCATTTGCAAGGTGAAAAACCTTCTTTTATAGCATTTTTGTTATATCATTTTATTAAGCTTTTTGTCATTTGGGATACATTAAATGTAATCTTTCTTGTATATTATGGTGAATCCATGGATTGAGGACTATTAGTGAGGGTTCCAAATGGAACGAAATTCTTCCTAAAGGCCCGATGATATCCATTTGATGATTTTTAGCTTGTTATAGTAATGTAGCAATTTTGGATGTGAGCCTAGGAACGCGACCCCGTGGTCCAAATCCGATGATGGACATTATTGGGTGTATGTAATAGGGCCGATCTACCCTTTATTGTAAATATGTAATTGTCGGGCCTTAAAACGATATCAAGTCGAAAATCGGGTTTAGGGCCCCGTAATAGTGAAATATGTGATTGTGGGCGTTGGGGTTATTCGGATGGCTTACATGCCCATGAATAGCCCCCACGCATTTTAATGTTTGGTTTGATTTGTGACACAAAAATTGATTTCAAGTTAAACGATGAAGATTTCTATAAAATCAATCAAAGTAGGTTATTAGCACCACGAGGCTAAAATTTGGAAATGCTAATGAATGTCGATTCCTATTCAACAAGAAGGCTAAAGGAAACATCATTTTCAAACATCACAAACATAATTTTATAAAAATAAGTAACGTTTTATTAAATCTTTGTACATAGGGTTAAAGAGATCCTAGAAGTTGCCCATCATTTGAGTTACAAAAGCAACGTATAGATCTCGATTCCTATTTTAACGAAGGTTTAGAAAACTCTTGTTTTTGCCAAAACGACTCCTAATGAAAAATCTCATAAGTTTTTGACAATTAAAATCAAACCTTTCTCATAAAGCTTTCTCGTATAAGCCGAATGACATTCTAAAGCATTCTCAAAAGAAAGTACGACTTTTCATCAAAACCCAAATGGTTTCTTCATGCAAACTCACCACGACATTCACATAGGCACACATACACATACGCGCTCATACACACACATATTCAAGAATTAAAGGATAGGAAAAGCATCAATATTGCGGTAACCGTGTTTCACGGAAGTCGAGGGGTGCCTAACACCTTCCCCTCGCTTAAGCAAGCCCCCGAACTCTATGAATCTCGGTTCGCAGACCAATTAATTCGGAGTCACACATGAGCCAGCGATTTACGAAAAAATGAAACTCGGATGAGTTGGTACATCCATTTCAAATATACCAACTGGCGACTCTGGTTAATTGGCTCATCATAAAAAACGATCTTTTCAAAACCCCGTCAACATTTATGCCGACCTTTTCCCCAAAATCACCTAATAAAAAGGCTAAAATCGGAAAGGGTAACAATCACAAAGGAAGCGATTCCTCCCGGCGTCGACACTTATCATGATTTAAGGTTAGATAGTTACACACTCTTCCATAAGAATTGGAGAGAGAGTGGGAGTACTTGTAATTTCTATAGAGATAGAAACTAGGGTTTTGCCAACACCCATCTTCTTGAACAACTATTATTCCTTGGTGGATCACCTCTAGAGGCCAAACACTTGGGTGGCTAACATTGATCAAAGGAAAGAATTTAATCGGTGGAATTCAAGGAGAACGCGAAGGATTTGGAGGTGAACTCGTACCTGTGGAAGCATGGTTCTACAAGGGTATGATTCTCATACTTTATCTCTTTCGTATAATTGATAATTGAGCACATGGATGATCATGGTGATGGTTTGTAAGAAAAAATTTTAAAATCTGTTTTTATCGCGCTTCCGCACTATTTATGTAATTTGATTGCATGTTCGCGCTATATACAAACCTAACAGTGGTATCAGAGCCTAACCTTGGGCTAATTAACGATTATGATGATTCCATGTACGAATGGGTATGCGATTGGATCGATTTTTTGGGCAAAGAAATTTTTTTTTTCGAACTCTGCTACGCAGCGCGGCCGCGCTCGAACCCAGAAAGTGTTTTTGGGGGTGCAGCTCGGCTGCGCCGCTCCTAGTTCAATTTGGAGCGCGGTCGCGCCGGTCTGCAGAATTTGAAATTTTTTTTATTTTTATTTTATTTATTTTCAATTAAGATAAAAGGTTTATTTTGAATTGGAATATGATTAAAATTAAAAGTTTTATTTTAACTTGGAATTGGATTTTACATTAATTGAATAAAGGAGTTTATTTATATATGGAATAGGAATCCATGTTTCCTAGAATAAAGGAGTTTATTCACATATAGAATAGGATTCCATGTTTCTTTAAAAATAAAGATATTTATTTTGATAAGGAATAGGATTTAACATATTTTATTTTTCCAAGCAATTTTAAGTTAAAATAAAGGAGTTTATTTTGAACTTGAAATTGGTTTCCATGTTAATTAAAATAAAGGAGTTTATTTTGATTTGAAATTTGATTAAAAATAAAGGAGTTTATTTTTATTCAAAATTGGATAAAATAAAATAAATAAGTTTATTATGATTTAATTTTTGATTAAAATAAAGGAGTTTATTTTTGTTTCAAAATTGGATTTCTAGTAAACTTTTAATTGCCCATTAAATGATATCAATGCATATATGGAATGGTTTTATATTCATGAGATGAATGTTATTTATTGATACATATGGAGATATGTATGATAATAAATAGGGATTGATTATGGACTACTAACCAATGTGTGATTGGATTTATTTTAGTGGATACTTGAATGAATGGGTTTTTATAAATGGGGCCTGCGTACCTCGTCTTCTCTAGTTTTTTTTCTTGATGTAAATTCTATCTCCCTCCTATGTACTTCTCCTTGACTGCTGATCAAGGTTTCTATTTATTGTAAATAGTTTATGTAATAAGTTTAGTTAGAATTACTTGAAGACTTGGAAACAAAGGAGCAAGGAGCGCTTGAAGACCCATTTGTAATGGAGCCCGGGTTTAAATATAATAGTTATATTTAAATTTTGTTCTTGCACCCTAGGTTTGACCTTTTGGTTCACTTGGTGGCTCTAGTGAACCAAACTAGAATAAAAGTCCATAACCAATCCGGATAGAATATAGTATTCTATATGTGCATGCTTACTATGTATATATTATATATTATACAACATGCTCCGCATGTTAAATAATATGACGCGTATTTTATATATATATGTGCATGCGCGCTAAACAAGATGAGACTAATAATAACAAACCCCTCAAAGAAATCATATTAAGTCCTAAGTGTTCAAAGATATTAGGAATATCGAACATCGTCTTCTAGCATGGTAAAGCAATAGAGTATTAAATATTTAATATGAGTTTGTTGTGCACACATAAGGCGAATATTAAATATTTAAGATATTGTTTTATCACATTTGATGCTTATTAAGGAATTGAACATTACTGCTTTGTTGTGCACACACAAGGGCGGTCTTTTTCTCTTCACATATATGGAAGTGCTAGGTTAGACTTAACTTAGATTATTTTAGTTCGGATGTGCACACACTTGACCATTATAATCTAAGAGGCAAACTACAAGGAGTTACATAGTCATGTAATTGACAATAGTTGTCTACCTATTTATTTATATATAGTTTGTTGTGCACACACAAGGCTATATACATTTGAAATGGGATCCTTATTCTCGCTAGAAAATCTTTAATTAGATTTTCCGAACTATATATTGAGGGTAATATAGTTTGATGAAAAAGTGAGAGATACCAATTTAAAATAATGACCTAATTTATTTTGGTAATTAATGTATGCTAAAATGTTGTCTATTTCATTTACAGAATTTTACAATGTCTAATTTACTATCACTGCGGAGCATATTAGATGCTAATTAACTGGACTAAATAACACGGATTAGTTAAAGAATTTGAGAATAGTTCTCAAGGCTGAAAAGCTATCTTATGTCCTTAATATGCCTATCCCTGCAATGGTTGCAGACAATGCCTCTGAGAAAGAGATTGCTACTTTTAGAAAGTGTCAAGATGATGCACAGTTGGCTCAATGCATCATGCTCGCATCCATGAGTAACGAGCTTCGGCGTCAGCATGAAACTACAGATGCTCCTACTGTACTCCTGCACATTCAAGGAGTTGAATGGTGAGGAAAGTAGGACTATTAGATATCAGATATCTAAGGAGCTTTTCCGATCTAGAATGACCGATGGCACTACAGTACAGATATATGTCCTAAAATGATCAATCTAATTGAACAATTGGGACAACTGGGTTTTAATGGATGGAGAGTTGATCAAAGATTTGATCTTGCAATCACTTTCGGACTCTTTTTCACAAATTGTTGTGAATTTTCACATGAACAAGCTATATGTCAGTCTGCCTGAGTTGCTTAAACATGTTGAAAATTGTAAAGAGTCACTTTCCAACCAAGAATGACCAAGTCTTACTAGTAGATGATTCTTCCAGGAAGCGGAAGAGGGCCAAAGGATCTTCTTAAAAGAAGAACAATTCAGAGAAAGTATAAGGAAAGGCAAAAACAAAGGATAATAAGAACAAGACTGATGCAGCTAGCAAAGGAGTTTGCTTCCACTACAATAAGCCTGGATACTAGAAAGAAAACTATAACGAGAATCTTACAGAGGCTAACCAAAAGAAGCTTAATGAAGCTTCAGTTACAGATACAAGTTTGTTCATGATTGAAATAAATCTTTCTGTGAGTGATGAGTGGGTTTTATACTTGTGAATTAAGTACGTTTGACTTGATAATTTGTTAGTTCTTAAGTATTTTAAGTTAGTATTAGATATTTATAGTGTTTTTATGTTATTTTGTAGGAATGAGCAAGGAAACGCAATTCGAACATCTTTTGGAGTACAACATGCGAGCAAGCGCGAGAAAGGAAGATTACAGGGCTTTTAACATTAAAATAGATGCATGTTCTTAGTTTGGAACTTGGATTTTATTGTAGATTTACTTCTTAGCTTTCCGGCATATCTTGAATCACCTCAATCGGAGTTCGGATGCGGGAGTTATGACATTTTGATCAACAGAGATCAAGGTTTGGAGTTGTCATTTACATAACAGCCACTTCAAGCTCATTTTCAACCATGCTCCGGCCTGAATCTCTCAATTCTCAAAGAATGAAAGTTGTAGATCTCGTCGATATCTTCAATTTGGTAGGTGGCAGGCCTCGTAACTCCTCCCGGATCACAAGTTATGGCCATTTTACCAACAGACGTCGAAGCAGAAAATATTTTCTCGCCGGGGCGAGAATCTCAGGCTTAAATTTCTCGCCGGGGCGAGAACCTCTCTGCCCAACTTCGTCGGGGCGAGGATTTTACAAAGGAATTTCTCGCCGGGGCGAGAATATGTGGAAAGGAAAAAATATTTTAATTCAGTTCTTTTTGGAAATCGATTTGGAATTGGATTCTTTCTATTAATTTGATTCAGAAACTATAAAGGAGACATAGAGAGATGGAAATAGAGAACATACATAGATAGATATATAGATATAGAGATAGATACATTCATAGTTACATAGTTACGCAAAGATTGAGACACAGAGCTGAACTTGGGAGATTGGAGATTGAAGAAGCATTGCAAGGAATTCAGATTAGAGACTAGAAGATTGAAGAACTTTTACTGAGTTTTTCTTATCCTCTATCTTAGATTTGTAATTTAATTGTGATGACTTATTTGGGATTCATGTTTTCTATTTTCAGTATGAACTAAATTTGTAATTAAGGCTGCAATTGAACCTTTTGTGTTTATGGATTAATTATCTATTTGATTCTAGTTATTACTTCATATTGAGTTGTCTATCATAATTTGTGTTTATTGAGTAATTGTCTGATCAACAATTAGCGGGATACTTTAGATGAATTCGGGAGATGAAATCTAGGGTTAGATCTGAATGTGATAGCATGTATTCTTAATTATTTGCATGGGATGAATAATTGGGGTTGTGAAGTGAATAGGGATATCTCTTCGCTGCATGTAACTATTGGGAATTGGTGCTTAATGAATTTAATTCTTTAGTTTTGCATAGGAATATCGCAGAATTAATTGAGTTAGATAAATTTATTTGATCACTTGGAAAAGGGCTTATGAATAACTTTGAATTCCTGTTAACAACTCTGTTGAAGTTAATAATTGGATGAATTGGATAATTAGTTTGTATTATATAATTGGAGATGTTGTAGTCTTAAGCCTTTAAAAATCTGAATTTCAACATTTGTGTTAGTTCTTATTCTTAGTTTTGATTTAAATAGTTTAATCATTATTCAAATTGTGATTGTTTAAATAAAATTGAATTGATATAGTACTAATAGTTGGAAATTATTGAACAAAGATTCCCTGTGGGTTCGACACTCTATCTTATCACTTTATTACTTGTTGATTTTGTATACTTGCACGTAATTGTTGATTGTAAAATCTGACAACAGTGAGTCAAGGTTCTACTTGGGTATTGGATACTGGTTGTAGTTCTCACTTATGCAATCCAATGCAGAGACTAAGCAGAAGTAGAAAGCTAAACTAAGAGTAAGTAATCTTATGTGTGGGAATAGAGCAAAGGTTGCTACATTAATCATAGGAACTTATAGTTTAGCATTGCCTACGGGCAAGTCTATTAAGATAATAAGTTGTTATTATGTTCCAGTTGTCATTAGAAACATTAGAACTTCTGTTGTTGGACAAGGAAGGTTCTAGTATTATATTTAAAAACAATTGTTGTGCTATTTATAATGATAATGTTTTGTTTGAAACTGGAAGATCACTTGATGGACTTTGTAAACTTGACTTACATAAAAATAATTTTTGCAAATTGAACAACCTAGTAAAAGAAAAGGAGATGGTCATTTAAAGAATTGAATGTGTGTATTTGATGAAATACAAGTCTGAATCATTTGAAAGGTTCAAAGAATTCAGAAGTGAAACATATTGACAAAGTATTAAGATTCTTTGATCAGATCGAGGAAGGAATACTTGTGCAATGAGTTTCTAGATCATCTCAAATGGTATTTTCTCATAATGGACACCTCCTAATACGCAATAATTGATTGGTGTATCTAAAAGGAGAAATTATACCTTGTTGGACATGGTGCAGTCCATAATGATTTTTACCGACATTCTAGTATCCATCTGGGGTGATGCCCTAGAAAAGGCTGTATATCTACAAAATAAGGTAACCTCAAAAATCCGAGCCCAAGACTCCATAAAGGTTATGGATAGGGAGGATTCCTACTCTTAAGCATGTTAAGATAAGGGGTTGTTCAGCTTATGTGAAAAGGTTTCAAAGATAAGTTTGGGACAAAATCTGACAAGTGCAGAGTTGTGGAATATCCTAAAGAAAGTTTAGGGTATTATTACTATAATCCTACACGATGCCTTCTTAGATAAAGGTGTTTATCATTGAAGGAGCTAGTGGGAGGGTAATAGATCTTGAAGGAGTTCAAGAACCACAAAAAGTCGAACCGAGGAACCTATAGATAGACCTATTGTACCACAACCGAATCGTAAATCTGGAAGAGTACCGAAGATACCTGGGAGGTATGGATTCATCATAAAGGATAATGATGAGGTACGCATCATAGAGGATGATGATCCAGTTATATACGATGAGGCTATGAGTAGAAGACACTCAGAGAAATGGCAGATGACCATTAAATCCGAAATGGACTCCATGTATGAGAACCAAGTATTGACTCTGGTTACTCCACAAAAGGGCATAGTGCCTAGAGTGTGAATATGGGTCTTTAAGAGAAAGACTGAGGCAAATGGCAAGGTGGAGACCTATAAGACCAGACCTGTTTAAAAGGTTTTTCAAGTCAAGAGTTAACTGTGAGGGATTTTGCTTGTGATTGCAGCTTATTACGAAATCTGGCAAAATGGATGTGGAGACGCCCTTCCTCAATGAAAACTTGAGGAGAATGTATATATGATACAGCCAGAGGAATTTGTTTCAAAGGTTGAAGCAAATCGTCTTTTAAGCTACAATGATCTATTGATGGATTGAAGCAAGCTTCTCAAAGATGGAACATTCATTTTGATGAGACAATCAAAAGAGTTTGATTTTATCAAAAATGAGAATGAACCTAGTGTGTACAAAAAGGGTCAGTGGGAGCACTGTGACATTCCTAGTATTATATGTTGATATACTACTGATAAAGAATAACACACCAATGCTACAATCAATAAAGATAAAATTGTCTAAACATACCTCCATAAATGACTTGGGAGGAGCATCCTATAAATTGGGGATATAAATCTATATAAATAGATTTAAAAAGATGTTCGGCTTGACCTAAGGAACGTATATTCATTTGATGCTAAAGGAGTTTAGCATAGCAAACTCCAAGAGAGGTCTCATGATGATGAGCCATGGAGTGTATCTCTCTAAAATTGTCCCTAATTAAAAGAGAGATCGCATGAGTTACTATCATGTATGTAGTGAATATACAAGGTCTGATGTTGATTAGTCATATTCTGGAGAAGATCACTGTAGGACAGTGATAAACATCTTTAAGTACTTAATTGGTACTGAAGATGTGATTATGATTCATGGTGGGTCTGAAATAAAACTAGAGGGCTTAACAGACTCAAGTTTTTCAGACTGACCAAGACGATAACAAATCCACTTTAAAGTAAATCGTTACCTTGGAAGGTGGTGCAGTGAATTGGAAAAGTTTCAAACAGTAAAGAGTTGTTGGTTTAGTGACAAAGACAAAGTATATAGCAGTAAATGAAGCTGCAAGTTAATTATTTGGATGAAAAGTTCATTACAAAACTAGGAATAGTTCCTAAGTCTCATCTTGGATTCAAACATGTGTTGCGGCACTTTCATTTGATTAGTGGAATCATTGAAAGAGGAAAAGTCACTATAGAGATAGTGGACTCTCGAGAACAACATTGCATATCCATTTACTGAAGCTTTATCCAAACAGCAGGATGATCGTCACTTAGAGAAGAAGGGTATTAGATACCATGACGATTGGCTTTAGTGCAAGTGGGAGATTGAAAGTAGTATGCACACAAGCCAATCATATTTGATATGATGTATCATATACTTTGTAATCTCATTCGGTTATTAAAGGTATTTTACATTATCTACATAGTGTTAATGTGATAAACCCATAGTTTTGAGCAATGCTTTTAGAATCATGATGGATATTATGCTAATGAGAACTAAATTCTAGATAGCTCACAAACTAAAATCGTTCCTAATCGTTGGATTACTAAAAAGGGGATTAGTGAATCTGGATAGATTAGTACATACGTTGCTTGCTCTTATGAAGAGGATGATTGATCTCATAATCATTTGTGTGGAGACACTAAAGCAAGTATGTAGGTGCTTATTAGAGAATAAGTTCACTGAACGTGGCCCGCTAAGGAATACCTAATGGAGTTTTACTTGCCTGTCAATAGGAATTCTTCTAGTGATAGTAGTACAAGTGATCCTTGGACTTGAGATCATCATAGTATCTTGTGTGTGATGAGTTATACTTTGACGTGTCCCTTAAGACCCTTAGGGTATATCAAAGGGTATGATTGGGTATAATAAGTTATACATGGAGATAGGTGAATGATCAACAAAGAATCTACCACTTCTAATAAAAGGAGAGAATGTCTTATGTGATTCGATAAATGACGACTCAGAAGTCTTTGGCCAAAGCAGAATGAAATTAGAAAGGAGTTTCTAATTTGCATTAATCAGAGTTGTGCATTTGAGAATCAAAATATATATAATTAAATAAAATAAGACTTGACAATAATTCCATGTCTTATATTTAATTGAGACATTGTATGGTAGAAAGATTGAATTGTACAGTAACTATGCACTGAAAGGTTCTTTTGTGATTAATGTTGAAATCTATATTATCTGGAAAGTCGTTGATCGTTAAGGGGGCTTACCTTTATTGTAGAATAAATATTATTTATTTAAATAAATTAAATAGTTTAATTTATTTATTTAAATAAGATTAGAATTGTTCTAATTGATTTATTCACAACCGGTTTAATATGGAGAACCTAAATGGTCACATCGCAAAAGGAAAATATTTATTTAAGAAGTAAATGGCATAATCATAATAATAAGTTAAGTGTATTTAATTTAATCTATGGAGGTAGAATAAATTAAATAGCTTAATATTTATTATTTAATATTTTGGAAATATTAAATATAAATTAATAAGTGGAGTCTTATTATTATTATTACTATTAATATTATTTAATTCCTAATAAAGATTGAAAATTAATTAATAGAAGTACTCTCTCATGAATTCCTAATTGGATTAGGAGTTCACTTAATTAAAAGAGTTTAATTAAAATAAAAACCCTAATCCTAAATAGTTTAGGAGGGTTCCCTATATCTATAAATAAGAGGAGTATTATCATGATTTAAGGTTAGATAGTTACACACTCTTCCATAAGAATTGGAGAGAGAGTGAGAGTACTTGTAATTTATATAGAGATAGAAACTAGGGTTTTGCCAACACCCATATTCTTGAACAACTATTATTCCTTGGTGGATCACCTCTAGAGGCCAAACACTTGGGTGGCTAACGTTGATCAAAGGAAAGAATTTAATCAGTGGAATTCAAGGAGAACGCGAAGGATTTGGAGGTGAACTCGTACCCGTGGAAACATGGTTCTACAAGGGTATGATTCTCATACTTTATCTCTTTCGTATAATTGATAATTGAGCACATGGATGATCATGGTGATGGTTTGTAAGAAAAAATTTTAAAATCCGTTTATATCGCGCTTCCGCACTATTTATGTAATTTGATTGCATGTTCGCGCTATATACAAACCAAACATAGAATCATCTGTTTTGGCATCCTTCAACAATTGAAACAATAATTGTAAAGTACTTTTAAATATCAAAGATAAGAGTTTTACAATTTTTCATCAACATACTAAGCAGTAATAAATACCTTGAACATTGTTTTTATTTCATCGAAAACCATCAGAACATTTGATTATCACATAGACTGTAAAATATTCTCTGCAAGTACTCTAGGGGATCAACCTATAGTACCCTACATTGGGCACAACATATACAATTTTGACGCATAAGCGTAAATTAAGACTATATGCCTGGCATCGGTTACCTCGTTGTCCGGGTTGTTCATCTTAGCTTTCATGCAAGAGTGCACCAAAGCAATTTGGATTGGTTGACTTTAAAGAGCTAGAACTGTATTTGAATAATTTAATAATATAGCATTTATCATCAATAGTGTCTAGCCGAAAAAAATGGCCGAGACTCATCTTTAAAATATTTCATGAATAATTAAGAACTTAAAACATAAGCAATTGGAATATTATTTGAGATATCATCAATAGGAATCTTTCACAATATATAAACTTGAACAAGTTATAGCTTGCAATTATAGGAAAACTTGTACACAATAAATAACTTGCACGAGTTAGGAAACTTATATTCACTGCAATAAAATGAATGAAGTTAGGAAACTTGCCAGATATGTCCTCCATAAATAATGCTATTAAATTATCCTTCAAATGACTTACACATTTCATTAAGGTCATTACACAAATTAGTCACGTTAAAACTCAATTCATTGGTTAAATAATCATTTTAGCTCAATACATAAGCTTGATTTTAATCTTTGAAGTTCATAATGTTCGTATTTTAGAAATACTTAATCAAAACATCAAAAACGTAGCATGGCATTACAGTGTTCGAAAAACTGCACACCGCATGCCCGCCCACGACCTGCCCATGCCAGCCCGTGCGCACGCCTAGACAGCACCAGCGCAGCTGCGCTGCTGACTGGCGTTGTTGCGCCAACTCCCTGGATGCCAAAGCGCAGATGCGCTTGACTTGCTGTATGCATGGCGCCACGGTGCCATTCTTGAGTTCTGGAAAAAAAATTCTTTTCTTTCTGAAGGCAGCTTTGTGAATTTATATCTCCTTCGATACACATTGGATTACAACAATTTTTGGACTTGTTGGACTTCTTACAACGTAGTATTTTATAAAAATATATCATACAAGAAACTAGCTTGGCAATGTATCAAATTAGAGGTCCGAAACGTCCTGCACATAACAGTTCTACACTTAGAAAATTTCCAAAATCCCAGATTTTGTCTATTTCCCTAGCAGTTGCCAAAATCCATATCTCATCCATTTTAACTCTGATTATGACCAAATGAACTGGGTACACATCATACTACATAGTATTTTAGAAAATTATAACATGTCGATAATGATTTCTCGAAGGCATAATTACAGAGTATCGAAATACCCGAAAAATCACAATTTTTTCAACTAACTCAATTTCGTAAAAATTCGAGAATTCACTTTTAATCTACATTTAACCCTTTCGGATAATTCTTGTCATCTATGAATCATGAATACATATTCTATAGCTTCAAACTCTATTCAATTTTTACTTTTTAAGCAATTAGACCTCTTAGTGGCATTTTAACAAACACATAACATGCATAGTTAAAATTTCCATATTTCACTACGATTTAGGCATGATTAAACCACAAATTTCATTCATAACAACCCTATAATCATCAATTATCAACAACCAATCAACACACAACCCAAGCAATTCATTTACCATAACATATGAGCATGTTATTACCAATTTCTTATGAATAACAGAAAAAGGTTGTATAACTTACCTCTTGGAAGTAATCTCTCTTGAATTAGGCCTGATAATCCCTTCTCCTTGCTTGCTCAATCTCCAGCAGCCCTTCTTCTTCTCCCGAATTCCTCCTAGCCCTCTCTCACTCAATTTCTCTTACAGGTAATAGGAATTTACGAATATTGGCAAGTGTTTTAGGATGGGAGTATTTATAGAATTTTACTTGCTCAATCCCTTCTTCATCTTCCCAAATCATCAGTTGCAACCTCTTTACCTAATCCATTCCTTGGTTAGTTAGGTAATATAGAAAGGAGTTACGAATTTGAAAGGTTTGGTTTGAATGGCCCCCTCCCAATTACTCCCTCCCTGCATAATTGTACTCTTCCTCTCCCATTCAATTAATTCAGCAGCCCCGTGGGGCCCACCCTCATCAGATTTCTTTTTCCTTTTCTTTTAACTAGTCAATTAACCACTTAATTATCCATTTGACTAAATTGACATCCGAAAATCGATTTTTTCGTGATTATAGTCAATTCCTACAAAAGTCGACGTTCTCAATGTCATGGGAACATTCGCTTCTTCAAATTCTCCTCTGAAATTTGAGTTTGACTTTTTACCGAAAAAGTCAACTGGTTGACTTTGACCAAAAAGTCAACCCCGACACATTTTATGTTTATAGACTATTCTTACTAATTTCGATGTTCCGGACTCA
This sequence comes from Aralia elata, assembly GCA_034770075.1. Taxonomy (NCBI): domain Eukaryota; kingdom Viridiplantae; phylum Streptophyta; class Magnoliopsida; order Apiales; family Araliaceae; genus Aralia; species Aralia elata. The sequence goes on along the minus strand of CM068387.1, from coordinate 34,910,866 downwards.
AATATCCACTTCGCGTCTCCAAATTCCACTTCGAACTCACTTTTGAGTTTTAACTCCATTTCTTGCGTTTAATATAAATGTTAGCTCCCTTAGTTAATTCAAACAATTAATTTAAATCAACTATCAATATACATCTCATCACATAACTGAAAATAATATATATATATATATATATATATATATATATATAATACATATGCATATATTTATTTAATCACAAAAGTTTCACATAAAAATTCATTTAGATAATATACATCAAATTACATGTTATTCTCGGTTATTACATAGAGCCATGACGCTAGGCAGAGAGCCACAACACTAGACAGAGAGCCGCGACGTTGGTGTAGCCAAGGCCAAGGCTGGCTAGGTAGGGCATCGGGCGGCGAACGTCGGACATTCAGACATACGACGTGTAATACTTTCAAACGTTAAACTATGTTATTTTAAATTATAAAAGATGAACTTTATGAAATAAAAATTACTTATCATCAATCAATGAGTATTAGCCAAATAGTACTAGTGTGCTAAGTGTACGCAAGGGCATGTAGCTTGAGCTTTTGAGTTAGGCAAGTCGGTTGTGCAACGTGCGAACGTCGAAATGCCGTATCAAATGTTAATGAACTTAAAGAGCGTTCTGATTCAATAAAACAGACATTATAAAAGGTGAACTAAAGTGAATGTAAACCAACATTTGGCGTCAATTATGTGGCTAATTGGTATGTAAATGTAAACTTAATTGTGTAGGCCATTCGAAGGGCGAATTAGTGTAAACTATTAGAAGACGCTTAAGGCAAGTTTCCTAAACTTACTTAATTTTTATATTTGAGCAAGTACCCTAACTTCATTTGATTTTCATATTGAATGCAAGCACTCCTAAACATTTCACAAGTGTTTAGGCTATGCTATTCATAAACTGTTAAAGCTTTTAAGTTCTGTTATTCATGAACTACTTATGATGATTGTCGATGCCATTTGACTCAGCTAGACAAATGATGAATATTTTATCGATTGAATTATAAATCTTTGAAGTATTATTAAAGTTAAGTAGAATTATCCAACATAATTGTTTCGGTTAGGATTCTAATGCATGTATGAGATAAACAACCCTAATAATAGGGGCAGTTTTAGTCGGATAATCTGGCAAGGCCATGAGGCGCCTTAAACCAAACATATATAATCATTTAAAATAGAGTGTTGATCAACATAGAGTACAATAGGTTGATCACCTAGAAGTGCTCGTAAGTATACCAGTTTGCAGTTGAATTACTGTGAAACCTTTTTATGAATGAAAATAAAAGTTCAAGGTCTTATGACCGCTCAGTATGTCGTTTCGAAAATTGTTTTAAGTGAAAGTAAAGTGTTATTCCTACTTATTCAGAATGTTTCACAACTATTGTTCAATTATTAAAGTAATATGATATGATTATTGAGTTTGTTGTTATTAAACTGTTATACTTGCTGATCAATTGAATGCTCATCCTTGCTTTTGAATTAAATGTTTCAGCTAAGCCCGAGCGGGTTGAAGGATCCGGTAAGGACAAGGGAAAGAAAAAGATGAATGAATAAAAGCGGTTATGTAATAGTTTAGTAGTATTATTGTAATAATTACTATTATTATGATGTTTTGAACATATAAAGGTATCTAGAACCTGGGATTAAACGGATATGATGTAATAATATAGTAATTACATTCGTGTCATTAAGATTATATAGTTAGATATTTGTGGATGTTAAATGAATAGTACAATGACGCATCGGACCCGGATTAAACGTAGACCCGGATTTTGGAGGCGTTACATCGGGAAAAAGACGCTAAAACACTATTTACGCTAAAAATGTTTTTATATTTTTTTAATTTTTCAAATAACGCCATAGTGTTTATATGATGTCACGAGACGTAATCTCTAATAAAATTTAAAAACGAAAAATGCGATTTTTCGGCTAATTGAACGAATTACGAAAGTTAACCGAGAATTATACGAGTAAAATATGAATTATTATACGAATAGAATACAAGAATGATACGAGTATAATACGAAAATTATATGGTAGAAATATGAAAGTCAAAGTCAACGATTACAACTAACTAACTAGTTGGATTAACCAAATTAGGGAAAGAAAACTTAGTTAAGTTAACTCAATCCAAGTGAAATCAAATGAACCAATCAAAGGGGAGAGCTTTTTAAGCAAGCTAGTCATCCCATCCCCCATGTTTTAGCCCTAGTCAAGTTAACTTAGAGCATGGTTGAGTTAACCTAGGGTGTGGTTAGTAAAAATGGTCCAAATGACCATTTAACCTTAACTTTTGCCCATCCTATAAATAAGAGCCACTTCCTTCCTCATGTCTCACCAATTCACAAAACCAAGGGAAGAAACTCTACAAAAATTGAGAGAGGAAGAGAGAGAGCTCGGGTGGAAGAGCAAGAGAGGGAGAGCAAGCTTTCATACTTGTTCAAGCAAGAAGGAAGAAGAACAAAGAGGAAGGTAATATTATAAACCCTAACCTTAATATATTCTTTTAAGCTTTATGTAAATAAGTATATTGCTTATTGGTTATGGAAGTATAAGATAATGGAGAATGATGGTTATATATTTAAACCATGTAGGAATGTATGAAAAATGAAGGTAATGAGAAAACTTGAACCTTAGTTTTTAAAACCAACCTTAAAACTTTATATACATATATTGCTTGCTTTATTGGTGGTTGTTGTTGTTACGGAGGATCATGAAGGATCCAAAGAAATAAGGATGAGGACCTTAGTGGACTAAATATCACCAGTAAATGCATATAAGTTAAAACGTAATGATAATAACGAAACAAACCAAGAATGTATGAAAATCGTGTTAATGATTGTTCAGTAGACTAGTGTAAACCATTGTTCGTAAGTTAATTATTAAAATCTGGAAATAAGCAAATATACATATGTAAGTTATGAAAATGTTCCAACTGGAACGAAGTAAAAATATGCTATAACGAAGTTATGATAAAATTTTTGCTAAAAGACGTTAAATAATAAAAACCCTAGCTTGGTATGATTTCCGAGCCAAGTTTACGGATAATAATGGCTTCCAGAAAATTATGATTTTTCGGAGGTTTTGTAGTTCATAACAAAAGTGAGCCGTAGGCTTAAGAACGAGCTCATTCTGATTTCAGTAAGTTACAAAGAATCGAATAACCGACGCTACAAACGTCATTTAACGAAAACTAGTTCACGAAGGATTTTTGAGCAAATTTTAAAGTATGTTGGAGAATCAGAAAAATTATTTCGTCTAGGGGAAATTGTAGAGAATGTTACAAGGTAGAGAATGTCTCAAGAATGGACTCATTCCGATATCAGATGAGAAAGTTATGACGTTCGGAAGTAGGCATGTCAAGCTGGAAAAAAAAATCTGGAGCTGGGCGCCGGCTGGAGTGCCTAGGCATTGAAGTACAGCAACCCAGTGCTGGGTGCAGTGCCTAGGCGCTGGCCTGGGGGCAGAAATAGTGCTGCTGTGCAGGCGGGCATCGGGCGTTCGCGCATTCGTCGTGAAATGTTTCTGATGCTAAGCTATTTTGTTCTAAGTTATAAAAGACGAAATTTATGAAATGTAAAATGTTAACATTAACCAATTAGTATTAGACAAATGATATGGGAGTGCTAAGCGTACGCAAAAGTGTGTCGCTCGGGCATTCGCATAGGATATGTTGGGTGTACGACGTGCGAACGTCGAAACATCGTGTCAAGTATTAAGGAACTTAAAGAGCGTTCTGATTCAAATGAAACAGACATTATAAAAGGTGAACTAGAGTTAACATAAACCAATATATGATATTCTATTTGTGGCTAATTGGTATGTGTATATGAACTTAATTGTGTAGGCCATTTGAAGGGCGACTTAGCGTAAACCTTTAGCGGACGCTTAAGGCAAGTTTCTAACTTTTGTCTAAACTTTATGTTATGCAAGATTTTCTATCTATATGCAAATGTTTTATATTTGTACAAGATGTTTAGCTATTGATTGTGTTGTGTGCCAATATCTGCACTTATGTGCTATTTTGATGAAATGTTTTGTTATTAAACTGTTTAAGTTGTTAAAGTTCTGTTATTCACGAACTATGTAAGATATGTTTTAATGCCATTTCTTTTCGGCTAGACAAGCACAGAGGAATGTTATGGAATTATTAAAATTCGTTAAAGATTAAGAAAGGTTAATTCAAACTAGAGGAAATTGGTGTGATTATGAGAGCAGAGACCCTAATATAGGGGAGTTAAGAATCAAGAGATAAACTAGACATAGGTTATATCATAATAAGGAGTAAACACAGGTTGTGTCATAATAATGAAATAGACTCAGGTGATGTCAATTCAAGAAAGAACAGAGACAAAGATTAAAGTCTTAAGAACTGGTCTGTATGTCGTTTCAAAAGTGTTAAACGAAAGAAAACTGTTGTTCTTATTTATTCGAAACTGTTTCACAACTATTGTTCAGTTGTTGAAGTTTTCAAAGAATATGTTGATATTCATTATATTGTTAATTATTTATTCATCTGTTATACTTGCTAAGCAATTAAATGTTCACCGTTGCTTTAAATAAAACATTTTTAGTAAAGCTAGAACGAACCGTGGAATTTGGTGAAGATTAAGGAAGATATCAAGTATTTGATTAGAAGAATATATATGTTAATTTTATATGTATCTGTTGTGGCGGATAAAAGTCACATATGTATTGTTGTAATAGATAAATGATGTAATAATCATTATTTGTATATATTGAAAATGTAAAGGTATTAGAACCTGGTGTTAGAAGGCGACATTTTGTAATATATTGAAGTTATATTTATGTCTTAAGCTTATATGAGTGTATGGGTTGAATGTTTCGCACCGTGACGCACCGGACCTGGGCTTGAAGGTAGACCTAGATTTCAGGGGGCGTTACATTACAGCATTATAATCGGAAAACGTCTATCATGGGAATTACGTTAAGATGCATTAAACGCGAGGTCTAAGGCCTTGACTCCATTTCTAGGCTCACATATTCAAAATCCCAACAAGATAATATATATAATCCACAAAAATGATTTAGGAAAAGGGTTCCCTGATGGGCTAAATCTATACTAGTAATTTTAACGCGTAAGTATACACGGTCAATCAAGTAATAAAGTGAAAGTAGAGTTGTCGATCCCACGAGGAGCGAATTATAACCTAAATAATTCCAAACACTAATAATGCAACAATTAATTTAATCTAGATTTTTAAGTTATCAAATAAGTGAATTAACTAAATAATCAACTACTGAAATATTGAATCAATGACTAAAAAGGTAAGGAATCAATTTCCTCCGATGAATCATTTAAGTAATATTATCATTCTTCTATTAAATTGACTAACCATAATTGTCAAAGGAAAATCACTAATAATTATTATAACTACCTTTCGAATAATTATAAAACATACATACTATTATCAATTTCCCTATATTTCTATGAGAAACAATAATAACAAATTTATTAAGATTCATTTTCTAATAGTTGCTTGCAGTATTCGGGTATATTCCTATCCCGTCCACAAAATTAGTATTCAATCAGCAATCCTTATTACTGAAAAGAATTACTAATCACAAGTTATTATATCCAAATCATAACCTAAATTCTATTGTCAAATGTCATCTAAGTCCATCTAATAATTGTTGATCAGGCAATTATACAAGTAAAACAAGATATAATAAACAATTCAATCCATAATCAACTTGAATAAAAAGAATTAATAAATATTAAACAAAATCATCATCGGGTTCTATTGAATCCTTAACTAAAAAAATTAGTTCATAATAAAATTAAAGAACACAAATGATTTATCAAATCCCATTCTAGATTACAAAATGAAGAAATAAGAGAGAAGAAATAAACTCTGCCGAATCTGATCTTCCTCCTAAGTTCCAATTCTTCTCTAGAAATAAGCTCTGATGAAACCCTTATTTTCTACATACTGAAATAATATCTCTGAATACCTAAATCTGCGTTTGCGTATGCATCTACGTTCTTTTTAAAATCAATGAATGAAAACCCTATTTATTAGTCTATTACTAACTACTAATAAGATCTAACCTATACATGATAAGTATAAATAAAACCAAATCTTTAGTCAAAGGAAACAAATCCACCGGGCGCGTGGCTACACGCGTGCACGCCAGGTACATAGTAAGCGCCGCGGCTCTTGAGTTTGTACGCCGCGACTCCGGTCTTTTGTATTTCATGTGTCGCGGCTCTTGGTTTAGTGCGCCGCGGCTCTTGATCATTTATCTGCGGGCCTCGACTTGCACCTTGGAGCGTCACTGCTCTAAAGCCCTGGCCATTTGTAATTCTCCTTTATTCACATGTTTTGGCCAATCTTCCTCATGAATTGCAGCTACTAAAACTTGTTCACTCGTTTAACTTTCGTCAAACAATTATTATCACCTGTAGCAACCAATCCAGGCTAAACTTGCAATAATATCCGTTATTTACACAATCACAGGCTAAAATCAATTATTCACAAAAACTACTAAAATGCACTAAAATACTACTAAAAATACTTAAGAAAAGCAAAATACTCAAGTCAAACATACCCAATTAATAGATATAAAATCTACTCATCAAATACCTCCAAACTTAAATATTTGCTTGTCCTCAAGCAAAAACTAACAACAAATAAATCCCAAAAAATTAAGAACATGCATCCTACTCCTAAGATAATCATGAATCAATCCATAGCCTCCAAGATCATATAATAACTTACAACAGTTAAACCTGTATAAACTTATCGACCACTCAATCATCAATTCACAATAGTTACAATCTCATAGTGTGTGTGTGTGTGTTCAATCTCCACCAAATCAATCTAACCTTAAAAGGACTATATCACGAACACATGGTACGAAGAAGTCATCGACCTATAGGACATATCACAACAATAATCTCAGATGGGATACTCATCATTCAAATCAAGAGAGTTCAGTTCAATCTAATTTTCTGCTTTTCCTCTTAGAATATTGCCATTATCTTTTGTTTTAGGTGAGTGCATTTTACGCTCCTTCTCACATGCATGACGAGTGCGTTTTATGCTCCATCTCGTCTCAATTATTATCAAGGAGTACACTTTTAAGCTCAATTCACTCCACCATATTTCTTAGCTCTAAGAAGCATAACATCTTTTTCTTTCTTTTCATTTGAACCATACTTTTTCCCAAACTTAAACAATTCATTACCCATGCTTCAATTAAGGCCGTAACATAATCCTAACTCATGACAATATCTCCTACCAAGGTTTTGTTGTCTGATTTATATAATGACAAATACGCGTAACTATACGCGGTGAACAAGTAATAAATAGTAAGTAGAGTATTGATCCCACGAGGAATTATTACTAATCTTTTCCAAGTACTAACCTTTTATCATTTCAATCTTATCTAAACTAATGATTTTCGTCTTTTTGGTGATTGGGATTAACTAAGATAACAATAATCAAAGAAATACGGAACGCATTTAAGATAATGAAAATCACAATTACATAAAAGCCTCTCTCGATGGTCAATTATGAATCTTCCTAATGCGGCATGTAGGTATATATCTATCCTACACACTATCAATAGACCAATATCAAGAATAATTAACAAGACACATGTCACGGGAAAATCTCGTTAAGTACTCCTTCAATTACCAACTTTCGCATATAAAGTCATTAAGGATAGATTCTCAATTGGGTGCATACGGTATTTAGATATATCTGTATCCTAAATACTATCAAATTATCTATTCTTAATGATAACGAACAAGACACAAGCCACATAATCTTATAGATTACCCACAAGAATCTCTAACTTTCGCATGATATCATAACAAGGTCTTAACACTATATCCCATTTCTCAATTTCATATAGGTTCCCAAGGTAATTACTAGCTAGGTAATTAATATATGCAGCACAAATTATGACGACCAATTAACAAATGATTAACCAAAAGCAAAGAGAGAGCATTCAATTCAAACTAGGAGTTGGGTTCCATTGAAATCTTAGAATATGAGTTCTAGTTCATGGTAGCTACAAATAACATCATAATCAATTTATACATCATGTTGGATTACAAAATAGAAGGGAAACTATAGATAAAACCACTTTTGAATTTATTTCTTGGTTGCTTGTTGGGTTGATATGAACACTAGCTTCTCCTCCATGATTTTGTAATTCTTAATGCCTTTGCTCCTTGGCCTTGCTTGATGTAGCTTGATTTTAGCACTTTGGCTCTCTAATTTGATGTATTGTGTAGCCTTCCTCTCCCTAGAAGTTGCTATTTTCCTGCCCCAAAGAGATGTATATATCCCTACATGCAAAACCTAGCTTAGCACACCAAATTGGACCAAAAAATCGCATAATCTGCATTATTCCCGACGAGCCCGAGCCGGGTCGCCAGAATCGTACTAAATTTCGCACTAGGGCGCGTGTTGGCGCCGGGGCGACAAAAATGAACTAGAAATTCGTGCCCCAGCGCGGTCACTTCTTCTTCCCGAATTAGTTTCGCCGTCTCTTGGGAAAATAGCCATAACGTTTTCGTCCAAAATCGGATTTCGGCGATTCAAGAGGCTACGGAAAACTAAGAAGTAGCTCTACAACTTGCATAACTGAAGTTTGGACATATATTGGCCGGAGCTAGGCTCAAATTGGTCGGGAAGCAGCTACTGTGTAAAATGTATGCCAAATTCGATGGTAAAATGACCATAACTCTCTCATACGAACTTCGATTAGGACGATTCAAGTTGTTCCGAAAATCTAAGGAGAATATCTACAACTTTCGTTCTTTGAGTTTTGAGAGATACGGATTGGATCATGGTTGAAATTGGGAAATAAGTTCCTGTTGTGCCAAATTCAAGTCGAAAACGCGAAAGTGGCAACTCTAAACATTGATCCAAGGAGCTTTTATTTCAATTTCTACAAAACAACGTAAAAATACATAAGAGCATACAAAAACATATAATAGCAATACAAAACCACACAATTCAACAATAAGGGAAAAATACATACAAACCAAATGAAATAACTAAAGACTTACAAATTATCAAGGCCAAAAGTACCTAATTTGTGTATATAAAACACACTCATCAAATACCCCCAAACATAAATCTTTGCTTGTCCTCAAGCAAAACAAATACAAACTATAAAAATTAGACACTCCTAATAAAACCTATCTTGAGCAATGAGTAAATAAGTTTAAACAATGGTCTCAAAGATGCTAAAACATGAAAGTCTAGAAAAACTTTCAAAAGATCGCAAGTCGGGAATTTCAAATAGTTAGTCATATCTTGCTTTAGAACCTTTCCGTGTGTGTGTGAGTACCCAATAACACTAAATCAATTATAGCTTGGATGAGCTTATGCAGCCATATTACCTTATGAAAGAGATCAAAATAAACTATAAAAACTACATTCTTAACACATCACTCACCACAAATGTATACAAATCACAATTTCCAAAAATTTGAAATCAAAAGACTTTAGGTAAGTGCATTTTATGCTCCATCTTATCCTAAGTCCACTCTTCTAGATGAGTGCGTTTTATGTTCCATCTCAACCCAAAGCAAGATTTGATATAAATTACTATCTTACTTTTATCTTCATTTTATAGGAGAGTGCGTCTTACAATCTATCTCTCCTAATCATGTGTTTATGGGTGAGTACGTTTTACGCTTCATCTCAACTCACCACATGACCAACAAATCAAACTTGGATACATTGCTTCGAGTGATGTTTAAACGAGTTCTGGAGCTTAATGATAACTCCCATAAGCATTCGGTCATAAAAGTCATCCAAATCATACAACTAGCTCATTACACATGGGTAAATGCATAAAAGTGGAAGGATTAATAAGTAAATCAATAACTAACAAATACGTTAAGCATGTACACTAAGCAACCTTTGTCCATTTTCCATGAGTTAGAAACTATTTAATCAGGTTCTTATCATTGACCATGGATTATAGTTCAAATCAAATTAAAATAATGCTCAAGAGACATATCCTAAAAATAAATATTTTTTTCTTTCAAAATAGCAAACAAACATCAATATACACAAATAACTAACACATGCTATGTAACTATGATGCCAATACTATATGATCCACCCCCAAACTCAAAGTGAACAATGCCCTCATTGTTTATAAGATAAAGAAATGAAAACTGAGAACTTTCCTGATTGGCCAAGCGTCATGCTCGACCATAACCTTCTAAACATCTAAGTCTGATGGTGGATAAACTGGTAACAGTTGTGACTCAGGAACATGCACTGGGGCGGCGTTCGGATAATAACTAAGTAATTCCTTACCAAACAATGCTCAATCAGGCCAACTTGTTTTTAGATAATTCGTCAAATATGTGGTGTGCGCTGACTGAAATTCTTCTTCAAATACCTCCCCCAAACTCAGTTTCAACAGAAATGCCAAGTTATTGCAATATTCAATCAAATCAATGAATAACCCAAAATCCTCCAATTGAGCCAAGACAAACTCAATTGGGCAACCAATTTAAATTTATCCAAATTCAACAGTGTATGATTACCCAATGCAAATCCAAGTACAACAGTTTAATTAACCAAGAATACCCATTACAATTGAGAAATTTATTTTTACTTGTATGCAATAATTAGAGTGAGTACCTTGCTTTGTGTTGGCAAAAGAAGTTGTTTGATGGTACCTTCAATTTGGAGATGGACTCTTTGAATGCTGAGTAGGTTGAAGATGAATACGTGTGAAACCCTTTGCTATAATCCCCAATTTGAGAAACCAAATCCAATTGGAGTGTAAATCAATGTAGGTTTGTTGAATCTGAGTTGGGGAGGGGAATAATGATTTTGGAAGTGCTTAGGAATGACTATCCAATCTAGCTTAAGAAGAAAAAAAAATTAGTAAACCGCGCCGGGGCGCGGTCTATAAGCTATGAATTCTTGCCGGGGCACACTCGGTATAGAGATGGCACCGGGGTGCGAGAATTAAGCCTAAAATTGGTGCCGGGGCGGGAGCTGGCGTCGGGGAGCAAAAATGCTTCCTTGTGAGCTCGTCGTGGCGCGCTAACCAGCTCCGAAAAAAAGTCTAATTTTTTACAGTTAAAGACCCGCGTGCAATCTTAATACCTCCCATCTGCAATAGTGTAACATATCACGTATTAGTTTGAGTAACATAAGATCAAGAGAGACATAATATGCAAAATAAATTCTAAAATTAAACTTAGCTAAAAACACACATTAATTGAAAACTTTGAAAATGCGGTAATTGAAATACAATGAATGAAAATGAATGGGTTGCCTCCCATCGAGCGCTTGATTTAAAGTCTTTCAGCCTTACTAACTCCCTGTTTCATTTTTGTCCGGCTCAATTGCAAAAATGACCATAGCATGCAGCCTCGTTGTCATTTCTTTGATTTGTTTGGCATGCATGCATACTAGGCGACCCCCAAACTCAATGTCATCCATCGGCAAAAAGAAACTTTCTCCATCCGCTTCATCAATTAGTAATGGAGTAACATTTGTAGGCTTTGCTTTGGTAAGGGCCATTGTCTCAAGCTCACCTAGCTTGTCACTTGCAGACACAATCTCATTTGTTAACCTCGAATAGCTAGGCACTCGCTCCATTGTGTTTGTGAACGGAATATTGATTTGAAGCTTCTCAAACACACATGGATCCTCATCTTTCATTTCATGGACCTCCACATCATCACACCATGGCTCAAACTTTATGCTAGCTCTTAAGTCACGTAGAGCTTTGCCGATGACATGACTACCAATTGGGCATGGGACTGCAAAATCACTCGAATCCTTGAGCTTTGGTGGAGAAGAAATATGGGGCATTATCAAAATTGGATCATCTACGTTAGAACTCAAGGTTGGATCTTCCTCGGCCTTCTTTTCCTACTGCCCACTTGTTTTCTCCCCCATAGTTTCCACATACATTGGCACATCCGGTTGCAGCTTTGGTGTGGGTAGTCCATCAATCTCGAGAACTGTAACGACCGTGAATTTTGCATGACTTTGTAATATACGCTTATAATTATTATTTAATGAATGAATTTTTATTAATATTATTTTATGCGATGTGATTAAAGGTTATGTAATAACCTAGATTATGTGTTTGCAATGATATTAAGTGTTGTTATTTGGTAGGACTTATTAAAGTGATTTCGGAGAAATATCGCTAAAATTCTATTCGCAGGTTACTATTCGCGCGGGCACTATTCACCCCAAAAATGTCTTTTTCGTTTATTTCAAAATTTCTAATTTTTGTCATGGTGTTAATGTGATGGGTTAATAATCCAAGTGTTGGATTTTATTTGAGCCAAATTGGGATTTAATTAGAAGCCCCAAATTGCTTAAGGGTGGCCCAAACCCATGGAGCGACCCAAGACCCAACCCCATGACCCGTAACCCATGACCCATGAGGGAAATGGGTTACAAATCAGCTGAACATTGGAGAAAGAAGGAGTATACGAAATGAAGAATGAGGAGAGAAGGAGCAAAAAGGAATAAGAACATTTGGGAGAAGCAAATTCCTGCATTTGGCAAAGGAAAAGTGATGAAGAACAATTGGGGAGAAGGAGAGGGGAGTTACCCACACATTGGAGGAGCCAATTCCATCTTCCCATACATGGGGAGCTGATCATGCTAAGCATGCTCAGCCATTCCTTCCTCAAGCTGAGCTCAATTCATCCTCCTATAAGTACCAACCCTTGCTTGCCTTCCATTCCTTTGTTCATTGCTAAGTTAGAGCTGAAAATTGTGAGAGTTGTGAGAGTTGTGAGTATTGAGCGTATGGGTGAATTGGAGAAGGATAAAAGAGGAACTTGTAGCTGTAATCAATCCCACTTTCATCCTACAAAGAGCTTCAAGAGGTTAGTAGTTTAAAGCCTAGCTCATTTCCATTGTTGTTTCAACTTTCAGTTGATATTGCTTGCTTTGTGGGAATATATGTTGCTGAAATTGCTTTGATTGGCTCATGAACATGTATGAATGTTGTTAACTCTTTAAAAGCTTTGTTAATAATCAATGAAAGTGGAACAATGAATGAGAATCAAACCTATGCATAAGGAATCAAGAATGGACATTAATGGACTATTAGACATATATGGACTGATTTGGACAATTTAGGTAGTTTGATGCAAATTTAGTTTATGGTTGGTTGTGTACTTGTTGTGTATGCCTATAATGTGTTATGAAGTTGTGGGTATTGATTTCATTTGGAAATCTGGACTAGAACATAATTAAACTCTGCTCCAATATGAGTTTCTAAGCCATGCCCACAAACCGTTTGAGTTAATGTCCAAGAGAATGATTTCTCTAAGAATTGGGAACTAGGTGTTGATTAATTGATGAAGGAATATTATGTTACTTAGCTTAGCAATAGAAGCATGTTTTAAGTCATATTGACTTGTTGCATAATAGCTAAGACACAAGGAGGATTAATGAATTGGCCTAACCTTGAGTTTCATTGAAAACTAGTATGAACAATGGCCTTTGATTTAATTCTGGTAATGTTGTGTTATGTGTGTAATTTTAAGCTTTTGGGGTAGTATAATGCCCTGAGTTAGTAAGTCGTAGGCTTTGGAATGAACGCATTTCGACCTCGGATGAGGGAGTTATGACATTTGGGAGGAAAGGTGCCCAATCTGTCCAAAATAGTGAAAACTTAGCCTTGGAGGGACTTTCGGGCCAATTTTATGGCTAGTAAATGAGTCTGTAAAATTATGAATCCATGAGGATTTTGTAGTCCATGTTATAAGCTTTCCATAGCCTCCGGAATGGCCTAATTCCGATTTATAACGAAGAAGTTATGAAGGTTTGAAGTTTGTATGTCAAACTGCCAAAACGAGAAGGAAAACCAAGTGTTGGGGCCAGCGGCTTGGGTGCAGGCGCACTGGGGCATGGTGTGGGCGCACTGGGGCTGCTAGGCGCAGCTGGGCGCAGGTGGGGCGCGCGCGGGCGCGCGCGCGGGCGCATGGGCTTGACAGCTCTGACATCCTTTACTAAAATGGGCGTAACTTTCTCATACGAACTCCAAATTGGATGATTCAAGATGATTCGGAAAGCTAAGAAGTAGAACTACAACTTCCTATATTTAGAACTGTAATTTAATGACTTGAAAAAGAGGGCGTCGTACATGCACGTATGTAACGTGTAATGTTTCCAACGCTAAAAGATATTGTTTTAAGTTCTAGAACTTGTACATTATGGTTTATAATGACCTTAGCTTTAATCAATGATGAACTAGACAAGTATATGAGTATGCTAAACTTATGCAAATGAGGCGTATCGAGCGTGCGTTGTACAAACGCCGAAACATCGTATCAAGTGTGTGTAACCTTGTTTGATATTATGTTTCTAATTAGAATGAAACCTTATTGAGTAATGTAAACCAATATTTGACATTAATTATGTGGCTAATTGGTATGTGGATATGTACTCAAATATGTAGGACTTTTGAAGGACGATTAACGTCGAGTTATTAGCAAGCGCGTAAGGCAAGTTCCTTACCCTACTCAAGTTATATTGTGCAAAGTTTCCTAACTTCATTCCTTCTATATATTGAATACAAGTTTTCTACCTTACTCAATTTAAATTTGAGCAAGTGTTCTAATCCTTGTCTAGTCCTCGTTCCAGGCGAGCTTACCAACTTCATTCGATTATATTCTTACGAAGGCTATTTAATGTTCAAAGTTCATATTTACGTAATACATATATTATTGTGTGAATTCTATACTTATGCGAATCTTTCATATTTGCACAAACGTTCAAGATATGTTATTGACATAAACGGTTAAAGCTTTTAAGTTCACATTATGCATAAACTGTTTACAAAGAGTGTCAATGCCATTTGATTTGGCTAGACTAGTATCCATGATTTAGAAAGCTATCCAAACCAATTGTTTTGGTACGGACTCTTTGTAGAGATGAACAACCCTCATAGTGGGGAAAATATATATTTTTAGTCGGGGAACCGAGACGCGCGTAAGTAGAACGTTTGAGGCTTATGCATAACGCCGGGTATTTTAGGCTGATCACCTATTGTACCTGTATTTGTTGTTTTGGAGTTAATAGTGTAATACTGTTAATTCTAATGAAAGGTAAGTGCCATGGTGGCCACTCAGTGATTCCTACAATTGAAATAATTTGAAATCCTTGAATTCATTTGATATTCATCTAGTCCATAGTGACTCCTCAGTGATAGTAGAGATTTGTATTAAAACTTGAGAAATATTACTTTTGATTATGTATTATCCTTATTGTATACTTGCTGGGCAAACTTGTTGCTCACCCTTGCTTTCCTTAAAACATTTCAGTGGTTACCCATAGAGGCGAGAGCTCAGGAAAGGATAAAGGCAAAGGCAAAGCTACGAATTAGCTTTGTCCTACTATGTTATGATTATGCTATGTTTTAAGACTCGTTTAGAAATTATGTATTAAGTTATGTCATGTATTCAGGCTTATGTATTAGACCTTGTGTATTATGTTATGTTAGGTATTTGTATTGGTATCGAGACTTGGGACGAGAGTATTTATGTTATATCAATATAAATATTTCTATTATTCCGCAATTAGTTGTTAATAGTATGTGTTGGAGTTACACAGTGATGCACCGAATTCGAGGTTAAGGCAACCCGGATTTGGGGGCGTCACAGGTTGGTATCAGAGCTATAGGTTATAAACCTTAGGAAATGGAGAGTCCTTAGGCTATAACCTTAGAGAACATAGAGAGATAGAAAGTAATAAAACTCATGTAGAGTTACGTGATATAGACTTCGATTAGAAAGTTAGTAGTGTCGTGAAATGTATTTTCATTCCATGTAATGGATTTATATTTTGTTAAGAGATACTGATAGGTTTTGTTTGTTTTGTCTTGTATTTGTAGTATGCCAGAGATGGGAGAGCCAAGCAGAATCATGGAGGAAGAGCCACGTGACATCCATGTGGTGTTTAAGTCACCCTTTATAGTTGAGCCTATTACAGTAGTATTCCCAGCCGAAGAGGGATATGTGATGGAGTCTGATCCGGAGGAAGACCCGGAGGAGGACTTCAAGGAGAACCCCATAGGCAGTAATTCCTTAGATGAACCAGGAGAGTGCCCCATGATGGCACCACATATGAAGATGATCTGTTAGGGGAGTATGCTGATCGCATCATCGAGCAAGAGGATACAGTCCGGGAGTTGGAGCAGGAAGCTCAGGGACGACATGAGTGTCGACGCCGGGTTTTTCGCTTTGTGTGTCCTTTTTTAGTCTTTTCCAATTTTAGCCTCTTGATTAAATGATTTTTGGAAAAGGTCAGCATTAATGTCGACGGGGTTTTGAAAGATCGTTTTTTATGATGAGCCAATTAACCAGAGTCGCCAGTTGGTATATTTGAAATGGATGTACCAACTCATCCGAGTTTTCGTTTTTTATAAATCACTGGCTCATATGTGATTCCGAATTAATTGGTCTGTGAATCGAGATTCATAGAATTCGAGGGCTTGCTTAAGTGGGGGGAAGGTGTTAGGCACCCCTCGACTTCCGTGAAACACGGTTACCGCAATCTTGATGCTGTCCTATCCTTTAACTCATGAAATGTGTATATGTGCGGGTGTGTGTGTGTGTGTGTGTGCTTATGTGAATGTTGGGGTGAGTTTGTATGAGAGAATCATTTGGATTTTTAGGGGAAGTCGTGCTTTAATTTGGGAACGCTTCGAAATGTCTTTTCGGCCTACACGAGAAAGCTTTATGAAAAAGGTTTGATTTTAATTGTCAAAACTAGGAGATTTTCATTAGGTGACGTTTTGGCAAAAATAGGAGTTTATTAAGCCTTAGCAAAATAGGAATCGAGATTTATACGTTGCTTTCATAAATGATGGGCAATTTCTAGGATCTCTTTCGCCCTATACATCAAGGTTTAATAAAACATTTAATTTCTTTTATAAGACCCATTTTCGTGACATTTGAAAATAACTTCTTTTTAGCTTTCTCGTAAAATAGGATAGCATTTCCAATTTTTAGCCTCGTGATGCTAATATCCTACTTTGATTGATTTTAGAAAAGATCTTTATCGTTTAATCTTTGAAATCATTTTGGCGTCACGAAATCTAATCAAGCATAAACACGCGTCGGGGCTATTCACGGGCATGTAAGCCATCAAAATATCCCCGAACGTCAACAATCACATATTTCACTACTACGGGGCCTTAAACTCGATTCTCGCCTTGGCGTCATTTTAAGGCCCGATGGTTACATGTTACAAAACGAGCACCTTGAATCTATTACATACATCAAAACGTCCATCATCGGATTTGAACCACGGGGTCGCGTTCCTAGGCTCACACGAGATTACGACATGCCCACAAAATGAGTATTACATAACTAACCAACCCGGATTTATCTAATACACCATGATATCCGAAAATGACAATCTAAATAAGTTACACACAATGAATCACCATAAACAAGTTAGAAATTTCATCAATTGGATATCCTCGGGTTATTAGGAAGAATTGTGTTCCGGTGGAACCCTCACCAATAATCCCTAATCCATTATTGTTCAACAAGATACATGAAAGTTACATCTAATTTACCCAATCAATATGACATGAATTGCTAGAACAAATAGAAATTTTCACCTTGCAATTGATCTCAAATGGATGTGAACTTGTGTATTTGAATAGGATAAAGAGTGTATTTGATACAATCAAAATCAAAAGAATTAAATTCTCTCCTTTTTTTCTCTCTTTTCTTCCTATTTGATTGCAAAATTTCTCTCTTTTCCCCTCTATTTCTGTGCTTGTGCTGCTGTTGAAATCTCCTTCTTCTCCAAAATTACTAAACTCCCTGTATGCTGCACGAAACTGGGCTGAAATAGGCTGGCCAGAGCCAGCCGCCTGCCTTCCACTCACCCCGATTTCGAATTCCGTGTTTCGAGTTCCGTGTTTTTAAAAGGTGCACTATTTGGCCGCAGATCAATCCGCGGCTGGACGGTTTGACTTTCTCGTTTTCTGTGCCACGCCTCAATTTCCGTGCCGTAACGTCGGTTTTCGCTGACAGGCTCGTATTCGGCAGTCCGAGAATTTCCGGGAGACGTGCCACCTCATTCGGGAATGCCTGCTTCGGACGGCTTTATTGTCACGTCAGCCTTGGTCGCCAAAACATTGCGGTGGCGTCGGGCGCTCGCACTTGTGTCCATTCCTTTGCTCCCGCAAGCCGGTTCAATTGACGATTTTGCCCTCCTGTCATGGTTAGTACAAGGAACGCAAAATTTGGGTGTCTACAATGAGGTCTCTGTGCAGTTAGGGGCTATGGTCTACCGTCTCATGGCAAGGAATGTAGAACTAGTAGGAAATCTAAAGCAGTCCGAGCAGCGGGCGGGAAGCCTACAGGTGGAGAAGGAGGCTTTGCGAGCCCAGCTAGAGGTAGAGGTAACTGACCGCATCCAAATTGAGGAACAGCGGGATGACGCCTTAGAGCGAGCTGATGACTTAGAAGGTGAAGTGAGAAGGAAGAGGAGGAAGATGAACCGGATGGGCTATGCATTCAGCACGGCTATCGGTAGGTGGATAGATGGTGTCTGGCATTATCCGGTCGAGGAGGGGCAGACTCGCCACACTCTGAGCCGAGATCTGCTGGTCCGTATGGGACATTTGGAGTATAACAACGCCGTGGAACGCGGTATGCTTGGATAGACTAGTTAGTTATGTGTCTAGCAGTACATGATTTTGTATATGTAAATCCCGATCTTTTGTATTATGTGTGGGATAAGTTTTGTATACCCCAAGCCTTTATGCTTGATAAAGGGTACTATGTTAGTAAATCCCCATCTTTTGTGTACTAGGGGGTGAATGGTGACGTTCATAGCGGTGTGCTATAGGAAAATCACGTATGATGTACTGGCTATTAACTTATCAATGAAACGTTCTTATTAAATGTGTTGTTTAATTGTTAAATTACTTGGTAAACATTTGAATGGATTGGTTGTATAACCATGCAGCAATAATTGACTGTCAGAAGAAAAGTGTGAACCTTCGGACCTCGAACCGGTCGAGGGTAGTATTAAATAGTAGCACGTCGCTTAGACGATCGTGTTGTCTTACGATAATGCAGGCCAAGAAGTTACTAAGAAAAGGGTGTGTAGGCTAGTTAGCCTATATTGTAGACACAAAGAAGGAGGGAGTAAAAATAACAGATATACCGATAGTGAAGGACTTTCCAGACGTGTTTCCAAGCAATTTACCCGGTCTACCGCCAGACAGGGAAATTGAGTTTGCGATAGATTTAGCGCCAGGGACGGCACCAATTTTGAAAGCCCCGTATCTCATGGCGCCAGTGGAAATGAAAGAATTGTTGATCCAACTTCAAGAATTGTTGGACAATGGGTATATTCAGCCCAGTGTGTCTCCATGGGGAGCACCAGTTTTGTTTGTCAAGAAGAAGGACGGAACGATGAGGCTTTGTATCGACTACCGAGAGTTGAACAAGGCAACGATAAAGAACAAGTATCCGTTGCCAAGAATCGACGATCTTTTCGATCAACTTCAAGGAGCGAGGCATTTCTCGAAGATAGATTTGAGGACTGGATATCACCAGTTAAAGGTGAGGAGGGAGGATGTGCCAAAGACCGCGTTTCGAACGAGGTATGGGCACTATGAATTTTTGGTGATGTCTTTCGGTCTAACGAACGCGCCAGCCGCATTTATGGATTTGATGAATCGAATTCTCAAACCATACCTAGACAAGTTTGTGGTAGTTTTCATCGACGACATCCTAATTTATTCAAAGACCGAAGAGGAGCACGCCAGCCATCTGAAGGCGATACTAGAAACGCTGAGGAGAGAGAAGTTGTACGCGAAATTTTCCAAATGCGAATTCTGGATGGAAAGGGTACAATTTCTAGGGCATGTTATAGACAAAGATGGAATCTCAGTGGACCCTGCGAAAGTGGAAACAGTGAGTAACTGGGATCAACCGAGGACGCCAACGGAGGTGCGAAGTTTCTTAGGGTTAGCCGGGTACTATCGACGATTTATCCAGGACTTTTCTAAGATAGCGACCCTGTTACTAATCTAACGAGGAAGACTGTGAAGTTTGTGTGGACGGAGAAGTGTGAGGAAAGCTTTACGGAGTTGAAGAAGAGATTGAGCGAGTCACTTGTGTTATCCCTACCGGATGATACAAGAGGTTTTGTAGTGTATAGTGATGCGTCACACTGAGTTCTTGGTTATGTTCTAATGCAGCATGACAAGGTCATTGCGTATGCATCATGTCCATTGAAGGACTATGAAAAGCGATACCCTACCCACGACTTGGAGTTAGCCGCGGTAGTTTTTGCCCTGAAGATTTGGAGGCACTATCTTTATGGGGAGAAATGTGAGATATATACGGACCACAAAAGTCTGAAGTATATCTTCACCTAGAAAGAGCTCAATATGCGACAAAGGAGGTGGTTAGAATTAATCAAAGATTACGACTGCGAGATTCTTTATCACCCGGGGAAGGCAAACCTAGTAGCGTTGAGTAGAAAGGGAAGGGAGAGCTTGTTCAGGCTGACAACACAGGAGGAGCTAGTGAAGGAAATGACGCGACTAAAGATAGAAGTGAAAAGTCCGAGAAGGGCAGCATAGCGCTTATTCGTAATGGAAGCTCGCCCGACGTTGCTAGATAAAGTACAGGAGACACAGAGAAATGATGAGGAATGTGAGAAGATAAAGGAAAGAGTAGCAGAAAACGATGAAGAAAAGTTCAGATTAGATAAAGATGGTATCTTGCGATTTGAAGAACGTGTGTAGGTGCCAGCCGTGACCGAACTAAGAGAAGAAATCTTGCATGAGGCACATAACTCACCATATTCTGTTCACTAGGAAGCACAAAAATGTACAGGGATCTCCGTAAACATTTTTGGTGGCCAAATTTGAAGCGAGAGGTGGCAGAGTGCGTCAGTAAGTCTCTTACCTGTCAACGGGTCAAGGCAGAGCATCAGAGACCGAGTGGACTACTTCAACCACTTAAGATACCAGAATGGAAATGGGAGGACTTCCGAGCACACAGAAGGGCTATGATGCAATCTGGCTTATTGTGGACCGATTGACGAAGTCAGCGCACTTACTACTAATAAGGATCCGATTCAATTTAAATCAGTTAGCAAAGTTGTATATAAAGGAAGTTGTTTCAAGACATGGAGTGCCGGTGTCAATCGTTTCCGATCGAGATCCGCGCTTCACGTCAAATTTTTGGAAGAGCTTGCAGGAAAGAATGGGAACACAGCTGAGGCTAAGTATTGCTTATCATCCTCAAACTGACGGACAGAGTGAGAGAACAATACAGACGGTGGAAGACATGCTTAGAGCTTGTGTGATGGATTTCAAGGGAAGCTGGGATGACCACTTACCCCTCGTAGAATTCGCTTATAATAATAGTTATCACGCAAGTATCGGTATGCCACCGTACAAAGCTCTCTACGGAAGAAAGTGTAAAACACCGTTATGTTGGGATGAAGTCGGAGAGAGGCGACTATTGGGACCAGAACTAGTTCAGCAAACGGCAGATATTGTTGGGACAATAAGAGCCAGATTGGTAGCAGCCCAAGATCGGCAGAAGAAATATGCAGATTTACACCGTCAAAGCCGAGAGTTTGAAAGTGGTAGTTTTGTGTTTTTGAAAGTATCTCCTTGGAAGGGGAAGATCCGATTCGGCAAGAAAGGAAAATTGAGTCTGAGGTTCGTAGGACCATTTGAGGTCTTGAGAAGGGTAGGTGAAGTGGTGTACGAGGTAGCTTTACCTCCCGAGCTGGAGCATATCCACAATGTGTTCCATGTCTCAGTGCTACGACCATATAAACCCGATTACAAGCACGTTATATCCTATGAGCCCGTCCAGATCAAGAAGGATCTCACGTACGAGGAAATTCCTATTCAGATAACTGATAGGAAGGAGCAAGTATTAATGAATAAAGTCATACCATCGGTGAAGGTAGTTTGGCGAAACCACGATGTCGAGGAGGCTACGTGGGAGTTAGAGGATAAAATGAAGCAGAATTATCCCCACCTTTTTGTTTAGTCGAAATTCTGGGGACAGAATTCTTATAAGGAGGGGAGGATGTAACGACTATGAATTTTGCATGACTTTGTAATATACGCTTATAATTATTATTTAATGGATGAATTTTTATTAATATTATTTTATGTGATGTAATTAAAGGTTATGTAATAACCTAGATTATGTGTTTGCAATGATATTAAGTGTTGTTATTTGGTAGGACTTATTAAAGTGATTTCGGAGAAATATCGCTAAAATTCTATTCGCGGGTTACTATTCGCGCGAGCACTATTCGCCCTAAAAATGTCTTTTTTGTTTATTTCGAAATTTCTAATTTTTGTCATGGTGTTAATGTGATGGGTTAATAATCCAAGTGTTGGATTTTATTTGAGCCAAATTGGGATTTAATTAGAAGCCCCATTTTGCTTAAGGGTGGCCCAAACCCACGGAGCGACCCAAGACCCAACCCCATGACCCGTAACCCATGACCCATGAGGGAAATGGGTTACAAATCAGTTGAACATTGGTGAAGGAAGGAGTATACGAAATGAAGAATGAGGAGAGAAGGAGCAAAAAGGAATAAGAACATTTGGGAGAAGCAAAATCCTACATTTGGCAAAGGAAAAGTGATGAAGAACAATTGGGGAGAAGGAGAGGGGAGTTACCCACACATTGGAGGAGCCAATTCCATCTTCCCATACATGGGGAGCTGATCATGCTAAGCATGCTCAGCCATTCCTTCCTCAAGCTGAGCTCAATTCATCCTCCTATAAGTACCAACCCTTGCTTGCCTTCCATTCCTTTGTTCATTGCTAAGTTAGAGCTGAAAATTGTGAGAGTTGTGAGAGTTGTGAGTATTGAGCGTACGGGTGAATTTGAGAAGGAGAAGAGAGGAACTTGTAGCTGTAATCAATCCCACTTTCATCCTACAAAGAGCTTCAAGAGGTTAGTAGTTTAAAGCCTAGCTCATTTCCATTGTTGTTTCAATTTTCAGTTGATATTGCTTGCTTTGTGGGAATATATGTTGCTGAAATTGCTTTGATTGGCTCATGAACATGTATGAATGTTGTTAACTCTTTAAAAGCCTTGTTAATAATCAATGAAAGTGGAACAATGAATGAGAATCAAACCTATGCATAAGGAATCAAGAATGGACATTAATGGACTATTGGACATATATGGACTGATTTGGACAATTTAGGTAGTTTGATGAAAATTTAGTTTATGGTTGGTTATGTACTTGTTGTGTATGCCTATAATGTGTTATGAATTTGTGGGTATTGATTTCATTTGGAAATCTGGACTAGAACATAATTAAACTCTGCTCCAATATGAGTTTCTAAGCCATGCCCACAAACCGTTTGAGTTAATGTCCAAGAGAATGATTTCTCTAAGAATTGGGAACTAGGTGTTGATTAATTGATGAAGGAATGTTATGTTACTTAGCTTAGCAATAGAAGCATGTTTTAAGTCATATTGACTTGTTGCATAATAGCTAAGACACAAGGAGGATCAATGAATTGACCTAACCTTGAGTTTCATTGAAAACTAGTATGAACAATGGCCTTTGATTTAAGCTTTTGGGGTAGTATAATGCCCTGAGTTAGTAAGTCGTAGGCTTTGGAATGAACGCATTTCGACCTCGGATGAGGGAGTTATGGCGTTTGGGAGGAAAGGTGCCCAATCTGTCCAAAATAGTGAAAACTTAGCCTTGGAGGGACTTTCGGGCCAATTTTATGGCTAGTAAATGAGTCTGTAAAATTATGAATCCATGAGGGTTTTGTAGTCCATGTTATAAGCTTTCCATAGCCTCCTGAATGGCCTAATTCTGATTTATAACGAAGAAGTTATGAAGGTGAAATAATATTCTAAATTTCTAAAATTATTCTAAATGATAAATAAATCATTTAAATAATATACTAAAATTCTAAAAATGTTAGAAATGATAATTAAATCATTTAAAAATACTTTTAAGATTGTAAAAATTATTTAAAAATACTACCAAGCTTGTGAAAATTATTTAAAAATAATATTAAGTTTCTAAAAATATTATAAATGATAATTAAATTATCTAAGTTAATATTTAAGCTATTAAATAAAGTTTTATTGATAAACCTACGTGTTTAAGTGTCTATTAACGATATAGAAAGGCCGAATCAACGTCGAATCTTATTGATACTTGACTAGTTTAATTCGATATGTGTTATTATAAATTCTAACACTTATTATTGATATAAATAGACTACGTGACGTAGATAGACAACGTAAACTAAACATACTACGCACAGGCAAGTCTCCAAACCTTGTTACCTTTATGCAAGTATTATACATTTTGCTATCAATTGTTGTGAAGTTATTGCTTCTTGATTCAGCATAACTTAAGAAATGAATTATTATTCATATATTGATTATCCGAGCATGAATTGTTGTGTCAAGCCAAATTGTTTGGTACGACATCTTATACTGAGTATACAAACACCCTATATGGGTTGTTATTGTCAATAATATATTGACATCTAGTGCATGTTGGGCACGATTAGGATGATATGCATACTCTTAGGATATCGAATAGGCTGATCCCCTAAAAGATATCTGAATAAAGCTCTTTTAAGTCATTGAAGACTGATAGAACTGGTTGAAACAAATGGTTCATGTATTGAACCCTCAGTTGGCAAAAGCTTTTGAACTTCTTTCAAATCAAACACATTGTGTTTACATTTTTGAAATAAACTTGCTGAGCATTCTGTAGCTCATCCTTGCATAAAACTTTCCTTTGCAGTTTTAGATGGTAGTCCCGAAACTTCATGGACGGACAAGGGAAAAAGTCGTGTTAATTAGTTTTATCTTACTATTTTGAATAAATTCAAGTCTTATAGGACTTTGTTGTAATAAGAACATAGTACTGAGAATGTTGTAATCAAACTTAAGGTTATGAAATATATATCATCTTTTGTTATATCTCTTGCGTTGTATTTACATTCTTAGTTAAGTTAGAAAGTAGCCTTTGATCTAGTACAGTATTCATATGAACTATACATCTGAATGAGGGTATTTAAATGATATTAGATTTAGATTTGAATGATATGTATATAAATATGAAATATATACATAGATTTAGAATGAATGAGTTAATAGTTAATTATTGTAACGATCGCGAGTCGTGGGTAGCTTGGTAATTCGAGCTTATGAATATTATTGAATAAAATAGTCTTTTATGAATAATATTATGTGTTAAGCGTTTAAAGGTTATATTATAACCTAGACTATGTGTAGACGATGATTAGTAACTATGAAAGTTTTCGTATAAGCTAATTTGGTAGTTTCGAGAAATATCGCTAGAGTACTATTTATTAGATTAAATAAATAGTTGAAGGATAATATTATTGAACGAGTTATTTGTTGTAAATACGCTAACCCGAATTATGGGCGAGATTTATGTGCGATGATGTATATGATTATGGGGAGTTAATCGTGAAGAGCAGTAATCGCGGATCGTGAATACCCTTGTAATTTGGGTTTATTAATATTATTAAATAGATTAAATATTATTTTTATGTGGCGTCCTTTAAGGTTATTTTATAACCCGGATGACGTGAATGTATGAATTTTTATGCATTGTTGAACCGTATGAGTGAATAATTAATTTCGCGAAGAATAGCAAATCACTATTTACGGGCACGTTTTCCGAGACACTATTCACGCCCAAATATTTTTACGACTTTTTCGATTTCTATTAATTTCGTTAAGACATGTATGCAAAGGAATAATTTTTCCGAGCGTCCGAAATTTTATTTGAGTTGTACGTGATTTTATCCGTATTCGAAATGTATTATATGGGTGTTCCGAATATATAAACAAATCCTATAATAATTATTTTTACGCGTCCCAATATTTTATGGGAGTACCCATTTTAATTATGGGTAGAGTTATTGAGCAAATTGGGTACAAAAGTGGGAGTATTCGGATATATTTTTGTGTATTTATTTTGGCTTATCACCCCAAGTGGGAACCAACTCAACTCTTTGGGCCAATGAGGAGTGAGTTAAGGATAGATTGCCGGCAAGAGGAGGGGTTGGCAAGCACAATGTATTGGACCTCCCATTTTTGCAAACATCCCTCTTGGCTTACTCCCTCCATTCTCCCGAGGCTCTCTCTCTCCCATACCATTCCATTTCATTTTCTCTCATTCCTTTCCAAGTTGGTTCTGCAGAAAATAGAAGGGCGAAGAGAGAGAGAGAGAAAGCATTGAAGGAAGAAGAAGAAGAAGAAGAACAAGAAAAGAAGAAAAAAACGTGCGGGAGAAAGAAGAGGAGAAGAAGGAGGAGCTCGGGAGGCCAAGGAAAAGAAATAGGGAGAGCTTCAAGCTCTTGTAGAGTCCAGTGGCATCAAGGAGAAACATTCAAGAGGTAGTCATTATCTTCAAACCCTCTCTCTTCTATTTTTGAGTTTCGTAAGCTTTTCAAGCTTTTGTGATGGGTTTTGAGTTTTCTTGCGATTTTTGTTGTTGTTATTAGTTGGGGTTGCTTAATAATGTTGCCTAGAGACTTTGTAAGCCATTAATAACAATAAAGTGGAACAAAAATGAAGAAAATCTGTACATATGCTTAAAGGAGGATGAACTTTGGACATTTTTGGACAAATGGACCATTCAGACGAATTTTAGAGGACATGTAGCTTTGATTTTGTGTTTGGTTAATTTGTTTATTGGTATGATGTTATACTTCCATGGGTTATGAAGTTAACCTAGTTGGAATAGAGTAAAAAGGAGTTAAAACAAAGATTTGGTGATGATTCTAGTGAAGAACACCAAGAACAACAAGAACACGAAAATATATCATGAGTTGATACTTTGGCCTAAGATTTGGCCATGTTAATTTTAATGTATAGCTCTAAATTTTTGATATGTTGTAGCTCTATGTCTTAGGAGTCCATAGAGTCCAGAATGGACCAATTTGAACGACTAGAGAAGGAGTTATGGTGATCGGAAGTAAGATAGGTCAGGGAAAACCAAAAACAGAGCATGTTGGATAAAGGGTCACTTGGGCTGCTGCCGGTTGGGCGTAGGGCGCGCCCCTGGTAAGGCCATTTGGGCGCGGGGCACGCCAGACCTGCAGTTGGCTAGACAATTCTCACGTCCTTTACTAAAATTAGCATAACTTTCTTATACGAACTCGGATTAAGTTGATTCAAGATAATTTGGAAAGAGGAAGAGTAGACCTACAACTTTCGTTTAATAAGTTTTAATATTTGAGGTCGGGATCAATTTCCAAGTTGACTATTTCTAGGACTGATGTGTTTTTGAGGGCAATCGGAGGGCGTCGGGCATGCGCTTATGCACGTGTAATGCTCCCGACCATGTAAGATGATGTTCTAAGTCCTAGAACATGATTATTATGATTTATAATTATGCTTAACATTAACCATTGAGTATTAGATAAGTCGAATGAGCGTACTAAGCATACGCAAATCCATGTCGCTTAGGCATTCGAGTGGACAAGTTTAGTGTATGGACGTGCAAACGTCGTAACGCCGTAACAAGTGTGTATAACCTTGTTTAATATTTTGTTTCTAATAATAATGAAACATGATAGTGTATTATAACCCAATGTATGAGCATGCTAAGCACATGCAAAAGAGGTGAATTAGGCGTGTGACGTGTAAACGTCGAAACACCGTGTAAAGTATTAATGAACTTAAAAAGTGTTTCGGTTCAAATGAAACGAACATTATAAGATATAAAATGGGGTTATTATAATCCAATAAGTATTGATAATGATGAGGTTCGTAACGTTTTCAAACGACGCGACGCCAAGACATGTTTTAGAGTTAATCGCGTTAATTGTCTATAATGTGCGAACAATATGAGATAAGAATTATTATAATGTGAACTAATATATGAACCCGTTTTAGTGGCTAATTTGGCAAGGAACGCTTAAGGCAAGTTCTTTCAGTAACTTGTTGACTTGTTTAAATGTATTGACGTACATGACTTAATTACTAAATCTTTCACTGTTATGTGGATTATATGCAAGCATGATTAAAGTGTGCATAATGTGCAACAATGTGACTATATTGTTCTATGTGGGACTTGAATTATTGTAAATATACATTGTGAGATGCATGAGGTATGCTATGAGATGCATGATGCATATATATAGATGAAATGCATAAGATTTATAATGCACGAGTAAGATGCATAGTATGAGAATCATGATGCATGGATAAAATGCAAACTTATGTGCTATGTAAGGCATGAAATGTGAAAATTGTTGGTTCTTGCTAAGCCGTCATGCTCATTCTTGCAAAAATAAAACTTTTGCAGATTTACGATGCAATGCAATTATCTTGATATCGTGATGATAAGGATTAGAGGCGCATTAAATGCCCCTTTACTATAATTATTTAGCTGTGATGACGGTATATGATGTACATGAATTTGACTTGTAAACCTTGAGTTAGAAATGAAAGTTATCCATCATAGTATTTATGATGTCATTATGTTAGTTACTTGTTATAGTAAACTACAAGGATGCCAATGATGTATAAAGGACAGTTTTATAGCGAATGTAAAGTTGTTGAATAACTTTGCGAATATTTCAGGGATTGAATAGAGTCAGAATCTGAACCTTGCGTTCACACATGAGATATTGTAAAGGACCATGGTACTTATTCAACCTTGATCATAAGTGTATTATTTAAGGTCTTCATGCCTGGGATTAGATGAGGATGTAATATTATTATAATTACATATTTGTAGTAAGCCTATGTTGCATGGGTTGTACCGCGACGCACCGGACCCGGGTTCAAGGTAAGACCTGAGTTTCGGGGGCATTACAATGACGCCTAGAAATGTTCCCTACTCTTTGACAACAATCACATTTCAGCACAAAAATATGGGCGTCCTTGAACAACATTGGCCAGTAAAAACCCGATTGAAGAACCTTCGCAGCTATTCTCTCACCACCAAAATGTCCTCCAAAAGCTGAAGAATGACACTGTTGCAAGATACTCTTCATTTCAAACTGAGGTACACATCTTCTGATTAGTTGATCTTCACGTTGCCTAAACAAAAATGGCTCGTCCTAAAAATAGTGTTTCATATCATGCAAGAACTTTCTTTTCTGTTGATAGCTCAGCTCGGGAGGAAGCACATAACTCACCACATAATTCACGTAGTCAGCATACCACGACATTTCCTGTATGATAGTGAAAAGTTGTTCACCAGGGAAAGACTCATTGATCATGACATCATCCCCCATCTTTGGATCTGCATTTTTCAGTCTTGATAGATGATCCGCCACTTGATTCTCGGTTCCCTTCTTATCCCGAATCTCAAGATTAAACTCCTGAAATAATAAAACCCATTGAATCAAGCGTGGTTTTGCATTCTTCTTTGCTATCAAGTACTTTATGGCTGAATGATCAGTATACACAATAACCTTTGTGCCAATGAGATAAGCACGAAATTTGTCAAAAGCATAGACAATAGCAAGCAATTCTTTCTCAGTGGTCGTATAGTTGAGTTGTGCTCCTGATAGAGTTTTGCTAGCATAATAGATCACATGGAGCACTTTGTCTTTGTGATGGCCCAAGACGGCACCAATTGCAAAGTCACTAGTGTCGCACATTAACTCAGATGGAAGATCCCAATCCGGAGCCATGATAACAGGAGCACTCACAAGCTTCTCCCGTAGTGACTCAAAGGCTTCTAAACATACTTGTCGAAAATAAATGGGGTATCCTTTTCAAGAAGACTGCATAGTGGCTTTGCTATTTTAGAAAAGTCCTTAATGAACCGCCTGTAAAATCCAGTATGACCAAGGAAATTTCGAATGCCTTTTACTGTTGATGGTGGTGAAGTTTCTCAATGGTCTCAATTTTTGCCTTATCTACCTCCAGCCCCTTTGATGATACTCTATGCCCCAAAATTATGCCTTCTTGTACCATGAAGTGGCATCTCTCCTAATTTAGAACCAAATTTGTTTCGATACATCGTTTAAGCACCTTGATTAGGTTCTCTAGGCATAGGTCAAATGAATCTCCAAAAACTGAAAAATCATCCATAAATACCTCCAAGCCTTGTTCGACCATGTCAGAGAAGATTGCCATCATACATCTCTAAAAAGTGGCGGGTGCATTACATAGTCCTAACGACATCCTTCTGAAAGCAAATGTCCCATATGGACAAGTAAATGTCATTTTCTCTTGATCCTCAAGAGAAATAGCAATTTGATTGTAGCCGACCATGTCAACTACGTCCAAGCCTTGTTCGACCATGTCGGAGAAGATTGCCATCATACATCTCTGAAAAGTGGCGGGTGCATTACATAGTCCGAACGACATCCTTCTGAAAGCAAATGTCCCGTATGGACAAGTAAATGTCGTTTTCTCTTGATCCTCAGGAGAAATAGCAATTTGATTGTAGCTTGGATGATTGTAGCTAGAATACCCATCTAATAGATAGTAGAATTCATGTCCCGCTAATCTGTCAAGCATTTAATCGATTAATGGAAGAGGAAAATGATCTTTGCATGTGGCCTTGTTTAGCTTCCTGTAGTCTATCCAACTCTCCATCCGGTAACAGTTCGAGTCGAGATCAACTCGTTGTTTTCATTGGAGACCAATTTCATACCTCCCTTCTTTGGAACGCACGGCACAGGACTGACCCATGAACTGTCTGAAATGGGGTAAATGATGCCTGTATTGAGCCATTTGATTATCTCCTTCTTCACCACTTCCATCATGATGGGGTTCAATCTTCGTTGGTGCTCGATCACAGGTTTGTCATCATCCTCAAGTATGATTTTATGCATGCAAAATGCATGACTAATGCCCTTAATATCAGCGATAGACCATCCTAACGCTGCCTTGTACTCCCGTAGCACTCTTAACAGTTTATTTTCCTGCACATCATTAAAGTAGACACAATAATAGGCAAAGTACTAGCATTACCCAAATACGCATACATCAAGTGAATAGGTAATGGTTTGAGCTCCAAAGTGGGTGGCTCCTCCCATGAGGATTTTGCAATGGCACTAGGACTTCTTGTTATATCTAATGATTCAAACTATTGCTCTAACCTGATAAAGCGTGGGGGAACATCCAACAGTTTCACCATCACATTAGGAAAAAGAGTTTCACCCTCAAGTGAATCGCCAAGCAAACCTTCAAAAGGATCAACTACATAATTTGTTGTGAACACTTCGTTCACTACTTCATCAATTAAGTCCATCCTGAAGCATTCTTCCTGCACATTAGGGAACTTCATTACTTTAAATACATTAAAGGTTACCTCTTGATCCTGGACACGCATAGTTAGCTCTCCTTTTTGCACATCAATCAACGTTTTGTCTGTGCCTAAAAATGGTCTTCTAAGGATAATCAGTATTTCCCTGTCGTCCTCAAAATCAAGGACAATGAAATCCGCTGGAAAAATAAACTTGTCCACCTCGACAAGTATATCTTCTACTATGCCTCTAGGATAAGTGAGTGACCTGTCTGTAAGTTGCAATGTAACATTAGTAGGTTTCATCTCACTTAATCGCAACTGTTGATAAATTGAGAGTGGCATTAGATTGATGCTAGCCCCCAAAGCACACAAAGCCTTACTGAAAAACTAGTTACCGATTGTGCAAGGAATTGTGAAACTCCCTGGATCTTTCAATTTTGGTGGTAACTTTCTTTGTAAAACAGCACTACATTCTTTGGTCAATGCAACCGTTTCGAAATCTTCAAGCCTTCTCTTTCTTGACAAAATGTCCTTCATGAACTTTACATAACTAGGCATTTGTTCCAATGCCTCAGCGAATGGAATGTTTATGTGCAATTTCTTGAAGACTTCCAAGAACTTAGAAAATTGCTTGTCCAACTTTAATTTCTGCTAACTTTATGGGAACGAGACTGGTGGATAAATAGGACCTTGTTTACTTCCCTCTGATTTAGAAACTAGCTCACTTTCCTTCTTTTCTTGCTCCTTCATCTTTCCTTCCTCTTTCTCTGCATTTTCCTCCTCATCAACTATTTTTAATGGAGGAT
Source organism: Aralia elata (assembly GCA_034770075.1). Classification (NCBI taxonomy): domain Eukaryota; kingdom Viridiplantae; phylum Streptophyta; class Magnoliopsida; order Apiales; family Araliaceae; genus Aralia; species Aralia elata. The sequence goes on along the minus strand of CM068387.1, from coordinate 34,878,795 downwards.
CCTCAACTACCTCAGGTAACTCTTTACCGCTACGCAATGTCACTGCTTTACAATGCTCTTTACCTTCCCTTTTTGGGTTAACTTCAGTATCACTGGGTAAGGCACCTAGAGGGTAGATGTTGAGGGCACTAGCTATCTGGCCTATCTGAAGCTCTAGATTTCAAATTGAAGCACTATGTTGTGCAATTGATCTAGCCATTAACACTTCCGTACTAGGTTTCATATCTAGTTGAGGAGGGGACGAATTTGGGACTTGCTGATGTGAATTGTTTTGATTTTGGAATCCTGGAGGGTATTGCTGCCTTGGAGCAGAATACTGATTCTGTAATATTTCGAACCCTAATAAGATTTGTATATGTAAATTATATGTTTATTAAATGAAATTTCTTGTTCCGACTTTGTGTTATGTGATTATATATTTTATTAAAGAATTAGGTCAAATAAAATTATTTTCGAAGCTGATTAGTCGTGCTTACACGGACAAAATTAAATGATTTGTCGTGCTTCCGATGATTTCATCGAGAAGCGTCTCGGCAAATTATTTTGGTAAGCTGTTGTGTCGTGTTTAGAAATGACGAAGTGATTTGCCGTGCTTCGGAGTTAATATAATATTATATTAACTGATAAAAATCTAAAATAAGTTAAATAGAGTTTACAATGATAAATTGAATTATAAAACCCTAATTAGAAAACCTAATTGGTAAAATTTATCCGAATTGGTAAATCAAAACCCTAATTACTACACAAGAATCTTAATTGATATAATTAGATTCTAAGTAATAAATCATAATATTAATTATGAATCATAGAATTTATATTAAAACGCTAATTGAAGGTTTAAACCCTAATTCGTGAATTAGGAAACCCTAAACCATAATTAAGAAACCCTAATTCTAGTTATGCTATCTTAATCTATAAATTATGAAATGTTAAACCTTAATTATGATATATAAGCTTAATTAAGGTATTACTAGACTTAATTAAACAACCTAACAATTAAGCAAATCACATAGCACACATAAGTTAATAAACTATCGTAAATCCTATAAGACACTTAATATAATTAATCCTGATAATATTTAATTCACCTCTTAGTATTATTAGTCCACTAATAACACTTTTATTCGTTTACTAATATTATTAACATCTTAATAATATTTTAATCATCCAATAATACTTTAATCTAATATTATTAATCTCTTAATAATATTTTAATTCTCATATCATTAATAATATTTTAATCTAATATTATTAGCCATTTTAATAATATCTTAATCATTTATTAATGCTTAAAACAATTATTATTACCCATTCAATAATATTTCCATAAAGTTTTAATCTTAATATTTCTTTGTTTACTTAAAAATATCAAATTCTTATATTACAAATATCATAGCAATATTTTAATAAGTTATTAGGCGAATAAACAATTTATTTTAATTGTTTTACCCTTTATTAAACAACTTATTTAATACCCATAAAAGGTCATAAATATTATTTATCATAATAGATTGCCAAAATACCTCACATAGGTTAGATTACACCATAATAGGAGTACCTAAGCTTTAACATCCTATTTTTCTTATTTATGACATTATTTAACCATTTATTTTCTTTTAAGCATAACTATAATATTATTATGAAAAATAGCAAACAAGTTTGAAAAATTATTATCTTCTGCATCTGGACAACAATATATGAACCAACAATAATTTACAAATTTTCCTGGAATTTTAGAAAATGATTTACTATTTTTAAAGTACTCAAAACCTCTGAATCTTGTTATATTTTTCATACATCGAGTTTTGCTCAGAAAATTCTGATATTTTCAGGGTACACTCTCATAATGTATATACACATACTGTAAAAATTTCATATTGTTTCAAGGTACACACAGTGAGAAGTCCGAGTATGAAGATTTAGGAGTCCTTCACGGTAAAAGCCATTACACAAAAACTACATATCGAAACGTGTTCGTTCTTTTTCCTACTTGTAGATACTTCTTAAGGTACCTATGTGATTTTTTTCAGATTTTTAAAAGATCCATAATTGGCCGAAACAATCTTTGGAAAAACGAGGACAACAAGCTTCTTGGTTTTAAGACTTTAAATGGACTGTTTCGGGGAAAACAGCCCACATGGCTGCAAAACTTGATGATTTCTGTTCTACCACTTGGGTTTACTAGCTAACTCATGTACCTAGTACCCCCCTTTTGACGGATCACAAATCCAAGTTGTAGATCTCAAGTTATGGGTGATCCAAATGAAGAAAAGCTAGGGTTTTTATCCTTTAAGAACATAAGTCCCTTTTCTTGCTTTGAATCTCCATTCTAACAGTCAAGAGGATTAGATCTATACATGAAGCATGAAGATCTAATGATTCTTGAGTCTTAGAACAAAATCTCTCAAAAACTATGAAAATAAAACAAAGTAAGAAAGAAGGAAATGGTTTAGGGTTTTACCTTGATCTTGTAGCTACTCTCCTTGATCTACCAAAGTATGTGATGAACTTGGGATGCATGAACTATGCTAATCTCACTCTCTTTTCCTCTCTAAGCTCTTACTCTATGTTCTTGCTTGAGAGAAATGAAAGAAGGAGATGAAAAGAAGAAATGAACTTGAAATGAAATGAAAGGATAGAATATTTGCAAGTATAATGCTAAATTAGAATTCATGCTATTATCCCCCACATCTTTCTTGCCCCTTGGATATAAGAGTTCACCTTATCCCTTCCATTTAGCTTTAATCTTATCTTTAAGTGTGCTAATTAGATTTTCCACCAATGGGAGCTTGACAACCTTGTCCTTTGTGTAAGAGTTACTAACATCCCCCATATCTTTGTTGTCCCTTGGATAAAAGGCTTACTAATTGGATAATAGTAAGAAACCTCTACCTTTTGTCATCATGGAGCTAGTGAGTAGCCTTGTGTCACTAGGGTGGCTAGTTGACATCTTAGGAAGCTATGACATAATAGGAAGTTACTTGACATGATAGGAAGCTATGATATTAAGTCTACAACTTCAACTTCCAAGACAAGCTAGCTACTTAATTAAAATAAAGTTTGAAATCAACTTACTCCTCCTTTCTCCTAAGTGCACGGCAAGGAGGGATTTTGTCCCAAAATATTGTCCCAAATAGCTTTAAATAAATAAACAATTGTTACACATTTAATAAATCAAGTGGCTAGGTTTTGGACCACACATTAAATACCATTGGGCTTCTAATTCAAATGATTAAGCTAATAAAAATTCAAATCTATTTAATGCAATATTGGGTCATTTAATTTATGATAGCTCATTTAATAAGCCAAATAATTAATACCTAAATTCATGATTAATATAAATGATTGGACTAGGTTCATTAATTAAGTAACTTAGTCAATTAGTAAATAAATTACTAACTTAACTATTAATTATTATTATCCAATTTGGACCATATCTCATTAACAACTACTTTCATTAATTAACCCACACACTTTATTTACTAACTATATTCAATTTACTTGAATACTTAATTTAGTAAATACCTTGTCAACTTTATAGATATAAAGCCTTAGGGTTTGCTCACTAGTTTAAATATACTACTAGTGATTCCCTTAACACAAATTTATATCAGTAAATCACATAGTCACATAATCCACCAATACACTCAAAGGTTTAAGTAAGAACACAAAGTTAACTCATTAAAATTAAAATTATATTTAATTAATAATGACGTTCAAAATTCACGGGCATTACATCCCTCCCCCCTTATAAAAATTCCGTCCTCGGAATTGCAAAAATAGGGTTACTCAAATAAAAACGGATAATTTGCTTTCATTTTCTCTTCGAGTTCCCACGTAGCTTCTTCGACTGCGTGATTCCTCCAGAGAACCTTGACGGAATGGATGGTCTTGTTTTCTAAGCTTCTATTCATTCCTATCGAGAATCTGGACGGGAACCTCCTCGTACGTTAAGTCCTTCTCGACTTGGATTGGTTCATAGGAGATAACGTGCTTATAGCCTGGTTTATACGGCCGCAACACTGACACGTAAAACACGTTGTGAATGTGCTCAAGTTCAGGAGGTAACGCTACCTCGTACGCCACCTCGCCGATTCGCCTCAAAATCTCGAACGGTCCTATGAACCTAGGGCTCAATTTGCCCTTCTTCCCAAACCGGATCTTTCCTTTCCAAGGAGATACCTTCAAAAATACAAAGCTACCAACTTCAAAGTCCCGCTTCTGACGATGTAAGTCGGCATATTTCTTCTAGCGATCTTGAGCTGCTACCAGCCGGTTTTTGATCAGTCGCACGATGTCTGTAGTCTGCTGCACCATTTCTGGTCCCAGCAATCTTCGCTCCCCAACCTCGTCCCAACACATCGGGGTTCGACATTTCCTTCCATATAGCGCTTCGTATGGTGGCATGCCGATACTGGCGTGATAGCTATCGTTGTAAGCAAACTCCACCAGTGGCAAATGGTCATCCCAGCTGCTCTTTAAATCTATCACGACGGCCCGAAGCGTATCTTCTAAGGTATGAATCGTTCGCTCGCTCTGTCCGTCAGTTTGAGGATGATACGCTGTACTCAACTTCAACTGCGTCCCCATTCTTGCCTGCAGACTTTTCCAAAAATTCGACGTGAAGCGCGGATCTCTGTCAGATACAATTGATACCGGCACTCCATGTTGTGACACTATCTCTTTCACATAAAGCTTTGCTAATTGCTCCAGATTGTACCGTATCTTGATTGGCAGAAAATGAGCAGACTTGGATAGATGATCCACAATTACCCAGATGGCGTCTAAACCCCTTTGAGTTGGTGGCAGTCCCACCACAAAGTCCATTGTGATGTGCTCCCACTTCCACTCCGGAATCTCTAATGGTTGAAGCAGCCCGCTCGGTCGCTGGTGCTCTGCTTTAATTCGCTGGCATGTCAGACATCGGCTGACGCACTCTGCCACTTCTCGTTTCATATTCGACCACCAAAAATTCTGCCGCAAATCCTGATTCATTTTTGTGCTCCTGGGATGTACTGAGTACTTCGTGTTGTGAGCAACCTGAAGGATTTCTTCCCTCAATTCCAGATCCAATGGTACCCAAACTCTCCCTTCAAACCTTAGCAACCCGGTGCTATAAATCTTATACTTAAGCTCCTCGCCTTCGGCAATTCGCTTCTTTATTGAATCACAATCATCATCCTTTTCTTGAGCCTCTTTAATTTGATCCAATAGGGTTGGGCTCGCTGTCACTATGAACAATTTCTCATCCGTCTCCATCGGATACTTAACCTCCAATTCCAGACGTTCGAACTCCTTTATCAATTCCGCCTGAGTTGTAAGTCTCATTAATTTCTCTCTGTCTTTCCTACTCATGGCATCTGCCACTAGATTTGCTTTGCCCGGATGGTACAGAATCTCACAGTCGTAATCCTTGATCAATTCTAACCATCGGCGCTGCCTCATATTCAGCTCCTTCTGAGTGAAGATATATTTCAGACTTTTGTGATCTGTATATATCTCGCACCTCTCTCCATATAAGTAGTGCCTCCAAATCTTCAAAGCGAATACTACTGCTGCTAACTCCAGGTCATGAGTCGGGTATCCCTTCTTATAGTCCTTCAGCTGACGTGAAGCGTACGCAATGACCTTGCCATGCTGCATTAGTACACAACCAAGACCTTTGTGTGACGCATCACTGTATACAACAAAACCTCCAGTGTCGTCCGATAAAGTCAACACTGGTGCTTGGCTAAGTCTCTTCTTCAATTCCATGAAACTCTCCTCGCACTTCTCCGTCCAAACGAACTTTACCGTCTTTATGGTTAGATTGGTCAACGGTGATGCTATCTTCGAGAAATCCTGGATGAACCTCTGATAGTATCCCGCTAACCCTAGGAAACTCTTGATCTCCATTAGCGTCTTCGGCTACTTCCAGTTGATAACGGCTTCCACCTTTGCTGGGTCTACCGAAACACCATTCCTGTCAATGACGTGTCCAAGAAACTGCACTCTTTGTAACTAAAATTCACATTTTGAAAACTTCGCGTACAGCTTCTCCCATCTTAATGCCTCTAAAGCAATCCTTAGTTGTTCAACATGTTCTTCCTCTGTCACTAAATGCACCAAGATGTCATCGATGAATACTACCACGAACTTGTCCAAGTACTGCTTGAACACTCTGTTCATCATATCCATGAATGCCGCTGGTGCATTTGTTAGTCCAAATGACATTACCAGAAACTCGAAATGTCCATAACGAGTTCTGAATGCCGCCTTCGGGATATCCTCTTATCTCACCCTTAGCTGATGGTAGCCTGTCCTTAAATCAATCTTTGAAAAGTATTTCGCTCCCTTGAGTTGATCAAACAGATCGTCTATTCTGGGTAGCGGGTACCTGTTCTTAATCGTAACCTTGTTCAATTCCCTGTAATCGATACTGAGCCTTAACGATCCATCCTTCTTCTTTACGATCAGAACTGGCGCTCCCCATGGAGATACACTCGGACGAAAATATCCTTCTTAATCTCTCCTCCAGACTTGTTGCCTCCGCAAGATTGGCTATCGATCCCTTTCCTTTTATTCGGGTTACTTCCCCCACGGCTACCTTCCTTGTGACGATCATGGCTTTTTTGATCTTGGTTGTGCTTTGTCAACGCTTCATTTCCTCCTCGGCAACGATTGCTTCCTTAAGTAACGTAGGAAATGTGTTAATCTACAAAACCACAACCTTACTATACGCCCAGGGCTTCAACCCTTGTTCAAATCTCTTCGCTCGCCTAGCTCCTGTGTCCACTTGGTGTGGAGCAAACCTAACTAGTTTGTTAAACTTCGCTGCGTACTCTGCTACCGACATATCATCTTGCTTCAGATCCAAGAACTTTATCTTCATACTTGCCTGCGTGCTTTCTAGAAAGAAATTTTTCGAAAAAAACAGCTCTTTAAAACGAGTCCACGCAGTTGTGCCTTCCCCAGCTTGGCTTCTATTCGCCTTCCACCAGTAATTTTACTCACCCTTCCTCATGAAAGTGGCAAACGAAGTCTTCTGTTCCTCGGTCACTCTTGTGACCTTGAAAACTTTCTCCATTTCTTCTACCCATGTATGGGCTTCACTCGAATCCGTATTCCCACGAAACTCCGGTGGTCCTAGTAATTTGAAACCCGTAAAGTTCGCCATGTGACTTTATGGCCGAACAACTGCAATGGCTGGTCTGCCTTGCATCGTTTCCTCTAACAAGTTTGCAAAGGTCCTCTTGGGGTCAGTCTGACCCTCCTCGTTATTCACTGACTCTTCCACCCTCGTGTATCGGGGTTGTCTCCTTGATGGCATTGTTTGTTCTAAACAAAACCTTACATAAATCCTTCTTATTTTACACATCGTGCAAAATTCTACTGATGTTATCATTTAAGAGTCAAGGCACAAATCGATCATAATCAATCATGTAATAATAATACCACATTTATATTCATATACTCCTTAGTGTCAAACACTTATAATTCCGGTATATTCCTATAAATGTTAACTATCCCATTAAGACACAAAAGATGGGATTAATAAGAACTGCATTCCCCTAGATCTGAAAAGTGGGGATATATCATCATCATATCAACTCAAGGTACCTTTAGTAAATACTAATAAGCTCATCTTAGTACCTCGCACTACTTACATCATATAGCATTCCTGATATCCATTTTTCCCTCTGTTACTAACAACAAGATGGGATTCACATAACTACTCCATAACTTACACAAAGTTGGGACTTACAACAGATATACTGTTAGCTGTACAAAAACTAAGATTCACATTTCTTACATGTATAGATATACTAGTACATATACTTTGACCATTATTCTTCATTCATTACGACTCACAAAGGTCTTATAACTCTCAGACTTAACCTTTCTTTCTTTCATTTCCTCTATCTATTCCTTATATCGGGCTCCAATTGATCCTCATTAGGGATTTCCATTATCTCATCATTCAGTTCCGTCTCTAGATACTTTTTCCATATCAGACACTAAATCTACCCTTGGTTCATTTCTTATAATCTCTCCGTTGTCTCTCCTTTCTAATCATCAAAACAATCTAAATTGCCATCAGTCATCTCTTAAATTTTTTTTTGCATATAACATCATTCATCTCAATACTCTCAACTTTTGCTTAACAACTCTATATGAGTTCATTACCTTTGTCTCACCTGGCATTCCACCATAAAGCTTAATAACTTAACTAACACTTCAAAATATCGATATATTCATTATTTATTGAATCAATCATTTCCTTCTTGCAAACCTTAACCCAACAGATTCTAAGGTACCCTCTTTTCATCACAAAGAAACTCCACACCACATTACTCCAATATCTTATCAAATGAATAGCCACAAAAATTGATCAATAGCCACGGAATTGATCAATAGCATCAAATGATTAATCTAATTACCTCGAATATCTATAACTCCAGTTTACAATGGATTGTCCATACTTAATGGTCTTCACTTTACCATATTATCTCATCAATACACATTCCTCAAATTATCCACAAGCTTAATAACACCAACGTCTGATCCAAATCCTCAATTTTAAGATCATAATAAATTTCTACCCAAAAATAACTCTATATGAGTTTTATCCCCTTCTATTCCTCTACATTCTCTCAGGTTATAGCCTAAGGACTCTTTCTCCTGAGGGTTATAACCTATAGCTCTGATACCAATCTGTGATACCCCCAAATCCGGGTTTCCTAACCTCGAATTTGGTGTTCACGATACTCAACAACAAACATACTTTCTAACTAATGCGGAATAATAAACATACAATGTCTATCAAAATAGTAATAAAATCTTACAATCATGGTCCTAAGGTTCTTTAACCTTAACTTAAAACATACCCTTAATATAATAAAAGTTCACATAACCAAATAACATTTAAGATAAACTAGTACATAAGCCATATCAGGCAACTACTCTTGCACCTTCCCTTTTCCTTTGTCCCCTTTAGACGTTTCTGCCTTAGCTGAAATAAAGATCATGATATAGCAAGGGTAAGCAACTAATTTGCTTAGCAAGTTTATACACACGGGAGATATATCATGAATAGAAGGAAGTTTCGCTTTCAATGTTCAACATCAGTATAAAATTGTGAAGAAACATGAATTAATAGTCGACAATTGAATATTCGAATAATTGAATGACAGTTACTAAGTGGTTGAAAATAACCATAGACATTTGCCAAGGTTCTCAACATTTAAACTGGACCTCTTAATATGTTTTGGTAATCAAGGGGATCAGCCTTTCATACCCCGTGATTTATGCATAAACACTTAATAAACCAGCATTGATATCATGCCTCAATCAAATTTATCCTTTTCTCAGCCAAGAGTTCTTACTATAGCAAATTAATAAGAACAACTTTTAAAATACATTTGATTTCACAAATTTAGACATGCTTGATCTAGCTGATACAAATAGCATAGATCTATCTCATAAACAGTTCATGCATGAAGGAACTTTAATCTAATTCACAATTCAATAACAATAGAATAGGAATTCAATTGCACAACGTGCGAATCTCAATAACCAGTATACATGTGAATAATCAACAATAATTATTCACTAACATGCTTCAAAAATCATAACTCGAGTTTGAGTTAGGGAACTTGCCTATCTGCTGAGCTACAAATAATTCTAGCTTTAACTAATTCGTCTTGAAGAACCTAACATTGATAACGTCGATCTACCAATTAGTACTGCGTAGTTATACGTCTATACGTTCAATAAGGAACTTATCTACCACATAAGTTAAACACATAATGCACCTAGGCACAAAACTTGCTATTTCATTAACCCTAATCAAACTTAGGTTAATGATAGATTAACTTGAGAATATTTTTCCTAAAGGTTAAACACCTTTTTAAGCCTTCAAACTATTGGGTTTACTTGTTTAATTAAGGAATTATTAAACACTTCATATTCCAAAATAGCTCATTTCTCATTTAATTACCATTCAATATTAATTGAATGGGAATCAATAAATTATCTTTAGTTTATTATCTATCAAATAAAACAAATTAGGTTTAATTATTACACATTTTCAATAATATCTCCATAAAGTTTTAATCTTAATATTTCTTTATTTACTTAAAAATATCGAATTCTTATATTAC